>JAMRYI010000004.1:600000-1038249 GCA_029231635.1 Ditylenchus weischeri | reverse complement strand
CAGAGTCTGGCATTAAGTTGGCGATATCGTACATTGGGGACCAAGAAAACGGCAGATACATCGCTTACTCACTGAACTCATCAACGAAAAAACCAGAGGAGGGCGAGAAGAAGGCGCCTGATACAGACTCCTCTTAACACTCTTATTGTTTTCTTTTGTCTTGTGCTGTTTGACAGTATTTCTTTACTCTCTTGAAAATTGACTTGCTTGTTTGTAAAACTTCTCACCTGCAATAAAAAATATTTCTTTACATTAAAATTGGTGCCTATAATATTACCAACGCATCTTTGCTTGTATGTGCGCCCTTTATCTCTGATAAATCAGTATGTTTATTATTTTTTGTTGAAAAATGTGTCAGGATCGCGCCTGTTTTACTTGCCTATATTCAAGCACAGTTTTGCAACTAATATTCAGTTTGAGGTTGTTAGTTCATGAAGACTCGCAAATCGACATCTTCAGAAGTAGCAACAAATTTTTGTAATCCGACAACATCTTTTTCAACTAAAAATCATTCTCCTGTGAATGGTCATTGTCAGTGCAATCTTTGTGACAGCGCAACATTTTCCAACTATAAACAATTTATTGGACATCTAAAGTCTGTGCACTGTAGTATTAGTGAAGGTGGTTCTCTTGTATGTCGGTGAGTTGCGAAAGCATTACACCCAGCCTTACTAAAAATTTATAGTTATTGTTTTTAGCTATGGTAAAAATGGAGTGTGTCCTTCTCTTCCGCTTGAAAGTTTTGAAAATGATGAGAACTATGCAGAGCATGTTCACCGCTTTCATATGAATCAAAATGGTGTTGACTGCTCTCCTGTTAGAAGTCACCTAGACAAGATCAGCACTGATACAAATGGCTTTACAGTCAACAGGTTAGGCATATTTTATGGTGTAAAAATTTTTATGATGGCTAGACAACAAAGTAATAACACAATAAGTTGCATATTTAATACATATGGTCAAGAATTCGCAAAAAAGTTCATCTACATAATTCGCATATTTTTACAGTCACCTCTCGATTTAATGTCCATTTAGCGATGCGTTAACGTTTGCGCGCTGTTTTGCATTCTATAATTGCCTTGATCCCCTTTTTTGGTGCGTTATCGTTTTAGTGACTTTTTTTTATTTTATTTTTGCCTTGGCCGCCTGTTGTTTTTTGCATGAAATTTTGGATACGGGCAGTGTGGGCCATATAATCAGTTACTGCTCTAAACTATATACGAGTCAATTTAAGCCTAAAACTGACTCTATACCAAAGTTTCTATACACGGTAGGTCCCAGTTCACAAATATATGTTTAAGGTCTTTTGGTGCTGGAAACATTGATATTTAAGTAGCAGTTGCCTGACTTGGTAATAGGTAACATCCACCTGACCAGGAGGTGACTACCCATGATTTTGGGGCTGGGGTGGGTAAAATCCCAATTTCGATCCTAACAAACCCAATTTCCCACAGAATTTTGGTTCAGAAAAAAATGATTTATTTATAATTTTTGACTGAACTTTTAATTTACAGGATATTCAGGTGTATATCTGACCAGAAATTTTGGGGGGGTTTAAGTTTTTTTTAGCATACCCACCAAGCCACTGGGCGTACCTATCCAACTATCTGACATAACTACCCACTCCTCTGGTATACCTACCCAGCCACCTGGTCAGAGAAGCAGCCAGAAATTCCTGACGGGAGGAGAGAGGGCTAAGGCCCCCAGATATCATTTTATCCAAACCGTTTTCGAGTTTTATAGTGTTTTAGCACTAGAATTCCCGACTGTAATGTTTGACTACTTGGGGGATTTTCAGACCTTCCGAGCCCGACTATCGCGAAATCAGGCTCGAAGCTTTGATGCACATAACAAAATTAAAGCCAAAACAATTTGCGCTCTATCACGTGATATTTTCACCTGAATTTTGGTCTAAAAGCTCCTGACTTTTTGTTGGATTTTGGGGTCAAATTGTTATGCCTTGAATATTGTTATATTATCCTTATATTCTGTGAGTCTTTGAACTAGTTCTGTTGCATTTTTCACGCTGAGCATCTTGGTATATTGTCAGAAAAAATTTTCATTGAAAAGTCGACAGGAATAAGTCGAAGAAATATATCCTTCAAATTTTAATACCAGGGAAAGTGCTGGTCCTACCTGTTCTCCTGTAATTTCGGAGTGACTTTTGTTTAATTCTTGTGCTAATTTTTTGCCTTGTAGCCCTTGAATTTCTCTACAGATATTGACCAGGCATCAAGCAAATAAACGGCCAGAGTACAAAAAATTTCCATGCTTTCAGTATAACTGTAAATTTTTTAAAACTGCATTATTTGATTCTTTAAATTTTTTACCCATGATAATTTTTTTGAATGTAGGCAAACGACACATGATTAGAAAGTCCAGACAAAGGGCTTTCTTGGGAGCGTCTATTTTTCGATCGACCTCTAGGGGCCGTTAATTGCAGGAGGGGGCGTTAATTACAAGAAATACGGTAATTATGGGCATTATATCAAAGTTTTTGAGCCTCATTTTGCGATAGTCGTGCTCAGAAGGTCTGAAAACCCCCAGGTAGTCAAATGCCATAGTCGGGAATTTTAGTGTTAACTAACAATGCTTTTCAAAAAATCCGACGGGGGCTAAGGCTACGCCCCTGCACCTGTCATATCTATCCACTCACCTGGCATACCTACTGAGCCACGTGGCTACCATATCAGTAAAGGGGAACAGCTTATGCAAGATTAAAAAAATTGCAAAAAAACAACAGGGGAGACCAAGGCAATTTTAGAATGCAAAAAGCGCGCAAACGTTTGCGCGCTTTTTTGCATATGAAAAAGTGCGCAAACGTCTTTGTACCCATTTAACGTCACATCCACTTATATTCGACCATAGTAGCCTCTCGATTTCACGTCCCATTTTCGCCGTCCCTTTGGCGACTTCAAAGCAATAGGCGACTGTCAAATAAATTCTGCAAGTTGACCCGAATATAACTTTTAGCCTTTGTGATTAACTTTTTATTCATAACGGGGAGGAGCTTGGCTGACAGTGCTTTGCTGAAATTATTTAATTGTATTTCTGTTTTTTTCATTTATGTGAATTTAGCCCACCTTTTGTACTTTAAAGGGACTTGCAAAAGGATTTTTAGGTGGTATCCCCATTGGATTGCCTTCTTCATCCAAGTGTTGCTCTGTATTCGTATGGTTGCTGTTAGCAGCCGAAACTTTAGCTTGAACACTGGCTGGAGTGGCTGTTGAGATTTGTCTGCTCTTTTTCTTGTTAATCACATTTTCATGTACCACTTGATACATGTAGGTTCCGCCCTGAAAATTTCCTGATTATTACTTTTATTTCGGATAACTCGTAAGGAACCTGTATCAGACTGAGTATAGAAAGGCCGAGCCACATGCCGATCGATCCACCTAGTGCGGCAATAAAACTAGAAATTGACCATTTCCACTCTTGCTCCAAAGTAAGATATTCAAATGAGCCCCATAATAAATAGACGGTAGTCAAATCTAAAATCAATTCAATTTTTTGATAGCATTCACTTGAAATACTTACCGGGTCTAACACTTTTCCCTTTTCTTTCGTGGTCAATTTCGAACCGAATTTGGTCACAATCTCTCCTGCATTTATCAGTGCATCCAGCATCGGAATAGTTTGATGTTTGGACGCTAAAATCACCAGTATGCGTGAAAAATCGTTTTTGTACCTACTTGATATCACAGCTGGAGTAGTCACATAGAGGAGCATTTTTTTAGCTCATCATCAGCTACCAGATAGCTGAGAGTGGGAGCTGTACATTTGCACAGTTTCTTGATGAACTCCATTCTGCACCTGGCGTAGCAATCGAATTCGTTGTCTTCCCCTTCTTCGTGCTCTTTGCATGCAGTTCCTTGCTCTTCATTTTCGAGCTAAACATACATTCTTTAAGTTTTAAGTGTTGTAGTATCTAAGCACTTCAAATTTTCGTTTTTGAGCAGCAAATATCAAGACTAGGGAGCTGCTTCACAATATGGTACCCCAAATATCCTTATTCATTAATATCATTATTCATCATTATTATCATTATTACCGTATCTTTTTTTAGCTTTCTTATGGATGCGCTTAAGGGAATGAATCTGCGGTCGCTTTTTCCGCTTTCTTGATACAAAGTCCGACGAAAAGTTTATTGAATGGTCACAAGAAGTTGGTCTCTTGCATGCGGTTCGTACATGTCAATCGTGCGGAAAGAAGATGAAGCTTCTAAAATGTCATTCGAACAACAACGGAAAAGCAAGTCTCTATCTTCGATGTACAAACAGCAGAGGATGTCCTAAGCGTCCAAAAGTAGGATTCTTTCAGCGGACCTTCTTTGAAGAACACAAACTCGACTTGAAAGAGGTTGACTTAATTGTTTCTGATACCTTCAAACTCTCTATGGATTTTCAGATTTTTGTTTTGTCTTACTTTTGGGTTCATGAAATGTCAAGCCAAAAGGTTCTTCAGCGAGAATTTCAAAGAAATGATGGTTTGATCTGTTTACATTGTATGGCGAGATTAATATTAATGCTGTAATAGACTCTGAATGGGATTATGACGTGTTTGATGAATAATAAAGATCTTGTAATCCTTTTCTGCATTTATTATGATACAATTTTGTCATTAAAATTTGTCAATTTTCGCCGCCATGTTTGGGGTACCATATTGTGAAGCAGCTCCGACTAGATACGAATAACAAAAAAATTGTGCAAGAATGTAGGCAAGCCCTAGGATGAAAAATATGACGGCAACTTGTTCAAATTATGACTTGTTACAATTTTTATTTTTCAAATTTTACTTTTTTGGTCGGTTCGCGCTTTTTTTTTAATTTTTAATATTTGTAGCCCTAGGCGCAGGGTAGGCCAGCGCCGGTTTGGAATTGCTTAAACCTGTGTCCCAAAAAGCACGAATTTGAAAAAAACTGTAACGAGTCACATTTTGAAATGATAATATAATAATTACCATTTTGTAGCGAGCTTTGACTTCCACTGTTGTCTCATGAACCATTCCCATACATAGCTGAAATTTCTGCGTGATATTAGGCCTAAAACTAAGGACGAACTTCATCATTGAATCCATCCTTGGCTTGTCCTTTATGTCCACTAAAGCGAGAATTGGAGCTGGGCCTGCCGTGAAAATCAATGCTCATGCACTCCACTTGCGTGTTGTCTAATTTTTCAGCATTGTGTGAGAGAACCATCGTGAAAAAGTTTCCCTAAAATGTTTGTGTGCATGTGAATTGAGCGGTTTTTTTTAAATTACTGTATCTCCTTTTATAGGCGGCCCCCTTGCGTTCAAAATCGTGTTCTTGGCATTGTGATTTCGACTCAATTTTTAAAGACTTCTTTCAGGCAAGTTACCACCCATTTTGTAGCCAGTGAGATGAGTTACAAAATGGGTGGTATTTTGCATAACAAAAGTTTTAAAAAAATGGGCCAAAAACAGAATGCCACAAACACGTTTTTTTGAATTTAGGGGGGAGGGCGCCTTATTAGAAGAAATATGGTACCTGATCATCAATAGTTTTGAAGTTTTCCGCATCAAAAAGTGGCTGAAAACAAAGTTGCATCTGGGAGATCCATGAGATTCTGATCATCGTTTTGATCACTTCGTCGTCTTTATAGCTGGTTCTCTGGAACCTCTGCATTGAACGTCTCAATGTTTCTAAATATTAGATAGTATACTTAATTACCGTACTGACACTATTATTCTCCACTTTCTCATTACCGTATTTCCTCTAATTAGCGCCCCCTGATTCAAAATCGTGTTCTTGGCATTGTGTTTTGGCCCACTTTTTGACCACTTCTCTCAGGCAAATTACCACCCTTTTTGTAGCTAGAAAGATGAGCTATCAGATGGTTGGTAACTTGCCTGAGAGAAGTGATCAAAAAGTGGGCCAAAACACAAT
This sequence comes from Ditylenchus weischeri, assembly GCA_029231635.1. NCBI lineage: Eukaryota > Metazoa > Nematoda > Chromadorea > Rhabditida > Anguinidae > Ditylenchus > Ditylenchus weischeri. The sequence goes on along the minus strand of JAMRYI010000004.1, from coordinate 1,032,344 downwards.
GCCAAAAGCACGAATCTGAATCAGGGGGGAGCGCTAATTAGAGGAAATACGTAGGGATGGCGAAGGCTCGGATTCTTCGATTCAAAGAATCGAAAAGTCGATTGGAATCGAAAATTTTCGAAGAATCGGATCGGATCGAAAGTCGAAAGTCGTTTTTTTCGAAGAATCGGATCGGATCGAAAGTCGAAAATCGTTTTTTTCGAAGAATCGAATCGGATCGAAAGTCGAAATTTTCGAATAATCGAATCGGACCGAAAACCAAAAATTTTGAAGAATTAACTCAGACTAAACTTATAATTTTTGAGCTATTAGATTTCATGGTTAGTATTTTTTAAAACTCATCTAGTGTCAAGGATATTTTCTGATCTTTCACAAAAACTTGCAAGCAGTCAACACACCTTCGAGACTTCACAGGAACCTCAGCACTTACATCACGACGAGTAGGTATCTGTAATTATAAGTTAACTACCACAATAGATCCACGATAATACCTTTGTCTGTCCATAGTTACCTTTAATGAGACGACGAAGAAAAGGTGATTTTGTAAACGAAAATGGCAAGTTGTGTTCTACAATCAAATCCGTCACATCACTGCATAGCTGCTGGTTCTGCTGTTTCATATGGTTCGGACTGAAGAGAGTTGCAATTGGCATTTCCACCTTGACCTTCTTTGGAGCACTTGGACCATTACCTTTCTTTTCTATCGCTTCCTTGTGCCTAGATGATCGCAGATGGTCCTCAAGAGATGATGTACCACCGCAATATTTGAGAACATAACCGCACTCGCAAGTCGCTTTATCCAAGACCTTCTTGAAATGCTCCCAGACGACACTTGGCATTCTTCTTTAATACAAATCATATCCAATTAGAACCAGATAAAAAATTGGCAGAATAGAATCAGAATTTTCGACTCGAAGAATCGGAAAGTCAACCAAAAACGATTCTTCGAAAAATTTTCGAAGAATCGGATCGAACCGAAAGTCGAAAATCGAAATTTTCGAAGAATCGGATCGGATCGAAAATCGTTTTTTTCGAAGAATCGGATCGGATCGAAAGTCGAAAATCGTTTTTTTCGAAGAATCGAATCGGATCGAAAGTCGAAAGTCGGAATTTTCCGACTTTTCGACTGAAAAAGTCGAAAACGAAGAATCGCTTCGCCAACCCTAGAAATACGGCATTCCCCACCCTTTCAGCAATTTTAGGAACAATTATAGTTCCCCCCATGCTCGGATTTTTTGAAAAGTGGTCCAAAATGACCTCCCGAGCTTATTTTTTCTGCCCAATAAGATACAAGAAACACTATCTGATAAAAAAGTTAGATTTTGTCAAAAAATTACCTCCTGCCCCTCATGTATAGATGGTCTTTTTAGGGTATTTTAAGGTCACTTTTGGGTGATTTAGGGTCATTCTTGGGTGATTTATCACATTTTTCTTGCTGGAGCTTGGCAAAAAGACTCTCTGAACGCATTGAGATGCGCACACCCACACACCTTAGACACAAATCATTCGAAAGTGACTCTGGATGCATGAAAACATACGCATACCAGAGTTTATATATGCAGTAGGCCGGAGAAAGTGAAAACCTGTTCAAAATCTATCATTTTTACCTTCATTTGACTTCAAAAAGGACAAAATTTGGTCAAAACTACCCTAAAAAGACCATCTATACGTGAGGGGTGGGAGGCGAATTTTTTTGAAAAAATCTAAATTTTTTGATTAGAAACTGTTTAGAAATGTTTCTTTTATCGTGTTGAGCAAAAAAAATGAGCTCGGGAGGTGATTTTATGTCACTTTTCAGAAAATCCGCATGAGGGTGGGGAACTATAATAGTTCCCTATTTTACTGGTCAAAATCAACGTCTTTGCCAATTTTGCAAAAAAATTCGGCCCTATACGACAATGGTGCCCAAAAATTTGCCTTGGTCCCCCCTGTTGAATTTCTTATTAAAAATATCACATATGGGCCCTATTTTTTTTATTATCCTTTGAAAAGAGGAACGATATTAATCACGATATTAATATCAGTAAAGTATTGCGTATATTATAAAGGAAGACAGACAAAGAATATTAAAATTATTAAAGTAAAACCATTGAAAAATTCAGCAGGGGGGGACCAAGGCAAATTTTCGGGCACCATTGTCGTATAGGCCCAAAAATTCTTGAGAAGTGAGAATGAACGACATTTTTTTGACCATAATTATGGACACTGCCATTCGAAGTGTTTTGAAAAGCAATTTCAAAATGGGTGTTTCTGATATGCTTTTTTTATTTAAGCCTCAGAACTTCTGTAGTTTAATTTTTAAATGATCACTTTTGCTACAAAGATTTCAGTCAATATCAACGCTCCTCCATTTTTAGCTGCATCTAGTAAATCTCATTATTTTTATTTGGTGTTGTCTCCACTTTATCATATAGACCCTGTTTATCCACCATTTCAATGTTTATATAAATAATAAGCTACCTTTTCCAACCTTCTGAGTGAGCTCTTCAAAACTGATATCCAAGTCTTTTATAACGTCTATCCACATCTTGAAAGTATCGAAATGGTCACTAATATAATCATAAATACACAAATACTTTTAGATTTTTCCTCAACGTCGAAAAGCGTTCCTGTTTACCAAACTTTTGGATAGTACTCTGAACAAAATTTAATGGCTTTTCATTAAGTTTCATTTTATAAATATCATACTGCAGATCCTTCCAAAGTAGTCTCTCTTTCCATGCTTGTGAGTGAGGAGATTAGGTTGTATAGCTCCATGACCATTCTGTAGTCCCAGGGAGACGAAAGAAAAGCCTTTTTGTCAGTCATATTCATGAGTTGGTCTTGAATGTGAGCATCCCACTCTTCGGTACTTTCCGAAGAGTTAATCCGAAAGTGACTCCAGGCTTGGGACCTGCTCATACAAAAAGTCTAAAAATGCTTTTCATAAACATTTTGAAAACCTTAATATGATCGCACTGTGATCACATTTATATTTTTTATGAAATTTTTCGCTTCACTAATTAAAAATTTGGCGCTAGTATAGAATACCCCCAAATCAGACCTTCTAAAAATCGTTGTAACTACTCTTTGTAACAACAAGTTTAGGCTTAGCCCTTAGGCTTAGGGGTAGGCCAGCGTATGGAAGTTGTGACTAATAAGTGTTTTACGCACTTTTTCTGGGGTCTGGAACATATATTTGGGTGCTCTTCACTTAAGTTTTAGAATGCATAAGTTTTGGTGGGGGTATTCTATACTAGGGTCAAAAATTTTTAGAGTAAAATTTACTATATTTGGCATTGTCATTGACTCGTTGAACCTAAAATATCATGATTTCATAAAATTGTCCGAATCTATACAATAACTTACATGATATTCATATCGGACTGCTTAGGATCTTCAGAGTATTCAATAAACTATAATCATCATAAAAATATGATTCGAGGGATATTGATAAATATTCTAGGGTTTTTACCAAGGCGATCACATCCTTTACAGTCAATGCAGCCAGAAATGCCACTAAAAATTGTTAGAAATAAAAAAAATATTTCAGATTTACATATATATATTTGACGTTTTTAATTTTTTTTGTGTTTCGTTGACGTTCGATCTTCAGCTCAAGAACTTTTTTTATTAATCCGCCATTTTTGGCTCGATAAATCTGCGGAAAAAAATTATATCGAAAAGTTTTTCGGGTCTCATGGCCTTTCAAAATGGGCAGTAGGTGAGTTTTCTCTAAATTTACTCGTTGGATTTGTTGCGTAAACACCATACTTGCACGGGTGTCACCTGCGGCGCCGATTTTTACAACCCCGGTGCCAGATGCGCACACACACATTTTGGACGAAATAAATCAATCACTAGTGTTTTATTTAAGTTTTTTGACTGTCAGCACACGTCAACCTCGACCAAGGACTGTGAGCAAGAAGTAAGTAAAAATTTAGGCGAAAATGCACTATTACGCACCGGCCGTAAATGGCCCTAAATCATATTTTTAGGACCTGAAACGTGTAGAAAACATGTTTTTAGGGCGCGGCCGACACTTAAAAAAAGTGGCTTACTTCAGGCCAAATAATAGGTGTTAATAATAATAGGCGAAGACATGCTTTGAACATGGATTCAGATGGTGGTCGACCCATTTCACCGAAACGCTTTTTGGACCAGAATTCAACCTCTTTTGCCTTGGGACACCCAGATATACTAAATACTCAAGTGCTTTAGTATAACTTTATACCAAATTCGTTTAGAAAATACAAAAAATTAATAAAATGTTCACGCAGAGAGATTTGGACCAGCAACCTGGCCAATGCCCAAATGAAGCTCTCTTTCTTTAAGAATTGCTAAGTATACCATTCTATAGTGGCCAAAAGCCAATACAAATGGTTGTTAGGGGTTTACTAAAGGGGGGTTAAACTTTTTGCGAAAAATTGATCGAGCGGATCAGAGTTCCAGTCAGATAGGATTAATCGCTCTGAATCGTGAGGTTTGACGTAGTTTAAGGTGATTTGGAAAGAATAATTATGGAATACTGAGCGATTGGGCCGAACAAACTAGAATTCTGATCCTCTCAATGCCTTTTTCCCAAAAAGTCTACCGCCCTTTAGTGAACCTCAAAAAAACAAGTTATTCCTGGCTTTAGGCCACTTCGGGGTGTGTTCTGCGCAATTCTTGCGGGAAGTGTGTTTTTGTAGAGCTTTATATAATCATGGCCCAGGTTGCTGGTTCGAATCCCTTTAGCTGCAAAATTAATTGAGAAGAGGAAAAATGTTGAAAAATCGAAGAGCTACGAAACCGAGACCCTGGCTTGCAGCCCTTGGTTGCGATTGAGGTCGATGGTACTCACACTCCTTGGTCGAGGTCGCGGTCGATGTCATGGTCATCAGGCCAAAAAATTTTGAAAAAATAACAAATTTTGAATAAATATAAATTACGAAATATAAGGTACGATAAATTTTTCAATTTTTCGTGATTTTGTATCGTGCGAAACATTTTTCACACGTCAAAGAATTGATTTGAAGAAATTGAATATCGCCTGTGGTCGATGTGACCTCGACCGTGCTCACCCTCATATCGACCACGTATTAAGGCTTACTTCAGGCCAAATAATAGGTGTTCCCGCGGCGAAGACATGCTTTGAACATGGATTCAGATGGTGGTCGACCCGTTTCACCGAAAGCTGTACGTATTTTTGTTCGCTATTGAAAAAAAAATCAAACTGATAAAATTCGAAAATTAATAATAATTTAACTAACAACTACCGACCAATAAACCAGAAAGCCCATTTCTTGGCTCGTTTTCCAAAGCATACTTCCTTGCAGGAAAGCTTGTGGTCCTCATCATTAGAAGGGTAGGCCATTGAGTCGACTGAGTCAAAGGATGAGTCTAATCTATAACTCTTAACAAAATGAAGAATTAATTACTAAAAATTTGATTTAACTCACTGTTTCCGCAACTTTTTCTGACGTTTGGAGTAAGCTAGCCTCAATTTAGTCAATTTCTTGTCTTGTTGCTGTTGTCTCAAACCCGATTCCGAACTCTGTCTACTCCTGCAGTTAGAATTGAAATTTTGGCCAGAGAAGTTGTGTTTTAGATGAACTTTGCTGGGTAATTGTTCAAGTGCTTCCAAAAGACTCAAATGGGCTAAGTCTTGCTCTCTTAGGGTGTCAACTGAATGGTTGAAAAACACTTGTTGAGGCTGGTTGACTGTAGTAGTTCCTTGTGCCCCCTGCTCAATTGGATTACAAAGACTGGCTGCCGCTGATGATGCTGTAAGAAGTTTGTTGATGTCTTTTTTAGATTGTTATTAGTTCGTCAAATTTTAAACGACAAGACATTTGGATTAGATGCTGTAATTGGCGTTGTAGTGACGGTTGAAAGGCAAGGTTTACGGTCACCCAAAAATTTAATACAATTTAAGTCGATGTTTTTTTTGGGTGGGGTATACAGGGTGTGACAATTTTGATTTAAAATAGTTCCAAATTAAAATTTGGAAAAATATCTTGGAACCACCAGGATGTAACCCTGCTACCTAAAATTACAAAAAATTGCGATATAATATTTATACTTTGAAAAAGAAAAAAAGGCTTTCAAGATTACACTTCATAGTCACGGCTGCTATATCGTAATTTTGTAAAAAGTGCATTTTGACTAATTTTGAAAGAAAAATGTCATTTTATCTAGTGCTACTTGCAGGACTGCCATCTCAAGAATTTTTAAAAAGGATATTTGGGCAAAAAGGACGTTCTGATGATTTTTGAAGGAAAAGGGTCATTTTATCCAGTGCTTATTGCCATTTTGAAGCAAAAAAATTTTTGGTTGAATTTTTTAAATAATAAAATAATATTTTGGGTTCCGTAAAAAACAAATTTTTTAAAAAAGTATGAGTAGCAGCCCTGGCTTATTTCCATTTTGAAGTAATAACAAAAGAATTTGACGTAAAACTTTAAAAATAAAAAAAGATTTGAGGTCCGGAAAATTTGCAAATCTTTCTAAAAAGTACAGGCGTATACCTGTTTATAGCATTTTACAAAAACTCTGAAACTCACAAGTTGCACGCTACCACTCAAGAACTATTTTCGGGTGTGGTCAAGGGTAATATTTGTAATTTTTTAAAAGATTCGTACTTTTATCGGAACCTCAAATCTTTTTTATTTTTAAAATTTTACAACGAAGCATTTTTTCTCTTTTCAAAATAGCAATAAGCACTGGGTAAAATGGCAACTTTTCTTTAAAAATAGTCGAAATTTACTTTTGTCTGAAAATTTTTCACATCACTCCTGCGTGCAGTCCCTTTTTATGCAGGGCTGGCTATAGTGAAGAATAGGGTTCCAAAAATCAGCTTGGTTTTCGTCAGCTTGGTCTTGTTTTTCGTAGAAACTAGTTTGGTCCTATAAATTTTAATAAAAAACAGCTTGGTCCCCCCTGTTGTTTTTACCAAGCTGATTTTTGGAACCCTATTCTTCACTAGCGCCGCAAAGGCTTATTCTCTTTTCTAGCTGACTACAATTTCTTTAAAAAAACAGTTATGGTCAAATCAAACAATCAAAAGAGATAAAACACCCTGTATTTTGGGGGTTTTGAAGACAAGGTTAACGAGGTTTTGTTCTTCTTTTTTCCCTAATTGCCTTAATTATTCTTTGTGGTTGAGGTGTTTTGATGGGCTAAACTTATTTTGTTGTAGTTGTTACCTGTTGCCACATTACTTTTCTGAGTGTGTTCTTTTGATTGACTCTTTTTCATTGTTGTGTAGTAGGAATTAAGTATGGAATTGGAACTTACGTAATAGTGGTGGGGGAATAAGAGGGAGTGCTGGTGAAGGAGCTCTTACAATATCTAAAATGAATTTTTAATTTTTTGTTTACAGCGAACAGGAAATGCATTTGACGAAAAATTTTGAATTTTAGGGTTTTTTTTAACTGTTCAATCTTAAATAGATGACTTTGATCTCCTTTTAAGTTTAAGGGAAAGATAGCATTTTTTACTTGCCGTATTTCTTCTAATAAGGCGGCACCCCCTCATTTTTTTGACTAGATGACAAGATTTCAAATTTAACACGCCAAGGCCTGACGGTGAGACCTTCTGGTTCTGGTGCAGAATTTAATGGAGAATCCGAATCCGCAAACTGTTTTCTAAAAAAACTAATTCGGCATGGGATTTCGATCAAATTCTGAATGGCGTCAAATGGGACTTAGGTATGTTCAGAAAACCGGCTGGTACTCGAATATTTTGTATACACATGCATGACTTCTATGGCTCGTGAGAAAGAACAGCGACTCAGCTTTCTAACGACATATTGTTGAGGGGTTTATAATAACTAAATGTAAAATTTTTTTTCGAAGAAACAATTGTGTCATTTTTCCAGAACGCGTTTTTGAAATAAATAGACAAAGTTACGAAGAATACAGATGTCTGCTCAGCAAATCCTACATACCATTTGATAGAACAATTAAAACTGCACCAAAAAGTGCTTTAAAGTATAACAAAACAACGTCTTTAAAGGGTTAAGCAATCATTTCAAAAAAATTAACAAAAATTTGAAAAAAGCATTTTGACGAAAAACTTACAAATCCCTAGACTAAACTGAAATTCTGACACCGGATTCGTGTTTAGCATAGTCAATTTGCTTATAAAACTTCTCTTGAAAATTGAAACTTATCGTCAAAATTCGAATTCCTCTCGAGACAAAAACATTTAAACTAGAGGAAAAAATTCGATATTTGAATAATTATTGTCTCGAGAGGAATTCAAATTTTGATGACGAGTTTCAATTTTTAAGAGTAGTTTTATAAGCAAATCGACTATGTTGAACATGAATCCGGTGTCAGAATTTTATCTTAGTCTAGCGATTTTAAAGTTTTCCGTCAAAATGCTTTTTTCAAATTTTTGTTAATTTTTTTGAAATGATTGCTTAACCCTTTAAAGACGTTGTTTTGCTATACTTTAGGGCTAAACTATACTTTAGTGCGGTTGCTCAAAAACGCGTTTTTAGTATTTTTTTCGACGTAATTCAATGTGAAACGTTCAAAAAACATGTTTTTAGGTGTGGGAAAAACCAAAAACCGAAAAAAAAAATTTTCGTGTTTTTTTGGTTTTTGCCTTGGGGGACCAAGGCAAATTTTTAAATTTTGATAAGATAAGCTATTTATGATAAGACAAAGACTTCTAACTGTCCTTTTTATATATTTTTATTATTTTTGTTTGCTACTCTTGTTTTTTTTCTTGCTGCTTTCTGTCATCTTAACCCTTGTGCTTATTTTACCTGAATTTAGTTCACAAAAATGGCCCTGAATAAGACCCAGAAACCGGAGCGCATACGAATCATATTGAGGCAAGCTGGAGAGCCGCCAAAGCCATTACGACATCAGCTGGCCGAAAAAGGGCCCACATACCAGGCAACTTAGCCAAGTATATGTTTAACAAAGTCTGCCAACAAAAGAAAGTCGACAGAACTGAAGAATTTTTCCGCTTAGCCGGGCTTTATTACAATCCAGCCCCCAATGTGCCAACTACACCTGATTATGAAGAAGATGAACAAGACATCATCGAAGAGGCGGAATTTGATTAAATACTGTTTTTTGAAAAATGTATGATCAACTATTGAATAAAAATGAATGAACCAAAAATGAAATATAAACATGCTTTGATTTGCAGGGCCTACTGCATAAAAAAAGTATTATGCGTGTTATATATGCATAATTTGCTTATCGAGTGTTTGGTTTCTAGGGTGCGCTTGTGTGCGCATCTCAACTCCAAGCCCCCAAGCCCCCTACGCCCCGGGGCGTAGGGGGAGAGTTAGAGATGCGCGCACTAGCTCACCCTAGAAATGAATCCGAGAACAAAAACATGTAATATGCACAATATTTTTGCCTTGTCCGGAAATCGAACACTGTGAAAAAGACCAAAAAATACCAATTTTAGACCAAAAAATGAAAATTTTCCAAAAATTTTTTTTTTCGGTTTTTGGTTTTCCACACCTAAAAACATGTTTTTTGAACGTTTCACATTGAATTACGTCGAAAAAAATACTTAAAACGCGTTTTTGAGCAACCGCACTAAAGTATAGTCCTACCTACTTTAGCACTTTTTGGTGCAGTTTTAGTTGCTCTATCAAATAATATGTAGAGTTTACTGAACAGACATCTGTATACCTTGTAACTTTGCCTATTTATTTCAAAAAAACGCGTTCTGGAAAAATGTCACAATTGTTTCTTCGGAAAAAATGTTTCACATTTAGTCATCATAAACCCCTCAAAAATATGTCTTTAGAAAGCTGAGACTCTGTTCTTTTTTACGAGCCACAGAAGTCATGCATGTGTATACAAAATATTCGAGTACCAGCCGGTTTTCTGAACATACCTAAGTCCCATTTGACGCCATTCAGAAATTGATCGAAATCCCGAGCCGAATTAATTTTTTTTTGAAAACAGTTTGCAGATTCGGATTCTCCATTAAATTCTGCTTCAAAACCAGCAGGTTTCACCGTCAGGCGTGTTAAGACCATTTTAGATTGACAATTTTCAGATTTTAGCTGTTTGAAAAATAAGGCGGCATGCCGCCTTATTAGAGTAAATATGGTATAAAAGCTACCGTATTCACTCTAATAAGCCATCCGGGTGGCTTTTTTAATCCGTAGAAAATCAGAAAATTTGAATTCGATCTCCAGATTTTGGTTGCTCAACCAAAGTCTAAAAAACCGAATTGGTAGAGCTCGTGGGAGTTGAGGAAACGCAAAAAACATTAATGTGAAATATTTGCTCTGGGCTGAAATATAAGTCACCAAAGTAGAGGGGGATTTGCCTATTCGAAAAAAATGCGGTAGTAAAATTAAGAAATTTTACGAATACTGAAAATTCCACTATTTTGAAAAAGATCCATTACATTTTTTACTTACCGTAACTAACTGTCGGTTTGAGCACATATCCTGACTTCCTTTGACAAGTCAGATGTACCATTGAATTAGTGGACCTAGTACGACAGCTTTTAGTTGGCTTTTTGTTTAACAATATCTTCTTAGAAGGACATTTAACTCCCCAATTGGCATCCTGCGAGTCTTCCGACTCTGATGTACAGCTAGACGATGAAGAAGCGTCAAAAAATTCCATTGGAAATTAAGGTTTAAAACTGAAAATATTTTGTAAGAAAAAAAGATAACCAGTTATACAAGTTACAACGATTAAAGGCGGATTTAATAAATTTTTATTTTGCGAACAAATTTTAAAGAATACGGGAAAACAAGGTGGACGGGTGCCTTACAGGCGCCTTTTACGAACTTTTTCAATGTGCCTCGATTTAGGTGGCAGATGCTACTGGTCGTACTCATGTACTACGAACATAATGTTTCTATAACCATGGTTGCGAAGGTGGTCCGGCACCTAGTGAAATTTGGTGCTTTTCAGGCGCCCGTGCCGGTTTTGTGAATTTGGATTATGACTTTAACACTACGTGTCCAATGACGCGACTGTGACTGCGACTGTGACTGCGACTGGGACTGTGACGTAAATTCATATCGATTTGAAGCGTCAGTCGCAGTCACACTTTTCCGCGCCATTGGACACGTAGTGTAAGGCTAAAAATTGATACTCGTCTTAGAGAAAGCGCTTAATCAAGCTGTTCAATAGCTCAAAATGTAGCCAAAAAGTTTCTCTACGACGTAACGGTCAGCTTTTGTTTAACTTCGTATCAAAAACGACTAAAAAACAATTAATGAAAAACGTAACTAACGGACAAACATAGTCAGAATATCATATAGAGATTGCTTTAAAATGTTATGATAAAAATTTAAGAAAAAATTTTATTTTGATTTTCCAAAAAAAGTTTTATTTTTTTTTACAAAATTCTGTTTATTTATAATTGGAGCGAAAATTCGGTGACAAAATCAGCTTTGAAATTTTGGTCGCATTTCAAAAATATTGCAAAATCATCAATAATATTTTAAAAGCCACACCTCCACTTTACTATTACTAATAGTGTTGATCTTATATTTCCGCCAAACTAAAATTAGGCAAAGCGAGGGTGGTGGATCAAAGACAACTGACAGCTAGGAGTTCTTTCCAGCAGCAGCAGTTTTAGGCCAGTAGAAGTAATTGAAGAAGGGTTTTGAGGCTCCAAATCCAGTGACACAACAACAATACCCACCATTTTTACACTTCACTACAATGATGGTTTAAAAGGCACATTTTGAAAAATACTTCAACCGTTTACTGTAAAAATTCTAATTGTAAAGCCGGCCTGACAATTTTTCGACCCCTCGAAAATCGAAAAATGGTCGGTTCTATCTTTAATTTTCAGGAGCTCAACCCAAATATAAAAAGCAGAATCAGCGGCGCACATAAAAAACACAAAATATCTGCAAAAAAAATTGATTTCGAGATGAGATAAAGTCCTCAAAATCGAGTGAGACGGCAATTAGAGGGGACCCCATAATTAGTGTTTATAACGGTATACCAAGTATGCATCAAAATTAGAAAAATATTAAAACCAAAATCCAAATCAAATTTTAGATATTTTGTTGAAATAATTGCATAGGCACATGAAAGTTATGAAAAATTAATTTTAAGAGATTTTAGACTACTAAGTCTTGCGGCCTTATCAACGTAAAAAGAACAATAGTTGAAATCATGCTTTATTTTTGATATTTTTAGTTGTGTTTGGGTACATTAAAGCTAGTAGGGTCAATTGTTGAAAAAACACAGAAATTAAATAACAGCAACAAGCAGTTGTCCTTTTTGTCTTGTTGGCTTATTGGCTGTCTTTTAGTTGAAGTCTAATTATTTATTTTCGGTGTCTTTACACCTTTTGCGAAAAGTCCAAGGAACGCCACTTTTAAAAGATGTTCTTCCGGTGAGACAATAAACTTTAGAGATTAAAGAATTGATACAGAAATAAATAATAAATGCAGAAAAGCACAATTGACAACGTAAATACCCCAAATAACCCCCTGAAATAACCCCCTGAAGTAACCCGGGTTATTTCAGGGGTCATGTTATTGATAAAACTCTTCAAAAAGGCAATAAACACAGACATAAAATAGTTTTTTGGCTGAGATTTAAACTTTTAGAGTATATACTCGTTGGTCGACCCTAGCTGAGATATAAACTCTTGAAATTTGGGTGATTGCAAAAAATAAAGGATGGAAAGATAAGAATTGAACATATTATGTTTACTTGGTCTTGCAATCGCAGAAAGAAACTTTCGAATGTGTGCTGTTTTTTCAATTTGGAGTTTTTCTCGGAATCTAAAACCCAAAATGGATCAGCCAATTCTTTTTTGTTATTCCACCTATATGAAGAGCAATGTCGGTCTGTCACGTTTTTTTGAAATTAAAATTTGAGTGTGCCTAAAGTAATTTCAAAAACAAAAAGGCTTAAAAGAGTTGGGGTCCTGACGGGGGCTGGCCCCCGATCTAGTGACTAAAAAAGAACGCTACATATTTTGGAATATTAAAAAAATGTCGAAATACTTTTATTTTTTGGTTAATCAAGACCCAACAAGTAAGCCCCGAAAAATAAATAATGACATCAAATTTTTAACCAGATGTTTATGTTAACAAAAATTCACATCAACGTCGAAAACTGTAATAAATCAATATATCAAGCAAATATTTAGCTTTACCCAGAACCTCTCATCGGTGCTTTCGGACCCTGGTCGTTCTAGATCTGAAGTGGCCAGCTTCTTCACAAGGCACTGGGGAGAACATTTTGTGCCCAAGACTAGTATTCCGCTCACTGCACAGCTGCCTAAAATCACAGATGCTCACTTCCTACACTACTTATCCACCACTGCCAAAGTAAAAGGCTTTTTATCTGTTGAAGAACAAGTTAGTGATCTAATAATAATTACAGAAACACCGCCAATACCTTAAAGCAAGGAGGGCTCTCAGAAAAGCCATCAGTCGCCATGCTGAAGAGACTACTATTGATCCAGAAGAAGTGCCAACTGTAATTTTTGACAGATTTAACCAGCAAATCAACTTTGCATTCAGATATTTTTTTCTGCCGACTTCCGCTTCAACAACGTGTATTTCTTCGAGTCGGTGTTTTTAGAGCCGAGGCCGGATGAAATAGACAGACTGGTTTCGGAACACGAGCGCAAGAATGCTGACAAAAAAACACCTAAACTGTTAAGCAGTTCTACAAGGACAGACTCTCTGACATCTGTCCAAAGTTTGCAGGTAAAACTTGATTTTGATTACACTACCGTAAATGCTCTATTAGGCCGACCCACCTAGATTAAAAAAACGCGTTTGTGGTTTTTCCCCCACTTTTTGCAGCCCCTCTTGGGCAATTTACCGCTCATTTTGCAGCTGATCTCACTGGCTACAAACAGTGCAGGGAACTCGTCCTCGTCTTTCGTCCTCGTCCTCGTACTACGAGGACGAGTACGAGCAGCTCCGAAAATGAGGTACGAGGACGAAGACGAAGTACGAGGCTCAAAAAATTACAAGTACGAGGACGAGGACGTGGACGAAGTGGCAAGGACGAGGACGGAAAACGAAGGGTAAAGACGACTCGTCCTAGCTATAATTTTCTTCATTTAAATTTTTTTTTACCAAAATTGTTTATTTTTACAAAAATTCCTATTATTTTAACAATTTTTAATCAAAAGGTCTGATTTCTTATTGAAGCATTTGCTTGAGATTTTTTTTTCTCTTTGCTAGTTCTCACATTGCAAAGTTCCTGTCATAAAACCAGTAGTGGTTACAAGCGGATAAGAAGTCGTGTTCTGTTATCATTCAACAAAAAATATATAAGCATTTAGTTCAAAAATGTATCGATTTTCAATAAAAATTACTCTTTTTTATTTTCTGAAACAAAGTACGAGCAAAGTACGAGCAAAAAAACAAAGGACGAGAAAAAGACGAGGACGAAGACGAGTACGAGCGATTTCAAAAAGTCGGTACGAGGACGAGTACGAAGTACGAGGCCCGAAAATTTTTGGTACGAAGTACGAGGACGAAGACGAGAAAATTGAAAATTCCCTGCACTGGCTACAAATGGGTGGCAACTTGCCTGATAGTGGACTGCAAAAAAGTTGCCGAAAACACAATGCTAAGAACATGGCTTTTAACGGGAGATGTGTCGGCCTATTAGAGCATTTACGGTATGTTCGAAAAAATAAATTTGAACACAGGGCCAAACGCCTGTAGAAGCTGCTGGCGGTCGTTTATTCCGTCCTTACAAGCCATTGCACAACAGACTGGAGTGGTACATGGACACTATTGGTGGGATGTTGACATTTAAAAGAGCGTTCGTTTTACTCTTTTAAATTGATTTTCAGGAATATTGCTAAACCACCAATTGGTATATTAACTTAAAGTTTTTGTTTTTACAAATTTCCACCTTTTTGTTTTAGGAGTGTAAAAGTGAAGAATTTTGGAGGACAGTCAATTCATGTAAGCTATATTGTGAACATTTTGTACAGAGTGTAAAACGAAGTTTTTCAGACTCCGTCTTGCATGGAGAATTAGGTAAATAATACTTGGTGTCTGCTTTATTGAAAAATTAATTTCTTTCAATTTTCCAAACTGGAGGTGACTCATAAGTTGTTATTGTTTAGAAACGGCTATTGAAAAAGCAAGGCTTGTTAGGTAATCATTTTTTAAGATTCTAAAACGAAAAACTCCGCCAAATATTTCCATTTTAGGAAGAATCTCAAGATTACTGACCAGAAGATATACGAAAAATCCCAGAAGATGGTGCAATTGTACCACTCTAAAAGAAACAGAGAACTGTTGCTTCGAAAATTAAATGTGTGCAACCTTTTTTTGCTGTTAACTTGGAAAAAATACAGAATGTGTTTTTAGGATATCGCCTGTTTGCGAGATGCTCAAAACACAGTTCAAATGCTGTTGAACCAAAACGATTTCCCGAAAGCACTTGAATGCATAGAGACTGCTCAGGTGCCAACAATAATTGCCTAATCATATAAAGGTTAATTTTAGGAGGTTCTAAACTCCGATCTGAAAGGTGTTCTTTGTTTTCGGTATGCTTTCATATCAAACTGTTTCCGTTTTTTTAATTTAGTATAATTTCAGTCACTTGAGCAATCAACTACAAGAGCTCAATAAATTTATCGGCAAGCTCCTGCAGGAAGAGTTCATCTCGCTCATTCAAAGAGAGTTCAAAAAGCCTATTGAGAAAGACTCTGAAAGTTGCTACCAAGAAGGTTATAAAGTGTTATAATCAGCGTAAAATTCTACAGTCAAACTTATAGGCCAACTGCACCCGGTGATTCTCGGTTTGCTGCGTTGCAAGGAATATCGATTTATCACAGGTTATATTCTTTTAATGATTTTAGAAAACGTCCAATAATATTTAGTGCTCAAATCAGAAGTCGTGGAAGCAGTCAAAAATACAGTCAGACAGGTCAGTTTGTGGAAGAAAATTGATACCGAAAAGAAAAGATCGAATTTACAGATTGTCAAGGGAAGGATAGTGGAGTGCGAATCCAATTTGGCCGATTTCGACCCCTCATTGGGGTATTTTTGATAAATGTTTTGTGATCTTGTTAATTATCTGTCAGTTTTATTGTTTAGTAATCTAGCCGAGCAAATCACTAGAATGACGCTAACTCAATGGGTGGATACACTTAGCGCCGTACTCAGGTCACTCTACTTGTTGTGCTGCCGGGTAATGGTAAGACATCTTGTTCACATGCCTACTATAAATTAAATTTAAAGGAGGGGTGAAAGATTGGATTGCCATCAAAGATATCAGAATTTGGAAATTCCTTCAAAAATGCCCTAAAAATAAAAATGCAATAGAAGACTAATCAACCTTTTTTTTGGTGGGTTTTCCCTTTTTCCATTTCGATTTTTAGGTCATTTTTTGAACGAATTCAGAAATTCTGAGATTGATGATGCTAACCCAACTTTTAATTCTGTACAAGTTTGTCTGACACCACATTACCGGATTGTCGACAAAATATGGCCCTAAAACCACATTAAAAAAACACAAAACTTAGAATAATCTTTTTGTGTCGAGAATATCTCCTTAACAGCTTTCAGCCCCCTTTCAAATCTTTTTATACCTTTTTTAGAGTATTCAAGAATTGATTATGGAAAATCTCTTGTTTATGGAAGAGCTTCGCGCTAAAAACCGCGCTGCATCACCTAAACCACCTTCACTTAGCGCAAACAATAGTAACAACAACGATGAGCAGCAGTCCCAGAACGAATTTAGCGAGTCATCTTCTAGTGCCATACACATGTAAACAAAAGATTTTGTGCATTTAGTTCACTGCTATGGCTTGATCTATCAATTTAGGCTACCTCGGAGAACTCCCTCTCAAGCTTCCATCCACTCAGTTGCCAGTGCTTTAAGTCTGCCTATATTTGCCTCTAATCATACGGCATATGATCCAGACATTCATGGTCCCAAAGGCAGGTATTCCAAGTCTGAGGAAGTCTCACTAGCCGCTGCTGAAGATTCAAATGATGATGGGGCAGAAACACCCACCAATGACGAAAATATAGGTAGTGAAATGACATATCGTCCAAGTTTTAATGAACAATATGAGATGGCTTTTTAAAAGTGTATTTTCTTAACGTTGCATTTTGTTGTTTTTTTACTTTACATCGCACATCACTTTTCAAAGTCTAGTTCAAATTATTGTCTACATTTTTAAAATACACGGTGGGCATAGAATTTCTGACATTTTTAAACGGCGATAAATTTTTGTAATGGCACGATTTCGAAATTATTTAAACGCAAGTCGACTTAGTTTGAGATCATATTTTTGGTATATAATCCTGAAAATACGATTTTCTCCTAGTCATCTCTATAGTTTGGGCCATAGTTGATACCAAAAATAAATAAAAGAGGCAGTCAATGTGACATGAATGACCCAGTTTGTTATTGTAGACCGACACTTATCTCCTTTTGGCAACCGAATTATTCGTGAAGAAGAAAAAAGTATGGTTGCTACCAGGTTTACAAGTGCAACTGGCAATCCTTCTTCAAGTTTGAATGTCAAATGCTTTGATTTCAATCAGTTTAAATTGGTAGCACCTCTACTCTTGGAACACACTATTGTGGCTGCAGAAGAAAGAGCCTGCAAATTAATTGTGGCTAGATCAAAGGTAAAAGGATTTTTAGAAATTCCTATGGTCTGATATATTTGTGCTTTGTAGTGCTTTGTTAGAGACCATAACAAAAAACTAAAATTTGCATCAAAATCAAAAGTGAGCCAGTTCAGGCTAATGCAGGGTTTCCAATCCTTCCCTGATTTTTCAAATAAAATTCAGATTTTTTTCGCTCTTCCTTATTTCCTTTTTCCCCCAAAATCTTCCTATCCTATTTTTTGATTTGGATTTGACAGCCTGGGGTTAAGGTTAAATAGTACAAAGGTTTTCAATTTCAGGGTGGTCTGTTGGAAAAATGCAGCCCAGAAACGTTCAAGGAAGTCTCCGAAATGGTCCACGGTTTTGTGGATCAGTGCAGGAACATATCTTCTAACAGCACCAAAAACGAGTCGGAAGAGCTGTCTACACCTAACATTCAACCAGTTTCTGGTAGGTCTCCACTACAATCGGCCATGCAGCAGCAAACAATAAAGTATTTATCTAAATTCCATGAAAGGAAGCGCCAGAAATTGGGGTAAAAAATACAAGAAAAGCCTTTTCTGTTAATATTGTTGTCATTTTATAGAAACATACTTGATTCTGAACAGTGGAGACAAATTGATTTACCGTTAGTTTTTATTTTTTATATCGGTCGAAAAGCATTCGGATTTATTGTTTATCAGTTTTCTAGCAATTAATTTTTTGCTTTCCTGAACTTTTCTCTTCTTTCCCCAATTGTACGTATACTTTCTTTAAGCTTTCAACCATCGTGTAGCCCTGAATCTAAGCTGCTCAACAAGATATCTTCCTTCAGTTAAATATTTTAAAAAGTTAGAGATCTAGGTGTTTGAAGAGAAGAACTTGGTCAAAAAAGTTAATTCACAAGAAGACCGAAATCTTTACATTTTTGAAAACTTGTACACAAGTTTGAGACCTTGTTAGACAGCTGAGATTCAGGGGTATACGTTCATTTGTCAACAAAAAAGGGATTAGTTCAGAAAAAAAAATTCTGCCGTATTTTCTCTAATTAACGCCCCCCCCCTGATTCAAAATCGTGTTTTGGCATTGTGTTTTGGACCCACTTTTTGACCACTTCTCTCAGGCAAGTTATCAACCATTTAGCTCATCTTTTTGGCTACAAAATGGGCGGTAACTTGCCTGAGAGAAGTGATCAAAAAGTGGGTCAAAAACACAATGCCAAAAACGCGATTTTGAATCAGGGTGCGTTAATTAGAGGAAATACGGTATGCAAATTGGAAGGATTGCTTTAGTACGAGAAAATAGTATTTTGGAACTAAAAAGAAGTACCACCCCTAGAAGTTAAATGTGTGAAACATACTATTTTTTGCCTTTTCCCACCCTTTTGAATTTTTTTTCAACTTCTCTTTAAGTTTTTGAAATAATGCAATAAAAAGGCTGTATAAAAAATCTGGATGCTTTTAACAAAAACCTAATACTTTTTGGAAATTAAAAAAAAAAGAATTATAGACCAATTTTCCAACAACTCATCGATGAGTATTCACGAAGTGGTGTGCTGAGAGAAGTTGTACAAAATACTTTTTCCACCGATTCTGAAGCAGAGTACATATCGAGTAAAGCTTCAACGTGTAGCAATGATACTTCTCAAATGACACCTAATGACTATGTTGTGCTAGACAGGGAAAAATTTATTGTAGTAGGGTATGTCAATTTACTTTTATGGCTACAAATGTCTAGAGAATTCCTTTATCCGCTCATTTTATATCTTTGTACATTACAAGGCCCTTTACGTTACCGGGGTGCTCAATGGGGGTGCTCAATTATTTAGGTATTTGTTATGGAGGATTAGTGGATTTTAGTCACCGTGCGAACGGGTCGGTGCCGAGGTGCCTAAGTGTTGAGGATACCCAGAAGTTTGACCGTACAGTTGAATTCCCCTATGACAAGATCCCTAGGGACCGCCTTAGGGTGTCGTTAAAATGAGGGCGTAGTTAACTTTATTGGTCAGCCGAAAAAACCGATCTAAAAGCGTCATTATAGCGGGGCTGTCTTTCTTTGTTCAGCCCTTTTTTACAACTTTCTGCATTATAAAATTAGTTGTTTAAAATATTTTTGCCAAGTTCAGAACTGCCTTATTGCTTCTCAGAATCCTTGCTCAATATTGCAGTTTGCTTGAAATATTTCCGCAATGTGTCTCTGAACTATTGCTGAATGTAGTAGAAGTGCTCAAGTCCTTCAATAGTCGAACGTGTCAACTAATCTTAGGGGCTGGAGCCCTTCAAATGGTTGGCCTAAAAACCATTTCCGTAAAACATCTAGGTTTCATACTAGCACATAACCTATAAACGAAAAAAATGTTTGCAGCTCTTGCCTCCAGATCTCTGCAATTAATAGCCAAATTTATTCCTGTGATCCGCAAAGACTTCAGCAACCAACTTCCAACCGACAAACAAAATACTTTGCGATATTTTGACAACATTTTGAAAGATTTCACAGACCATATTGATGAAATTGGTAATTTTTTATTCGTATATACGATCAGCAAATCTTTGTTCCAGACAACAAGTTGTTGATGGTCATTGATAACCACTTGATTGGAGCTTTGACTGAGGTTTACAATCATTGTTGATGTGAATTTTGTAAAATTTGGTATATTTAAGTGGAAAGTGGATGACAAGGGAACAGAAAAGACACCTACACCCGCTTTCCAACATATTGTTAAGCAGATCGGAAAATTTTACTCTGGTTATTCAGCTATTATGCCTCCAAATGCTTCCACGGTTGGTTTACACGTTTGTATGGATAAAAAATAAATGTTTTGTGGTAAATACAATTCTTTGATGCAAAATGAGTGAAAAACAGAACGGTTCAAAAAATTGCTGGACACCGCATTAGTAAGGGCATGCCCCTTTAAATAGACCTTATGATATATAAAAAAGTTGAGAAACAGGTCTTTGAATAAGCAGAATTTTCGGAATTTTTTCTATACAGAAAATTTTTCCCACACTTTTTGAAATCTCATTACGTCGGTAGGCAACTGATTAGAAAGCTTATATTTGGGCGACGGTAAAATCATATACAGTAAATTCATCTACAAAGTTCCAATCCTTGTAGCGGACATCACTTATATCAAAGAGTTCAAATCCCATATATACCCTTTCGGCACAATTTTTTTTAAATTATTGTTATTTTTTAGGTTTTTTAGGCTTAGGCGGGGTAGGCCAACGTATGATAGGACAGACTCAAATACAGTCGACGCTTTCCATAACGGACCTGAAAGGACCGTGCTAAACCGTTATGTATAGCGTCGATTTAGGTCAAACTATACTAACTCTAACCAAATCAGCCAAAATTTTTGTCCGTTATGGAGGGGGTCCGTTATGGAGAGAGTCGACTATATTTGAGTCTGTCCTATCATACGCTGGCCTACCCTTGCCTAAGCCTAAAGCTTAAAAAATTACAAAAATTTAAGAAAAAAAATTGTGCCGAAAAAACAAACAGTTATATGGGATTTGATCTTTTTAAAAGTGATGTCCGCTACAAGGATTAGAATTCTGTAGATGAATTTATTAGGTAGTGTCATAAGTTCGAATAATTTTTTCAAAAACTTTTTGTGGCATTGTGCTTTTTCTATGAAATTTTCGACCATTTTTGAAAGTTGACCACTCATTTTGTAGCTAAAATTCTTAGCTACAAAATTTGGGGTCAACTTTCAAAAAACAGTAACTAAATACTTCGAAAAAACACAATGCCACAAAAAGTCTTTTTGAAAAAAAGTTATTAGAACTCATGACATTATCTAATTCTTGTAGATGAATTTACATAGAACCCTTATATTTAGTACTATACGTTGGTATAAACATAAGAAAAAAAAATTGTGCAGAAATATATTCTAGAAGACCACTTTTGAAAAATTCGTCAAAGTAGACTATTAGATTTGACGATTAAATAATTAATTTGACGGAATAAATTACAGTCAGTCAATGGCTTTATTATCATGGAAACTTTTAACTTTTAGGCAATTTTGCATAGAATCCACGCCAACTTTAAGATATATCTAAGGCAACACTTACAAGCCAGAGGCATCACTCCTCACAACTCTTTGGCTTATGGGTAATTTAGCTCCTTTATTTGAGACTCAGAAAACCACATTTTTCAGAATGGCTAACCAAGATTTTGCCTACTATGTAGAAAATATGAAAGCCTTCCCAGACTGCCAAAGTTTCCCTGAAGATACTTTAAGCGAAGTGATTTGTCCACAAAAAGCCTGAAAATAGTGCTGTCGCCAATTTTAATTTCCTAAAGTGCTTATGTTTGATTTTCTTGTGTGTTTCACCCGAAAAGTGACTTATTTTTAGTTATTTCTTAGTGAAAACTTTGTATTCCTCCACAAAGAATATCTGCTTTCTATATCTGTAATTTCGACCCTACAAGTGAATAAACACCACCTTCCCCCAACGATTTTGCCTTTTTAAGCTTGAGTAAAAAGTACCCCAATTTATGTTCAAGACCCCTCGAAAAAGTGCGTAAAACTATTATTAGTCACAACTTCCATACGCTGGCCTACCCCTAAGCCTAAGGGCTAAGCCTAAACTTGTTGTTACAAAGAGTAGTTACAGCGATTTTGAGATGGTCAGATTCTTGGGAGGGGGGTTGTGGTATTCGCTAGTAGCGCCATAATTTTTTTATTGTTGTAATGTTGGGTACATTGTCAGCTGTGATATGCGTCAAGCATCTTAATTGAATTAAGTGGAGTTTTATTAAGGTTGTTTTCTTATGAAGTCAATTTTATGCTAAAATCTATAATAGTAGTTGTATCTTATTAAATTGCTCAGAAACTATAAATTATTGATTTGCTTAAATTATTGATTTAAATAGATTTAAGGATAAAGTTTTCGCAGACACTATTTATTGCATTTTTATATAGAAAGCGTCAAAAAACGTGACCACCTAAAAAATTTACTAATTAGACCCGTTGCTTGGTCGATTTCCGATTACCCTCAAAAATCTCCAAATTCACTTAAGATTCATGTGCAAAAGCCGTGAAAATCTTGAAAAATATAAATTATAGAAAATAGTTGCAGCGCCCCCTACAAAGAAATTAAAAAAAAACTTGAAAGTTCAAAAGTAATCAAAATTCAGGAGGGTCTGCTATATTTTAGTGCACAACAATATCCACACATAACATGACATGTTATCACTTAAAAGAACCTAAAGAACATAGCAGAATATTGGTTTGCTACCAATGATGGGAGAGATCTCACTTTGGCCCTGTGAGACTTCCATTTTGTCGCTTCCGAGCTAACCTGAAGATAGGCCAACGATTCTTTGCACTTACTAGGTCCACATAGGTTGCATTGTCTCCAAGGGTTACCAGGAATTTTTTTTCGCAACATTGCATTTTTTGTCAAAAAGACAGTTAACCCTGGGATGACGTTAGGCTGTTTGCGCCCTGTATATATAAAAGTCTTTATTCAACTTGATGGATTTCAAAGTAGGATTAATTTTCTAAGACATTGAAAATAGTGAAACAAATCAATTTATAAGAGTCTAACTAAATACTACTGGCCCAAAGTAACCAAGGGCTTTGTTAGTCTACTCGAAAAGGTATCTGTGAAACCTATCAACAAGCAAAAGCGTGAATATTGATTTTTGAGCACAAAGCGCCCAACGTAGCCAGGTGCGTCAACATATTTTGAAAGGGCAATTTTTTGGTAAACGGTGTTGCGTCTTCGACGCAAGTGATGTCTACAAAATTCTTCGCTTTCCCAGCCTGGAATTTGGTGGCCTATTGGTTAAGGCGATTCCCTGCGGATCCAAAGGGAGTGAGATCAAGTATCCCCTCCATTCCCCTTTTTCCAATTCACGAGCTGGTGGCCGTGGCCGCTCGCGACAACGGCCATTACATTACTTGCTTAATATTCCATTTTAAAACTAAGTGTAAGGCCTTCCTAGATCTAGAAGATGAATTTTAAAAGAATTTTTCAAGTGAAAAAAAAACAGCAGTAAATTTGATTTGGGCACAAAGTGCCCAACGCTACCGTCCTAGGGTCAAATTTGTGTTGCATAAAGAGTATTTATATAAGTAACAGAAAAATTTTCAGTTGAAATTGTTTGTTTACTACTCATTCTTAATTGTTTCTTTGCAGTTTCGATGAAAATCGCCAAATTTATTATGTCGATAGAAACGCGTTGCTGATAAGCATTCTAGCAATTACACAATAATGATAACAAACAGGTAAAATTGAGAAAAATTCATATTTTTCTTTTTTGTGTGAAATGTTCAAGTCTAAGATTCCGCTGGTGTTACTTTTCTGTTTAATCCAGCTAACCTTTGCAAAATTTTACTATGTAAATTTTTTTGATTCAAAAAATGTTCCATCATCCATAAATTTATTTAGAGTCAAAGTTCTAGTTTGCGTAATCGCTTATTGGCAGGCAGAAATGGTCGATCATCTAAACCGAGTCAACTCAAAATGGACAATATTGTCAGAAGATCGTTGTTTGAAATGCCTACAGAGATCAAAAGCTCAGTGACTAGTAACCGAAAAGTAATTAAATTTTGTTTGTATATATGTAGTCTAGATAACGGGTAATACCGGCAATGACCGGCTGTACAAAAGTGGAGTAATTATCGCAAAAGAAAGGTATTTGTAGCACACTGAAGTGGTGGAGCCATTGATCAAGCAGTTGGAGTTCGACCCTTCCACGTCTGAACAACGACTTATCTCCTACTCAGTTATTGATCTGGAAGACAGTTCTTCAGCTGATGAAAGTATTGAAAAACTTATGGGAAAAAACAGTGGCGAGGGCCAAGTGGCATCATTTGAAGTGCCATCATCTAAGGTGATAAAGTAATGTAATTTAGGTAAAATATAGAGGTTTTTCAAATTTTCATTTGTCATTTTGATGAAAAACTAACACTACGTGTCCAATGACGCGGAAAAGTGTGATTGCGACTGTGACTGCGACTGACGCTTCAAATCGATTTGAATTTACGTCGCAGTCACAGTCGCAGTCGCGTCACTGGACACACACTGTGACTGTAACTGTGACTGTAACTGTGACTGCGACTGTGACTGCGACTTTTGGACACGTAGTGTAAAAGAAAGAAAATAAATAAAAGCCAATTTATCAATAAAGGTCATTACTAGTCGAAAACAAGCTTGCCTTCTGTTTGATTTTTTCAATCATACTTTGCAGATCGACAAAACATCATCTCTTCGTTCAAATACAAGAAATATAAAATCTACATGTTTGAAGAAAAGTGGCAAGATTTTTGAACGCAGGTTTGTATAGTTAAAAAACAAATCCTACCATATTTATTCTGAGGCAGTTATGTTAAAAGGGTAGGAGCAGAACTCGAGGCCAATATTATGGGTGTAAATTGTGTTTTATCCTATTTTTAACATGAGTCAAAAAATTTTGAGAATGAAAAGGGTATTTCTTTTTTTGATAAAGTGTTTCCTCTAATAATCTGTGGTCTCAAACGACAAAAAATAAATAAAAAACTACTAAATATTGAAAAAATATCGGCGATACACAGAAAATTTAGGACTTATCCTCGGTCCTACGAATTTCCTGGCTTTGAAGCAGCGTTGCCCAGAGAATGGGTACTATTTTTCATATAAATTTTTTATTTTTCCTTTTTTTTAAGGATTGGAGAGATTTAAATGGTGTAAATTACTGCAGTCCGACCAGAAACCAGCATATACCTGTAAATTAGAAGCTTTTGAAAACTTGAGTGATACGATTTCCATGGCTGTATACCGTCTGGAAAATCGATTACTGGAAAAGCGTATAATTCGTAAAACGTGGATTTTGAATAACGTGGATTGGCGAAACTTTAGCTCGAAAAACGAAGAACTCACAGAAATGTTTTGTTTTGCCTGTATCTCTTAAAAATTTTGATCTTTTTTCAAGGCTATAAAATCATCAGTTAATTTTACGTTATTCAAAATCCACGTTTTACGAATTATACGCTTTTCCAGTGATCAATTTTCCAGTCGGTATACAGCCGATTTTCATTAGGTTTATTGTGGCAGTTGCTGGGTGTTTGGATCATTGGGTATGTTTTTTACACTGCAAGCTTCATTTTCATAGAAAAATCAAGGTGCTTTAAATGACCGCTTCAATGTGGCCCGCAAAAACAAATGGCCAATGACCATGCTCTCGCCTCAGGTATGCTTGATTGTGATTTAATGGGCAGTGCGACTTGCCAGCGTCATCTTTAGCAAAAAATTGCACTAGAAGTTTTTGTATAATTTTTAAGTAGTGTTCTGGTAATTTCAAACATTTGAATCAAAAAAAAACTGAAAATCGTAGGAGGCAATAAGCATTTGAGTTTTTCAGGAAATTATTGATTGCAATGGAAAAGGGAGTTGTCAGGGTGGTGAAGTTGGCAATGTAGGTTTAAATCAAAACCCTCTAAATGTTTAAATGAAAACTTAGGTGTATGATCATGCCAAAAATAATGGTTTGGTGGAAGAGGGCTGCAACAACTACAAGGCTGTTAATGGAAGTTAGTTCACAATGCAGACTAGCTAAATGCAGTGAATATAAGCAAAGTCTGAAATAAAGAAACAAAAAAGAAGATAATTAAGACCAGAGATAATATCAACAGTCGAAGATAATAATCACAACGAATGCGACTTTATTGAGGCTAAGATTAAGTATTTGAAGTATTTTTCAGAATGTGACCCGTTCACCAGATGTGGCACTTGCTGGCCCGATAATTGTTACGGCATTCAGAACTACACTCGCTACTACATCAAAGACTACGGCAAACTGGCTGGGCGAGAGAAAATGATGGCTGAAATACACAACAGAGGGCCTATTGCTTGGTAGATACTACTATCAGCGTTTACACTCCACCAATTTAGCTCATTTTCATAACTTTTTTAAGTTCTATCGGGGCCACTGAAAACTTTGATATGCACTACACTGGTGGGATCTACCAAGAATACGGTGACAATCCGGTGACAATATTTTACATTTTTTGATCAAATCAGAAAAGCTCTGCTACAACTGGGCCATTTTTGAATATTATGTCTGTGGGAGTGTACTCTTAGTTTTAGACCAACCACATAGTGAGTGTGACCGGCTGGGGCTATGACAAAAACACCAATGTGGAGTACTGGATCGTGCGCAACTCTTGGGGAGAGGCGTGGGGTGAGAAGGGATGGTTCCGTATTGTTACCTCTATCTATCAGAATGGAAGAGGAGGTACTTTTCTTGTTAATTATTTTGCTAACTAATTGTTCAAATTTCAGACATGTTCAACCTGGGAATCGAACGTGACTGCTATTTTGCCGACCCCGACGTCAGCAATTTGGACTAGAAACCCTAATTTAGAAGATTTATAAACTCAATACAGTTAGATTTTCAAAATGGTTCATTTCTCAAACCGTTTTGTTGAATAAAATATTGTTTGAATAGGCAATCCATCTGCAAGTCAACATCAAACCATCTGTGTGGCAAAACGATTTTTAATATTTTCCAACAATTTATTTAATTTTTCAATGTATCCATACAATTTCTGCTAGTCAGGCATGGGATCTTCAAGCAGTACTAGTTTAGGGGCCACTAACGAAAATCTGACACCTTCTGGCTCCATCTACATCAACAGATATCCAGTGTTTCGTTTCTGCAGCTATGCTAGGGTCTTATTTGGATGTCTCACTTCTGTTGGTAATTTAGTTATCATGCTTTTAAGCAGATCAAGTCTTGGGAAATTTTCAATGACATTTTTTCGCTAAATTTTTGAGCTAAGGACCCGTGGATACTGTTTGGTTATCTCCACTACCGAAGCATTAGATTTTTTTAGAATTTAAATTTTTCTAACAACCCGATCTCCTGCAGTAACTTTGCATACCGTTTTTCACCTCTTGGAGGAAGAAAGAGAAGTTCTTCGTTATAAAAATTTAACACGAGAATTCCCGACTGTAATGTTTGACTACCTGGGGGTTTTTAGACCTCCTGAGCGCGACTATCGCAAAATCGGGCCTCCTCGCTAGAGTAAAATGCACTCAATTATCTCAATTTTCACAGCGACTCTTTAAAAAATGAATATTTTTTTATCAGGCTTGTGAGCAGTGAACTTATTTAGCCCATCACTTTCAAGAAATGCCCTATAAAATTTTGAGAAAATTATGAAACCTGAATTTTCGTCCAAAAGGTCTTGGTTTTTAGTAGAAATTCGGGGTCAAAATGTTCTGGCTTTGATTTTGTAATATTGGCTTGTTGTCTTGTGAGTCTTTGTACTAGTTCTGTTGCATTTTTCCTACTGATCATTTTGCTACATTGCACTCTCAATTTTTTTCAGAAAGTCAGCCAGGAATATGTGAAAACCATTTATCCTTCAAATTTGAACTCCAGCGAAACTGCTGGTTCTACCTCTAATAACTAACTTTGTTCTGATTTTTTGCCTATCTTGTAGCTCTTGAATTTCTCTACAAGTATTGACCAGGCATCAAATTTCCCATGCTTTTAGTAAAACTATAAACTTTTCAAAACAGCCTTTTTCGATTTGAGATAGTCGCGCTCAGGAGGTCTCAAAATCCCCAGGTAGTCAAACGTTACAGTCGGGAGTTCTCGTGATAATAATGGAAAAGTCCAAACGGGTTAGATAAGATATTGATTTCAACCTATTTTTTCATCTTTAGAAAAAAAAATTTCAGTGGTTTTCTGGGCAGCTTTCGACAGCTTGGTGACAGTGAGTGCTATTCCTATAGGAATGTACATGTTGTTTATCGGCACGCCTATATTTTTGCTGGAGTTTGGCCGCGTTATTCGAATGTGTTGTGGGTAAGTTGGTCCTTCTACACAATATATTTATATTCTCATTTTGTAATTTTATAGGACAGATGGTGCGTGTTGCAGAGTCTTTAGCATAGTGCTCGGTTTCGACAGATGGAAAAGAGGTGTTTTTTAATTTTTTTCAACAATGAAAATTCTGGGCAATAAGAAATTAATTTTGATAATTAATCAACTATTGAACTTTAACTGTTTATCAGGGCTTATGTATTGCCTGGTGTCAGTTCCATTGTTTATGCCAGATGTATCTAATACCTCGGCTAAAATTGCAGGTATCAAAATTTGATAAGTGTGCTGTGTACTAATTTGCATTGTTCAGGTTGTCTACTATTTATTACCGGCGCTTTGTATTCAGCCAAAACTTGTCAGAAGAAGAAGGTAAAAATGTATGTGCTGAACAGTCCGTCCGCAGGCGGTATGCAACAAAATAACCCCATCACTTACAACACCACTTCGACTACATCGCCAGCTTAGATTGCTTGAATTTGTGTATTATACACACTAATTATTTATTTTTAAATATGCTAACGCATAGCTTATACCTTATGTCTTTAAAATCATTGGGTATTTGTTTAATTTCCGCAAGCCTTAATTTTGTTTAAAATTATAATACAGTCGAGTCTCGATACAACGAATCCCCAAAAAGTTCGTTCCCACCTCGGGTCCGACACTTTTTTTTAGCTCGATTTTTAAAGCTTTTTGCCAGTTGTCTTCGGTCAGTCTAGTCCGAAATATCGCAAGGATTTAGATTTTACCGATCGCTTTTGTACATAAAAACAGTTTTGCCGAAAAGATCCGCGGGTCTCGATATAACGAACACTTATTTTCAAAAAGGTGAAAATAGGTGTTCGTTATATCGAGACCCGCGGATCTTTCGGCAAACTGCTTTTATGTACAAAAGCGATCGGTAAATCTAAATGCGATATTTTAACAAAAGCTTTAAAAATCGAGCTAAAAAAGTGTCGGACCCGAGGTGGGAACGAACTTTTTGGGGGTTCGTTGTATCGAGACTCGACTGTAGCACCACTTTTTTAACTTTAGAACACTTTCTAGATATTGAAATTCACTATTTTTTAATATTTTTATGGCGGCATTTCCGAACAGCGGCATTTCCGAAACTTGAATTGGCGGGGGGCACTTTTTTACTCCGAAAATGTTTTTTTGAATAATTTTTTATTTTCATTTGAAATTAACATTTTATGTATTAGTCCAAAAAATCCAGATAAATCTTTAAGATTAAATTTTTTGCCTGGTTCACCGACTAAATTTAGCTTCATTAAATTCTATCGCAAACAAGATTGTAAAACCAAAAAATGTTGCTTAAAAACAAATATTTCTGTGATACATCTATATTTATCCCTAGCCTTGCTGTTGTTCTATTGGTTAAAATAATATGCTAGTTGTCTATGAAAATTAATAAAAAATAAATAATTAAAATGGCCTTTGTCATTATAGCAGCTGTGCGAATAAAATATTAATTGTTTGAAAACAAAAACAATGCTTTCTACAAATAAACACACCGAAAAAGAAAGAAATTGCAACCATCAAAAAGGGTATTGTTTGTACTAAAAATAATAATAAAAAGCTCAATTTTGCGACAACATCAGAAAAATTATTTTTAAAATGAGCGTTTTTCTTTTTTATATTTTGTCAACTTTTCTAATTATTTATCAATATAAGTTTGCTTCTGGCTGTAGTCCTCAATTAAAGGCCTTTCAAGATAGCTCTAACCTAGGTAAAAACGCTTAAAATTTACTATAACACTCGGAGCGTGGAGCGGCTATTTTGGTTCATTGGACGCAGAATTTACTGCTGAACAAGATGGTGTTTTTGGTTTGAAAAAATTTTGAGAAAAAAGTTTCCCTGGAGCCCTCTGAAGATTGCGAGTTTTTAATATTTTTGTCTTGATACGAAAGTAGAAAAAAAGCTACAACTTTTTTTTATACTGAAGATTATTTCATCCCATAAAATACATATTGTAGAGAAGAGGCTGAGCTATCTTTTGACTGGTTATTTGCCCAGATGTCATATAAAATTTATAATTGAAAAATTCCAATGATTACAATGTAAGCCTCAGGTGATTCTTCAAAATGCCATAACTTTTTTTCCCGTAGACGGATTAGGTCGAGACAGGATACAGTTTTGTAGAAAATTTTATGAAGATTACGAAGAAGAAAAATTTTTTTTAGAAAAATTGAGCCTAAGTACGGCCTAAGTAATTTTCGGATCTACTATTTGCCTTTACTGTGGTGCACACTGACAATTTTTAAATTTTGACACCATATACATGTTCAGCATAGTCGATTTACTTAAAAACTGCCTTTAAGTTTC
Source organism: Ditylenchus weischeri (assembly GCA_029231635.1). Taxonomy (NCBI): domain Eukaryota; kingdom Metazoa; phylum Nematoda; class Chromadorea; order Rhabditida; family Anguinidae; genus Ditylenchus; species Ditylenchus weischeri. The sequence goes on along the minus strand of JAMRYI010000004.1, from coordinate 1,001,680 downwards.
ATAACTCACTGTGAAATTTCACACTCCTCGAGCGATAAAAAATATTTAAACTTTTAGAGTGTTAAGTGATCAAAGTGTGTGTTTTAGCATGTATGAAGTGCGGAGAAGTGGTTGTTTCCAAAGAAAACTGTGACTATAGCAGTTTTTTGGGTAGAGGCAGGTGTGGAGAATCTAGCGTCAGTTATGGTCTGAGCCCAACCCAATGTGCTCAAGCCACTGTTCAATGTGCCAGCGATAGAATTACCGAGACCACAACTGATAAAGTTATTTCCGTTTTGGGAGCTACAGTGCCTTCCGCGGATGACGAAAATGTGTAAGGTTTTAAAGTAGTACAAGAGTCAGTCCACCTATTGAGCACTTTCAAATATAAGCCTATAGATATAAAAGGGCACTAGACTCCGCCCGTTTGTTAGCCTATACCTATGGGGCACTTTTTAAGAACAGTCTATAGGTTTATCGACCCTAGTAAAAACCCCGCCACACAAATTTTTCTTTTTAAAACACTATTAAAAAGTATTCGAATATTAGTCACAGACCCCGGAAAAAGTGCTTAAGACATTTTTTAACACCGGCTAACATACGCTGACCTAATCTAAGCCAAAAAAAATAAAAATGAAAAAATGTAGTTACAGTGATTTTGATAAGGAAAAATTTATGGGGGGTATTTGCTACTAGCGCCGGTTTATCTTTGAATGTGTCCATAAGTATAGGGCAAAGAAGGCGGCATAATATGATGGCCGGAGATGGACCCCTGTACTACTTATAATATCTATGATTTGATTGGAAAAGAAATTCCCTTAATTATTCACTCGACTTATACATTTTGAGCACTTCCATACAATTGATACCTCAAAAAGCAGCATCTTCGACCAGCTTGATTCTAGTGTGTGGGGAAGATTCCCAGTGGATCGTGGGAAAACACAGTGATGACTCTGTTTCTAAAACTGCACTTAAAATCACCAACCCTGCAGTTATGCACTGTATAACAGGCGAAGACACTAACCCTCCTTCATCCACACCTCAACGACAGCCAGAAAGTAGCGGGGAAGTGGTAGTGCAGCCAGCAGTCAGACCACCCAATCCTAATTTCAATGCCGCTGCGTTGAAAGATTTTCTTGAAAAATCAACATCTGCAATTGTAGGAAATGTAAAGTCCCTTGGTGAAACTTTTAGGACATTAGGAAGTGCAGATATAAAGGTTAGTATTACTTTTTTAGTATTACTTAGTATTACTTTTTTTTTCGGTGCCAAATATTTTTGAATCTAAAAATCATTTACATCAAACAAATTTTGATCACAGGTTTTTATAAAATTTGATATAGTGACGCTGTCAATTTTTTTTTACATTTACAACACTGGTTCTCAGACGATGAATTTAACGTCGCATTATCATTAAATCGAGCTTTGACTGCAGTAAAATTCACAATGGGGTAACAAAACATTAAATAAATTATTTATGCAAACATAAAATTGCCATTCAAAATATGTTCTTTTTGGCATTTCAATAAATTGGTTTCAATGATTGTCTTAATTTTCAGCAGTCTTCTCACTCACAAGGTGAACCACAAAAGAGGCAGAAGAAAACGAAAATTGCGGATAATGACAACAGCAACAAAATAAGCAAAGAGAGCAGTGGGACAGAGATAGCAGCTACTGAACCAGACACAAAAGTGCTGCTTAACACATTCTTCAATTCTAATGCCAATAAAAACAACAACTTTTTGACTGGATAAAAACAAACATTTTATTTTTCAAAACTTATCTCTAGATGTTTTTAGTATTTTTAATATATTTCTGTAAAATTATTTTTCAAATTAAATCAATAAAAGAACCTCAAAATTAAGTGTAACGTGACTTTGTGAAAGACTTAGAAGATATTTTCTGCCTAATTTTTTCCTTGTTGATTTTAAATCTTTTATTGAAAATGAAGTGGAAAATGGGGTTTTAGACTTTTTTAAATTAGGTGACGACGGTTTTGCAAATTTTGTAGATAAGGTATCTTAAAATTTATGTGTGTGTGATTTGATGAAATTGTGTATTGTCATGGCTGTGTCGCAAACTACAGAGTACAAACTTATTTAATTTATTTTTCTTCCTTTTTTTGTTGTCACTTCAACTGATAGACGACATTAGTAAGATACGACCATGTTTGACTGGGAGAAGTAAATCTTACATTGATTTGTTAAAGGGAGGCAGGGAAGTGTTTTTTATTGTGATTTGAGGTTCAAGTTTGCTACTATTATTGTTGGTTAAAAACATCGATTTTGCTCCATTCCTTTTTTGCAATTGTGCGCATATTTCCGAAAAAACTTTTTTAGAATCGTGATTATTCTTCTTGTAAGGATTGCCCAGCTTCCTTTCCCACATTTCAGTGAAAACCTATAGAAAACTATCCAGAAATATATCCAGTATAAAATGGCCAGAAATAGTTTGATTTGAACATCAATTTGTCTCGGGAAGAAACTTCGGGCCGAGGGCGTCGAAGCGGAATTAATCAGTCTGTTTATATTTTTCTGAATTCAGCTCTGTTGCATCGGTGTTGCCTCGCTCCGATGTTCCTTCTGCGTCCAAGCTGTTCAGCGCTTCTCTTCTTGATAATAATATGGCCCGTGTCTGTCCAGCTCTAAACCGTGTGTCTTTTCATACGAGAGCCATTCCCGTGTCTCTATTCTTTATAAGTCTACGACTGACGTAGGACTATCCAGTGTTTCTAGGAATATTTCTTATAGCATTTTTCCTAGTATTTCTTCCGGTGTTGAGTCTCATACTCCATCCAGTGACTCTAATGTTATTAACCAGGCCGATCTTAATATGGCATTAGATTCATTCACAGACGACACTGATTTTCCAGAGTATTATCCAGATCAACATTCTCCAAAGTCTAACCTGTCCAGGGTCGAAGGCCAATTAATTTTCCAGGTATAGAGTCGTTCTGATGTTCCTATGGTCCAACATGCCTCGTCTTTAAGCCACTCAGTCTCCCGTATGGTGTCGTCTCCCGCCTCTAGTCACGTCTTTTCTATGCGACGGTGATGGGTGGTTTGATGATGATTTCCCGATTTTCGACGGGTCGAAAAATAAAGCCCCGGGGGCCTTATTAGAGACAATACGGTATCCCTAATAGGAAACTGTAGTAACAATATAAAAAAATATCGATGAATTATAAAGTTCATACCATCCTATTTGAATAGACTTAAATGTCATAAGCGAATCTTTTTTTTGCTGGTAAGAAATAGGATTTTGCCTAATGACTATAAAAATTTCGGTAAAGGGACGTCACGCCAATTTTATGCATATGCATAAAATTGCTTCCATTTTCGCACAGGCGAAAATTCCACAATCGCTTCCATTTTGTTGTTTTGGAAGGTTCTAAATAAAATTAAAATGCCAATTCAAGAGGCTAGAAATTCATTTGCATACCTTCGGAGTTGTATTTGCCCATCCTAGCGACACCATATTCCCACCTCTTTGCCTAGCCTCAAAATCAAAACTCTCTAAACCAAGCGTATTAAATCAGCAGGAACTATATAATATCTAAACTATATTCAGTTTCTGTATGTATTTTTCACGATCGCCACCCAGTGAGTCGTAGCAACTTATATTTTTTATCTACATATTGACATCTTAATCACGATTCATTTTATACACTCAACAACCCATTAAAAAAACTCACTGCTAGATACCAGTGAGCAGGAAAGTTGATCGGTATGAGTATTAGGTCAACCAAGAACAAATCTTTACTTGTTACCCAGTTTGAGACGGCTGCTGGGCCCTTCCTTCTGAGAAGTTGTACGCATACTGGCTTGTTGCAGCCAAGAAAGAACATCTTCGTTAAACAAGCAAAGACCTTCATCTTGTTAGCCAAAATTTAATATAAACCAAAGTAAACGATCAAGTGAGGACAGAAATAACACTAAATATTAGTGAGAAGAAAAGAAACTGTACAGTGAATTTAAATAAGCCGAAAAAGACTAGTTGAGAAAGCTTTTACAGATAGAGCAAACGGTCTAACAGCCTGGAAATTTTTACGAAAAAATTCACCAAAAATGCCTTGGTCTTCCCTGTTGTTTTTGAACGTAACGTCCACGCACCAAAATTTCATGCAAGAAGGCAAGTAGAAATAAAACTTAAGGTTTTTACTTTTAATATTATAAGAGTATGACACAACTAGATAAAAAAAAGTTGTAGACTCTACAAGAGCCAAACTCGCAGGCTACAGTCCATTTTAAAATAATGTTTGCAATAAATTACATTTATAAATTTGTGCAAATTTAGGTAAAAACTTTACCTATTGTCATTTTTCTGTCAACTACCACAAAATGGATCTATTCGGGCTATATTCAATTTGGTTGACTGTATTCTCTTTATGCTTCACCTTTCTGCCATTGTAGGTTTATTGTGTTCTTAGTGGGACATACTCGCCTACGATGCGATTTTAAATGCTCGGCTACAAAATTTACCTTTATATGTATTAGTTGCAAATCTGTTGAATACATCAAGTTCCGCGATCACTATTTACTGAAAACATCTCGATGCTTAATGAAAAGAAAAAATTCTAAAAATATTTAAAAAAGTTTTACTTTCCACTTTTTATTGCTGATCTTGTAGACCAATTGACATTTTGAAATTAATCGTTGTCATTGAATTCTATAAATTGAACTGGATTATGACTATCGCATAGGAAGTTAAGTTTATTTCTGTTTTTCACGGCTAGTACATGAAAATTCAAAAAAGCATTGTAGGCTAGCATGTCTCTTTTAACCACAAATAACTGTATATTTGAAGGTTTGTTGTCAAAGATTGGAAAGCAAGAGGCTCAGCCGAAGGTTTTTCCTCGGTCGGATTTGTGCTGCCAGTGCTTATGATGTCTTGTTGGTGCAAGTTTGGACTGCTAACCAATGTAAATTCCTTAGGCACATGGCTGTATATGAACTCGTAAAATTTAAACTGGTAAAACATGAGACTCTTAAATCATGAAACTGGTGAAAAAAGTTTCGAAAAACATGAAACTGGATAATCAATAAACTGAAGAATCGAGTTTCATAAAACATAGAACACGGGAAAACGAGTTTTGAAAAACATGGAACTCGTAAATTTGTTTCCTCGCATTTTTCTAGCTCGTGAAGCTCCGGAGTTTCTGTGATTTATATTTGCGTGTATTGGACGTATTTTTTATTGGTTTGTGTCTGTTGTTGTTGTACTTCTGCTTTATTTATTGTTGTTGTTTTATTAGGCAAATCCATATGGATAGCAAAAGTGAAGATGAAATTGACGTTTTTGGCAACTCAAGTGATGAAGAGCCGGCGTTTCAAGAAGAATCCCATCAAGAGCAGCATCCAAATGAAGATGATTCTCTGTTTCCAGAAGATCGCTAAGAAAATCAAGTTCACAGCAAAAGAAGGCAAGTTCTGTGCAAAATCCTCGAATTTAGTAATGACAAAGTTATTGAGTTTTTGTTTTTTGTCAGCAATTTATTTGGTTTTCAGGTGTTGCTCATGCAATTCGCTAGAGATATGTCTCAGATCAAACAGTCAGAAATCGGCCGAAAGGAAGCTGCTGCTCAGCTGACTGAAGGAAGCTAATCGAGGGGAATTTATCGTTACGGATGCGGTTGGATGATCTAAGGGCAAAGCTGGCCTCTTCTTTTTTAAACCATTCTTTAAACCATCTGCATACAGAGTCCTAATGCACATGTATTAGTTTATCAGTTTTGCTTTTTTAAAACAATGTTTGTGTTTACAGCTTTGGTGAAGTAGAAGCTTAAGTTAATCCTGCTGAAGCACTTTGCCAGCCTTGTCGACTAGAGTATGATTATTGTGGGGCGAACATGGTTATCAGTCCGTTCACCGAATGGAGTTCTTAAAAGCCGTGCAGCATCATCTGGTAAAGTTTCCAATTGTTGAGGCAGGAGAAGAAGAAAATGAGGAATTCTAGAAACAATATGATGTTTTTGTCCACCACTTTTGTTTGTTCGTTTCAATTGTTAAAGCCCTTCTATGTTATCGAAAAAAATGCTTTTATCCCGTGTGGGAAAAAAGGGGACAAACGCCCTAACGCCGAATTTATCTGTTGTCGAAAGGGGTAAATAAATTATGGCATTATTGTGGCGATATTATGATATCCCAGCTTTACAATAACCGATATATAATATTACAGGCCATAGATATTCGAGGAAACAAATTTGCGAGTTCCATGTCTTTCAAAACTCGATTTTACGAGTTCCATGCAGAATTGTCTAAATGACCGGTCATTTTCTATGGCGGTCATATGACTGGTCATTTTATTAAAATGACGTCATTTTCACAATTTAACATGTTGCTTGCAAATAGTACCGATTTTTGCCATCCAAATGCAAATAATAAGACATATTTTACGCGGAAATACCGCAAAAACTCTAATAGAGACCCCCTCTCTAATAGTAACCCGCCCCTTTTTTGACTAGGATTTCAGAGTTAAAGCCATTTTTGATTGACAATTTCAAGATTTTTAGGAGGTTGAAAAATAGTAACCCCGGGGTTTCTATTAGAGTTTTTACGGTACATTTGAAAAGATTTATTGACATCAAATAATTCTGTTTCGCGAGTTTCATGATTTACGAGTCTCATGTTTTACCAATTTGAATTTTACGAGCTCGTATACAGCCTAGGCACATTGTTTTGAACTAGTTGACTCGGTTGCAGGACAAAATGAACATCTACCTTAATGCCTTCAACTTATTCTTTTTTGCCTTCTACATCCTTGCTTTTGCCTATTATCAACCAAAAAGAGTATTTCGACCTTCTTCTTGGATTTTTTTGTTAAAATAGACATTTCAGAGGTATTTGTATGGACAACTGGTATCGTTGGCAATTACCTTATATGCTGTGTTTACTTACGTCAGTAGCCATCCAAGTGAACGACAACCAGATCTGATGGCAGCTATCGCAGCCGCAACCCAAATAATTGGTTTGGCTGGTGGTATTTACGACATTGTAAGTTTCGTTATTTTTCCTAGAAAGCACGTGGCGAGTGAATAAATTTATGCCAGAAAAGAGCAATCAGTCTCCAGACCACAGAATACATTCCTGCGGCCATCCAGTTCGGTATCTTTCTGCTCACAGTTCAATGGACCATATTTGGAATTTGGGTTGGAAACTACTATATGACCGTAAGTAGACGTTTTGTTATTTAAAACTCGTTTTCTGTAATTTCGAACCACATCCTGTTACCTCAGAGTTTTGACCCCAATTTTTTTTCGCCTATCGTGTGGAGGAAATCATTTTGAGTGACTTTGAGAATAACTGTCATATATAAAAGACGATCTTACACGGAGCTGGTGGCGACTAACGAAAAACCGAAAAGTTTCTATTTTTGAGTGCTCAACATTTTTTTCATACTTTTTTCAGAAGGTTATTTGTCATTCGACGCAGAAATCTCAGCACTTTCTATCTGTAATAAAAGATGTCACTACTAAGTAGGGTTGTCGACATGTCGAAATTTTCGACATGTCGTGTCGACAACCCTACGTAGTTTTATAAGCAAATCGGGTACGTTGATCACGAATACGGCGTCAGATTTCAGGGTTTGATAGGCGAAAAAAAAAGTTCCACGCTAAAGATTGAAATGATTATGTTCATTAAATTGTTTGTAACTTCCTAGTGTTCTGCTTCAGCTATCTATAGCAGTATTCGTGAAGCTTTCTGATGGTGTAATCAAAAAGTTTGCGCGAGATTTATTTTTTTCAGGGAAATGTCAAAAGTAATCAATAATTTTAGCTCCAAAGAGAACTGTTTTGCCGGCAACCGGACAAAAACGGAAAAAAACCGTTTTTGTCGCGCGACAAATTTTTTTGTTAACCCACTTTTTGACTGCGCACCGAGCTGATTTTTTCAGGACTTGTTAAAATAAGGGAGAGAAAACAGTCCTGAAAACATCAGCTCGATGCGTCGTTAAAAAGTGGGTTAGCAAGACATTTTAAAATTTGTTCAAAACGGCCTTTAACCGTTTTTGTCCGGTTGCCGTTTTGCCTTAAAACACTTTTTATCAAAATTTTCGAAAATTCTTTTTTACAGCCAGCAAGAGCTTCGTCTCTCGAATAACATATCATTTTGAGTATGCACAACACATAATGGGCAATTTAGCTAGTCAAAAATAGCACTAAAAAAATATATAATTTTTCTAAGGATTATGTTTATAAAATTAGGTGTAACTTGAAAGAGTCGCCCTTTTCACAAAATTTTTTCGTGCTTTCTTGTAGAGGAATCACAGGGTTTTCAAAATATGCAAACCAAAAGTTTGCGCTGAAATCTGAAAATTTGTGTGGAAGGCTTTTTATGCTGAATAAAAAATTTCAAAAACTTTTTTACGCCTTTTAGATCAATTTTTTCTTAAAATTTTTGTGCTCAATCATGACATCTTTTATTGCAAATACAAAGCCGTGGAATTTCTGCGTCGAATGTCATGCAACACTCTGAAAAAAGCATAAAAAATGATGTTGAGCACTCAAAAATAAAAACTTTCCCATTTTTCTGGAGTCGCCACCAGCTCCCTTTTCAAAACGCGTAATCTTGCGTGTAAGATCGACTTTTTGATATGCCTGTCCTTTTCAAACTTGCTCATGATGATTTCTTCCACACGATAGGCGAAAAAAATTTGGGGTCAAAACTCTGAGGTAACAAATTTTCTTATAGGGTGGTGCAAAATTACAGAAAACGAGTTTTAAACTCCGCAAAAATTTAAAGACTGATCCATTCTAGGTAGCAAACATAGCTGGTTTGGCTGTCAATGTGGTCACACTAGTGCTGTATGTGGTCTATCCACCTAAAACTTGGGTCGTCCCTATCTTAGGTGTTGGTGGTGAGGAAAGCCAAAAGAGAAGAAGAAGATCTGATAAAATAATACAATTGTGTGGAAACCATTCTATTCAGATTATACGTACCGGCTTTTTTAAAAACTCTAGTTTATTTTCCTTTGAAATTTGATGAGTCAGAGCCAGACGGCTGTTTTAGCTAAATAATTTGCTATTGCTAGGATGTACCGTATATCTTCTATTAAAAGCCCATGGGCTTTTATTTTTCAACCCCTCTCAGGACATGGGCGTTTATTAGAAGGTGGGCCTTTATTTTTCAACTTTTTTTTCACAAAATTTTCAGAAATTCTAAAGTGTTTGTCATTTTTTCCTTCAAAAGTCATCTGTTTAGGAAAATTTAGACAAACAAAAGCGCTCAAAATTTCTGGAAATCTTATTTTATTGTGTTTGGTGGACTTTTTTATGCTGTTATGGGTCAACAAGAGCGAACAGACGACTGATTGTCTAATGGCAGACATAATTGCGCGAGAATGTTTTCTCACAAGCAATGTCACAGGGAAGGTACCCAAATTGAAAATTTTAATAAACATTGAGACTCGGGTTTTATGTGTATTTCTACTATACTACATGAGTTATGTCTGAATTTGTAGCGATGGGTTAAAGTGCCTTATACGCCGTCCTCCCAAAAGTGTATTTTGACCATTTTTTCGAGCGTTTCAGGTTGTAATAAGGCAAAAAAACATGTTATTAGGTGGCGGAAAGACATTTTTCGAAAAAAAATATTTTCGACCGAAAATCGACTTTTTTGACGAAAAAATGATTCTTTTTGTAAATGTTGTGGTGTGTGGTCGTATTTTATCTTGCTCTTGCATTTTGAAATTTTTTAGAAGGTAGTGCAGATATTTGACTTTTTAATATTTTCTTATTGAATTAAAAACAAATGCCTGCACTACTTTATCATGTGACTGCACTTTGTACACCTTTCCCAATCCCTTGCAATGAAGAGCAAGTTGGGTCTTTGGCCGTGAAGCGGCTAAACATAGAAAGTAGTGCAGGCATTTGTTTTTTCATCATAATTCAATACAAAAATACTAAAAAATCTATTTCTCCATAGAAATGGAGAAATGGAGTATTAGCGTGGTATTATATGTTATTTTTGGGTTACGAATAAAGAAATCTGAACGTAACGAAGAAAATGAGAATTTCGGGCAATTTTTTTTTCGGAAAATGTCTTTCCGCCACCTGAAAACCCATTTTTCATACGTTTCACAGCTTGAAACGTCTAAGAAAGCAGTCAAAACACAATTTTGGAGGACGGAGTATAAGGCCCTCCTGCCTATCGATGTCTCGATATGATCAAAAAAGATGTAGAACGGCCACGTCAAAGGTGCCAAAAAACCATGATACGGGTATAATGGTTTTTTTTAAATTTTCATTCAAGCCCGTAGGCATGAGATATCTGCAAGGAGATAGCCTACAAAGAGATAAATAGAAAGACGCGGGACTTCAGAACGAGGGCGATGAGGAAACTAGTTTAGAAGCTGATTACAAAGATGTCACTATATTGTATGATGGCTAATTCTACGTTTTGTTTTATCGTACTGAATGAAAAAATTCTCCGGACATGGGCGTTTATTAGAAGGTGGGCATTCATTACAGTCGACTCTCGTTATAAGATACCTTCGTTATAATATACCACCCGATATAAGATACCTTTTCCCCACTTTGGTTAGCCGACAGAGAAAGTGAAGAAATTTTGCTCTCGAGATGCCTCCGCATCTCTATGAGATACCTTCGCTATAAGATACCTCCTGAGAGTCAGACAGACGAAAATTTTGCTTTTGATATAAGATACCACTGCATTTTTTTTTTCTTTTTTCCTCACTTTACTATCAGATTTAAAAAAAACGCAACGGAGATAGCCAGAGATCCTACGATAGGGAGCAAAATGAAAAACATGTTTAAGTCTATTCTAACGTACAATGACCAATCCTGCGCCTTAGCATGAGCCAAAAATAAACAAGGTGAAGAATTAGGATAGAATCTGGAGAACGTCGACGCGAGTTAGGTTTTTACTCCGGTGTTGAGTTTTTTGTTATGTTTAAATAAAAAGTTGACCTAAAATACAATTGACTCTCGTTATAAGATACCCATGTGCCAGACTTGGTCGTTTTGGCAGGAATTCGTTATCCGGTAACCTCCCAAAATTATGTTTTGACTGTTTTGTTAGACGTTTCAAGCTGTGAAACGTATGAAAAATGGATTTTCATGTGGCGGAAAGACATTTTCAGAAAAAAAATGCCCAAAATTCTCATTTTCTTCGTTACGTTCAGATTTCTTTATTCGTAACGATTTTTTGGTCAAAAAGTCAATTTTTTCGAGAAAAAATAATTTTCTGCAAATGCCTTTCCGCCATCCGTTTTCTGTACGTTTCAGTGCCTAAAACGTCTTAAAAAGTGGTTAAAATACGATTTTGGGAGATTACCGGAAAACGAACTTTAGCCGTCGTTTTTACCTCGGTATAAGATACCTTTGCTACAAGATACCTTCGATATAAGATGCCCCTGAGTTCGGTCCCGTAGGGATTTCTTATATCGAGAGTCGACTGTAGAAGGTGGGCTTTGATTAGAAGATATACGGTATGTACTAATTTGGATGCAGCTCGGTTTAGCGACTCTAAATTGCCTTTATATTGCCGTATAAAATGCGAAATCTTGCCCTAATAAAAGACTTTATTGGTGTAATAAACAAATCTATCACAATTTACAAGGAAGATGATTTTGTATTATAAAACCATCTGTACTATATAATCGTTCTAAATTTAATAATACAAGTAAAAGTCGGTGATTAATTTCACATCGCTTTTAATTTTTGCACAATGGATTTTACCACCTCATCTTCGGATCCATTTGCATCTACAACAAGCAGGTTCGGCTCTTGTCTTGCTTCCTCTTCACTGTTCGGTAATTCTAATATACTCAGCTGTGAATCAAGCACTTCAAATTTTGAAAGAAAAAAATATCTTTATTTTTGAAAACTATAGGACTATATAAGACTCACAGTTTATCTGTGCAAAATGAGCTGGTCTGTTTTTGATTCTCTGCTCAAGTTCCTCTCTTTTGACCTTCAATATCACAATGACACATTCTTTGGGAGTTTTGTTATCTATTAGTGTGTCACGATACATACGTTTTAAAGCAGAACAGGCAAGTACAACATTCGAGTTGTTTTGCTGGTAAAAATTTTTCACCTCAACAAGTCTTTGAAGCCATGGAAAACGATCTTCGTCTAATAAAATTTGTTATTGTTTAGAGATTTATAATACGAAATTTTTATAAAAAATTTTCGGCGTATATTAGAAGGGGTAAAAACTTTTTTCTCAATTATTAAAACCGAAAACCTTTCAGTGGTTTACAAGGTTTCCTATATCCTTCTAGAAAAAAAGAAGTTCCGATAATTTTTGATAGTTTTTATAGTCTACAAAGAAAAGTAGACTGACCATTTAATGGACAACCACTGGCCATTTTGTCCTTGCTTTTCTCGCTGTGATAGTCGTCGCCATCACAGACTTTGTAGCCAAGCTCTTCAGCCAGTTTTCGAGAAATTGTTGATTTTCCGGACGCACATGTTCCTCCAATTACTACAAAAATAATTGTTTATTAAGCATGCATTTTTAAGCTGAAATTTTTTACCAATAAAAGGTGGAATCATTTCAAAGGTAGAAAGTAACTGAACTGGAAACGGCTATTGAAAATTATGCCCACAATAACAAACAATTGGAGAAATGGCGAGACCTGATAATTAAGAGGTGGTTTATTGCAGTTTACTTTTCTTGACACAGATTGATTAAAAGTACTGGTAACAATACAAATGATTGATTTTTCTTTTTCTTTAGACTTATCAAACGTTTAAATGTTTCTGATGTTTCTTTTGAATGCAAATAGTTAAGGATGAACGGTAATAATGCGGTGCACGAACTAGGCCACAAACAAACACAAAATCAAGCCTAAAAATGGGAATGTGCTCGGGGCCCAATAACGTCTGAAACGGGTACGTATCATTTAGCCCCCTGTTCGTTTCGCCCCCAGTATCGTTTCGCTCCCTAGTTCGTTTCGCCCCCTGTATCGTTTCGCCCCCTAGTTCGTTTCGCCCCTTGTATCGTTTCGCGCCCTAGTTCACAAAGTTAGCAATGATTGAATTCTCACTAGTTTGGTCATTAGCAGAATTAAATTGAGATCAAACAAAACAAATTTTATTGGCAAGGTAACATAACGACAGAGATAAACGGAAATAACATGTGAGTTTCAGTCTTCCATGACAAAGTTTCTGGCGACACCACGGAGGAATTCATTCGTGCTCCTGTCTTCGTAGCTCTGGACAATTGTCAGGATGCGAGCATCGGCTTGGACGTATTTGGTGCGCTTTCCCTTCGTATGTTTGCCAGTTTCCCACTTCAGGTACTGTTGGTCACGACCGCGTTGCACTGATTTGAGGCGGGCCACGGACGTTTGACCCTAAAGCCGTTTGACCCTAAAGCCCTTTGACCCTAAGCCGTTTGACCCTAAGCCGTTTGACCCTAAGCCGTTTGATCCTAAGCCGTTTGACCCTAAAGCCGTTTGACCCTAAAAATTTGCAATTTTCGCATTTTGAATCCGCGCTCTCTGCTCTATTTCTTGAATTCAAGGTTTTTCGCTCACATATATCGCTGTCATTTATTGACCACAAATTTCTAATGATCGTTGAATAATTTTTGGTCATAGAATCCTTGCTTTGAGATACTTGCTCTGCTGTGTAATGTTGCTTTTGATTGCAATGTTGATATTTAGATGGCGCTTAATATCGATTTTGATGAACTCGAACGAATATTGACTTCATTTGCAAGCGACTACAGTGATTCAGTGTCGTGGCTGCATTAGTTACACTCGCACCATTTGTAGCACACTCAGCAACTACTTTTCATATCGTCGCTAGGCTGTTGTTTTCTAGAGTTGTTGTTGTTTTCCTTGTCTTTTTCTAATTCAGTCTGTTTCTGCTTTTCTAGTCTTCTTTATTTAGTCTTCTTTTCTAGCCTTATTGTGTTTTCTTTATTTGATTAGTGAGGAAGGAGCAAGAAAAAAGGGCGGAGTTAAAACCGTCTTCGAGTTGGGACAAAGTCTCCACTTTTTACTCAGGTTATTCTTCTTATACGAACCAAATACATCTCATGGAGATTGGATACAGTGTATAGAGTTGCGATTGCAAGAGCAAACCATTCAGCAAAAACAACAAAAAACAAGAAAAACCAGTTAAGTTTTATTGTTCTGAAATAAACAGTGAAATAAACGAGAACAGGTTTATTATAAAATTTTAGCTAAAAAGCAACTCTACAAATCCAAAAAATTATAATAAGGGTCATTGTCAATATCAGTTATTTCCATTACTAAAGTAAGTTCTTCAACTTTATCATGAGTAAGAAGGTAATATAACTGGTACTTTTTTGGTAGCTTTCGGAATTTTTTATGAGATATTTCGTATGGAATGGGTGGGTTAGTCGAATCCGGTAACTTGCAACAACATAAACATAACTGTGTGATTGCAACATCCTTGCTTTCTAAGAACAGCTAAAAAAGTTGTAAATTTATAGATTGCAATAGACGAAATACGTTTTTTATTGACAGGTAGGCAAGGTCCTCAAAATTTTCAGATTAACCCTTATATGCACACACTATGCACACAACCGCAATGATTCTGATTTTACCAGACGTTTTTCCGAAATTGTAACTTATTCCATACCAATGACTGCTGCCAACACCTCCTGTGAGTTCTGTGCCATATATGGGACAAACTTCAACCTTCTTACCCACCACTAAAGGTATGGTGTACTTGGTTTTGTAGGGGATTGGAAAATAACCAGAAATGATTGCCTATTAAGTTAAAAACTCTAACCTACTTAAAGGAGGACAGACTTTTAGGGGAGGTTGGGTGATTTTGATTTGAAAGGGGATTTTCCGAACCTTAGTTAATTTAGTTTTTATTTTCGACCCCTTATTCTTTGCACCAAACTATTAAACCGTGAATCCACCCGACGAAACGATATATAAGATCACAATTTCGAAATACAGTCGAAACTCTATTTAACGTAAACCTTGATTTAACGTAAATTTTGACCGGTTCCACCCGTACAATTAAAAGGTAATTGCAAGGAGTATTTAGCATTTATAAGAAGGAATAAAACTTACAATTATTTTAAAAGCCTATCGATTTAGATTAAGATAAAATTTTACCGAAAAAAACTAGGATCATTTTTATTTTTCGAACTAAACTGACAGTTCAGGTTTAGCAAAAAGCTTTGAAAATTGAGCTAAAAATCGTCGGACCATGACGAGAACAATATTTTAAGGGTTACTGACTGTATATTTAATTTACCTTGGTAAATAAGTCCAGGACTTCTTGCACTTCTCCATTTACTAGACAGTGATCGATATCTACATTACGATTAGTAGACCAAATCCAATGGACAAGTTCACTTGCACTGCAAATTGTGTTGACTTCTTTAGATCGATCACTCAACTCAATACGTAATATTTTGTCAAAAGAACTAAGAGGTATGTCGTGAGGCAAACTTAATGGCGGCAGAGTCCTGCATTTCACATGAATTTCATATGTTTTAACACAGTTTTCAAAAATATGTTTGAAGGCTTGCGTAGATATAAAAGCGGCGGGGACGTTCTGACCATTTTCCTATAAAAAAAAATTATATCTGGCGTATTATGCGGATGAGATTTCTCTCATCATTTTTGGAAAAAAGACCAAAAAAGCACTTTTTAATTAAACAGCAGAAGGGGACCAAGGCAACTTTTAAATTTTTTCACGATCACAACCTTAAAATCTGACACCGAATTGTTTCAGATTCTTAAAAGAAGAAGTCAAGTCAACTCGATATAAAATTAATCAACATCAGAATTATAATAATTTCGGATCTTGTGGGTTATCCATGTACACTATTTCAATTATGTTAAACAAGGACGGAAATGTTATTGAATGTGTTTATTTCGTGGTAAAACAAGCAAATGTTCTGTTTTTTTGGTTTTTACAAGTTTTCCTTCCGTTTCATTCATTCAGAAAAATAGAATGAAGCTACATTTCCGTCCTTGTTTAAAATAATTGAAAAAGTGTTCATGGATAACCCACAAGATCCATAATTTCCTTGGTCGCTTTCTTCTCCTGAGAAAAAAGACTCATTTTCATTCCAGTCAAAGCCGTCATATAAATCAGCGTTGCCAATTGGTACTCCCTCTACTCGGATATGTGATCTCTTGAACACTGTCATGTCTACAATTTTGCGCTTTCATTTTACCGTATTCTCACTAATAGACGGGCCTCTCTATTAGAAAGGCCCTCTCTGATAGACGGACCCTTTTCTAATAGACGGGCCCCCTAAAGGCATGTTACCCATAGTAAGTCAATAACTCAAAAAATCTTTTGAATTTGCACGTTTTTGAGTAATAAATTTGTTTGTACAAATTTGTTTGTATTTCGGCTTCGAATAAATCAGTCATGTTCTCCATATTCATAGAGTATCGTCTATCGAATACCAACTATCGTCGATAAATTCAAAGGTAAGCTGCTATTGGCTTAGGAGAGGACAGCTTGGATCAATGACGAGCTCTGATGGCTGTCTACCTGCATTTGATACCTTAGATGCTTTAAAAAGACTACCGAAGAGGGGGAATCACCGAGTCATTGAAATGATGTTGGACAACTAATTCAACTGATCTCAGTAAGGAAAATAAGATGCACTGCTTCGAGAAAAATATTCCTGTGTCTACTTGTCGACACAAGTTGCAAATGGTGCGGGAAGAAAAGAAGTTTTCTGAAATAATGGAACAAATACACTTTGGAGAAAAAAGAAGAAAATATGTTTGATGATAGTAATGCATTCGTTGAGTGTTGAATTGTTTGTTTGAGTACTTGAAAAGATGTAAATTTGGAAGTGTGAGAAAGTTTGTTGAGAGTACGGTATGTCCTCCTTCACACCCTTTCAAAATTTGAATCTTAGTGTAATAGGGAAATTTGGCACCAAACGAAAAATTATCAAAAATGGTCGATTTTAGGCCGTTTTCGTTTCATGCTTCTGATGTGGTTTTTTTATTTTCGGTTTTCGCATGCTTATACCCAAAACTTTCCTCACATTCAATGCTTTCGAATGAGCCATCACTTGCCCGTAAAAGTCAAATTTTAAAACCACAATAAATTTCTGTGAAAATTCTGGGGAAAAAATCTTCGCCTCATTGACATGATTGAGATCCTGCCGAATTTTTGTGTCCAATTTTTCTCAAACAAAACCGGAGACTAGATGGAGGAGTAAATTTGCTGCATTTTAGTACCAAGGACGTATACAAAAAAATACAAATTTTGGGTGTTTTATACAAAAGTTAGACAGAAAACGCAAAAACCCCAATTTTTACTCGGAAAAATGCCACTTGTTTGCTTCAAACGGTCTCTAGTTTTAAAAATTCTGACTCTGCAAAAATTAGTCTGACTTTTCTGGCAGCTAAATGTATAGGCTACATTTTCGTATGAAAATTGTGCTAAAAATTCTGTAGTTATGCACTTTTTTCTGTCCTCTTTTTCAAAATATTCTTTTGGGTTTTTAGGCAAGCCTGATCGTTCAAACAAGACGTGCCACTGTGGTGCAGAAGGAGCCGATAGCAAAGTTAGCGAAAGCTCAGAGGACTCTGAATGCAAGAGTGGCTTCAATGGCAGCAAAGAACACAAGAAAAATTGTGAAAGAAGCTGTAGCTGCAAGAGCAAAGGATGCAGGAAAAATCCGTCTTCGTAAGCTCTTTCACCTTGTTTTATCTACTGTTTTGACGGATTTTTGTTTTAGTGAAGCAAGCTCATGAGCAACAGCTAAAAGAGTAAAGGCTGCTGAGAGCACAAGTTTGTTGTTTGGTCTCATTTACTGGTCAATTAAGGCTGATTTTATTTCTAGCAAAGCGTGCCGAGGAAAAAAATCGCGAGGTCGAGCGGAAGAACCCGTTACAGAAGTACCAGGAAGTGAGTGCATAACCAAATTTAAAAATGTCAACGCATAAAAACTACTTTTCAGGTAAGTGTTTGCTACAAAGAAGTACAGCAAGTGTCCAAGTTGACTCAACCAGCGAATCAATCGCCAGGCTGGAGAGAGACAAAGAAGTGCTTCTCAATCGTTTGGTCCAGCCAAAGAAAAAGAAAATCATCTCGTGGATCGAAAAAAGCCGAGTTTGGAAAACGTCTACAGAAGTCTCGGAGCTAAAAAACAAGCATGGTACCAATCTTTTACAGGTGAATTCAAGATCTTTTTGGCCTAATAGAGGTTTTCTATGTCTCACTTTTCAGGAAATCATGTGCGCAAGTTGAGGATTCGCCAACAGCTTGGAATCGCCTCGCCAGTCAAGCGGAGTATGCCTATCCTTGTTCTGTCATCAATGGAAGATCTCAGATTTTTCTCCTTGTAAACATGGTAAATTTTTCTCCGCTTAGGTGTGGTGTGAGAGACGTTTGTGTATAGGTTTTTTTTTGCATATGAAGCGACTTCAGTTGGCTTATGGCGGAAGCAGTCAATCATATGGCTCGTTCGAAGGAAGCTTTGGCGGTGGCACGCATGACTGCTTTGCTTGGTAGTGATTCTTCTGCCCTTGCTGCAGAGGTCTCGCCTAAGATATAGGCTCAGTTGAATGAATTGCTAATCTGCCGTCTCAAGAAAGATACAATCATTCTGTATGTTCTGTAGTTCTTCATTGCTGATAGAGTGTTGTCTTTTTTGTGTTGCTGTAGAAATAAAAAATAAGAGTTTTGAGTCTTTATGTACAAGAAATGGCTATCTTATAAGTACATGCACATAAACTAGTTAAAGTGAGTTAGAATATTATCCACAGAGCCCAGATTACAGCTAAGCGAATTATAAAAAGGCATATGTTGCGAATTGGCTAAGCAAAAGTAGCGTGCTTTTTGTATAAATTTAAAAAAGCGCGTAAAACTTGCAATTAAATTCTTGGCGTTTTGTTTAAGTTGAACTACAAAGAAATTCAAATTTTGAAAGGGTGTGCCTTGCTCATCACTTTCTTTTGAATGTCAGCATTCTTAGCTTTGAAGAAAATTTTCCGAACTCACTCAAATTTCGTTTCTCCTCTGATTTAGCTTCATACTTTTCCCTTTCTGTGTTATATTTTTTAAGATGATGCAATAAATGATACTTTATCAGAACTAAATCGCAGGGCTACCTGATGGTGTAGTTGAACCTGGATAACCCGACACCCCCTTAAGTTCGTTCCCGCCTTGGGTCCGACACTTTTTTACCTCGATTTTTGAAATCTTTTGCTAACTGTGATTCGCCAGTCTATTCCAAAATATCGCAGGGATTCTGATTTTGCCGGTCGTTTTTCCAAAATCTTTTATTTTTGCCATAACGACCCGCGGAATTCGATAACCCGACACCTGATTTTCAAAAGTGGGTGTCGGGTTATCGAGGTCAGCGGGTTTTTACGTAGAAACCCATAAATAACCCCCCCCATAAATAACCCCCCCATAAATAACCCCATAAATAACCCCCCCATAAATAACCCGGGTTATTTATGGGGGGTTATGGGGTTATTATAGGGTATTTATGGCGGTTCCATTGTTACTATATAGGCTCTCACATTGGAGCTCTCACATTTATATAAAGGGACAGCCCTTGGCCCGGACCATGTACCCCCAAAGGGGCTTTCTATTGAATTAGGGTGCCTGCCGAAGGCAGGCAGGTATAGGATATATTGTAGGTATATTGTATTATAGGATATATTGTTTTCCGAGTGTTTGGTCTCTAAGGTATGTGTGTGTGCGCATCTCAACTCCAAGCCTCCAAGCCCCCTACGCCCCCGGAGGGGAGGCTTGAGATGAATCCGAGCAACGCTCTTGATCAAAAAATGCATCTAGAGACTCTTTTTGCCCAGTCTCAGTAAGAAAAACAAGGTAAAAAATCCCTCTCCAGGTGGTTTACTTTGGTCCCCAAGGCAAAAGTCAAATTTTGGTCAGAATTTTTTTTTTCCAAAAATGGCCTTCCGCACTCTAAAAACACGTTTTAAGTATGTTTTAATTGCTCACACATCAAAAAAACACGCTTTAAGCCAGTTTTGGGCTACGCGGTAGTGGCTTTTGTCTATTTAAAAAAAAATTAAGAAAATACAATTGAAATAGTTGGAAGGGTGACCGAACACCACGTAAATTATAAATTTAAAAAAAAGCGTGTTATATGTGGATCTGAACTTTTTTGCACATACTCTAAGTACGTCCACTATGAAGATTCCAAACTTTTGTAAAGAAAAGTATTTGATTCGTACGTGGATTCAAACCTATATATAGTAACAAATGGAACCGCCATAAATACCCCATAAATAACCCCCCATAAATAACCCCCCATAAATAACCCCCCATAAATAACCCCCATAAATAACCCGGGTTATTTATGGGGGTTATTTATGGGGTTATTATGGGTTATTTATGGGGGTTATTTATGACCCATAGTCGGTTTTTATGGCAAAAATTAAAGATTTTGGAAAAACGACCGGTATAATCAGAATCCCTGCGATATTTTGGAATAGACTGGCGAATCACAGTTAGCAAAAGATTTCAAAAATCGAGGTAAAAAAGTGTCGGACCCAAGGTGGGAACGAACTTAAGGGGGTGTCGGGTTATCCAGGTTCGACTGTAGTTACTCTGAAAAAAAGATCAGAAATTCAAAGCTAATTCGACAAAACCAAAAAAAAATTGTCCGATTCGTAATCTACATGAAATTCTGAACAAAAAAACTTTCTGACTCCGAGTGTTAGTTGAAAATTTGTATTTGTTTACTACAAATGCTTGCTGCAAAGCATGCTTACCTTAGTTGTTGTTTTTTGCAAGGAAGTTAACGCAAAAATATTTGTAACTAATTGGAATCCTTGTAGCAAGTCTACATTTTCCAAGTTGTAATAGTGCAGTTCTGTCATCTTTATTTTTAGATAGGCTGGTATTGGATTTCTAGCCAAATCTGTTAACGATATCGGCAATGTTTGAGGAGAATAAGGACCATCTTAATTTTCGTTTTGATTAATTTCTTTAATTACAAAGACTAAAAATGGCTAGGTGAGATTTGACAAAAACGATATTTGGCGAAAACGAGATTTGGCAAAATAATATTGGCAAGCTTAACTGAGGGACATGTTCGCGTTGGTTTTAATAGGAGACAGGGTCTTCAATAGGGGACTTCAATAGGGGACAGTTCGCGTCGGTTTTTTCAAATTATTTTTTCTCATATTTTGGTCTTGAAAATTATCCTTTTTATTCGAATGATTATTTATACACAAAATAGAGCTCTGCTGAATGATCCATGTACCAATAAAACCAGGTGGTCGTACTTTTGGTTCAAAATTTTGGCTCTATATGCGTTCGCGGATCTCTAAAAAAACATGCCTTCGTCCCCTGTTGTTTTTTTTTGAATTTTTTTTTCGGAAAGTCTCAAAAAGTGTTCATATACACTTTTTAATCAATTTTACGAAAAAAAAATTAGGTAAAAAATTTCGATTTTTTCAAATAGTTTCCCCCAAAAATTTTGTCTTTTTCACATAGTTTCCCCGGCGCTCCGCCGGCGGCGGCAAAATTTGGAAAATGCTGGCGGAGGCGGCGGCGCTTATTTTTTGGGGAAATTGCAAGTACGGCCTTGAGTTCTATAAAACGCATTTCATTCTGGTCTCCTTTACACTCCTATTAAAAACCGACGCGAACTGTCCTACGTCCCTCAGTTGAGCTTGCCAAATATCATTTTACCAAATCTCGCTTTTGTCAAATCTCTCATATCCCTGAAAATATTACAAGAATCATACACATCTTCTTTGAGCATTCCTTGAAAAACTTCGCAGGTTTCACTAGTAAATACAAATGTATTTTCGGGAATGTGAAGTGGATATTGCGAAAAGTGCTGAAGGACAATAGAGTTAAGCTGAAAATTCGCATACCGTACATTTGCTAGCTGGTGGCGGTTAAAATAGCTGAGGATTTCCATAAATAAATCATTACACAAAATCATTGTATTCTAAACCAATGAAAAAACAGATTAGCAAAATAATGGGCATTAAAGTTTTTAACACTCCGAAGTATGAAAAATACTGTTCCCTAGTTGGACTCAGAATTTAACGCTGAACACAATGGTGCCGGTCTCGTCCGCTTCAATTATGGGTTAATTAGGTGTAAAAGGGTCCAGAAGGTAACGAATTGCGCATGGTCAAAATCCAGCTGGATACTTACAGGTTTTCAAGTGGTGCGACATTATCGTCATGCTACATCTACGCTCATAATGTACCAAAATGACAGCTAGGAGCTCAGCTTTCTAATAATACTGAGCATTGCCTGTTTTCATTTAGAAAGTCAGTGTGAATCACCACCTATTTCTTGGAGTAGTAATTTAGAAATGTCCCATTATGACATTCTACGAGCTATAACTTTGTGTTGTGCTGATATCCAACTAATCCTTTACACAAAAAATGAGCGAAATCTCGTGATTATTTCGACACTAAATATAGCAATAGTTTATTATAAAATCCTGGGAAAATATACAAAAATAATATATAATTTGGGTGACAAGCCTCCTATAACTTATCGGGCTTTAATTATGCTTAAAAATATATGTTTCGAGAGGACGACATATCAAGCACTTTAGCCAATGGCTGTAAGTTTCATACCATATAGCTAAATGGGTCGAAAATCCCTCCAAAGAAAAAATCCCGAAATCCTGATGCGCTCTATTATTTGTTTTTATTATAAGCATAGTTTCAATAAAAAGTTATTGACAGACAATTTTTCAATGACAACATAACTAATTGGGCAAAAAAATAAATGGCGCAAGTTTAAAAAACATTTGAAAATCGTTTCTCGCATTTTCAGGCAATTTTATCTTACAAATTTTTCTGACTTCTGGCTAATAATCTATATACAGTGTTCACACTCATTCGAAAGAGAAGATTTAGGCGCATTGCTGAAAGAAAACTGGGCTCGATCTGAGTTATGCCAAAAAAGATATGAGCTTAAGATATGAAAAGATATGAGAAAGCTGAGCTCCTAGCTGTCATTTTGGTACATTATGAGCGTAGATGTAGCATGACAATAATGTCGCACCACTTGAAAACCTGTAAGTATCCAGCTGGATTTTGACCATGCGCAATTCGTTACCTTCTGGACCCTTTTACACCTAATTAACCCATAATTGAAGCGGACGAGACCGGCACCATTGTGTTCAGCGTTAAATTCTGAGTCCAACTAGGGAAAAGTGCTCCTCGGCCATCGAAGTCTTAAACATTATTTGCACGTATTTTTTAAATAGCATGATCAAAACGCCAAAAAACCGGCGCTCTTTCAAACAATCTCTATATGGGTCGGCTGTGCCCGTCACACTTTTTCAGAAGTTGTTGTTTTACAACAATATTTTTAGCCATTTTTCGCAAGCCTATGTCAGGTATCTTTCCGTAACCCTCAAATAAAACATCTTAATTTTCTTTTAATCTTGAATACGTATGATAGAACTTGCTTCAAAAAAATTTTTCGTTCCCTTCAAATTGGTGATGCGCGATTTTGGGCGGAGTTTTTTTGTTCAATCCCAAATTTCAGACATTTTTTGCAAACCTCCGGAACCCTTAAGTTAAACATCTCTGCTCTTTTTAAGCAGAAAACAGTAGAATTGAGGTGGCTCTGAAAAAAGTCTTTAAGTCCCTCCAAATTGAAGATGGTGGATTTTAGTAGAGATGGCCATTTGCCTTTTTGCAATGTAGCAATGCAATATTTTTGGTCTGCCTCCGGTTGCAATGCAATATGCAATATTTTCTAAAGTTGCAATGCAATATATTGCGATATATTGCAACACTTTTACATGATGCAATATTTTTGTAATATTTTTAAAAATTGGGCTTAATTATGGGTAAAATTGCAAATTTTGTCCTGTCAAACCCAATTTCCTAGACAATTTTACGCTAGAATAAGTAGTTTATTTTTGATGTTGACCAAATTTTTATTTTTCAGGCCAGCCAGGTGGATGTCTAATTACCACATGGTACTCACCCTGGGTTTTGGGTTCGGGTGGCAATTTCGGTCCTATTTTACCCGATTCCTTACATCATTTTACGTCAGAATTATCGTTTGTTTATTATTTTGACTATATATCATCCAGGTGTATATCCACCTGACGCTACGTTACCCAAATCTGGTTTCAGGGTTTGGGCAAGTGAAATCAAAATTTCGGTCTTATCAAACCGAAATCACCACATGATCTTGGATCAGAAAAAAATGCTTTGTTTTGATTTTCAGCGTGACATCTAACAAGGATATCCTAAAAAAAGACTGAAGACACAAGTCCCCGATATTAGCGAATTTCCAAACTAATATTTTCGACAACGGAAATATCCGAATTATTTTTTTCGAGAACAGAAAAATTCCAAAAAAATATTATCGAAAACCGAAAATCTCCAAAATAATTTGCCCTAAAACGGCAAAAGCCCAACTTTTTTACCCAAAGAGGCAAATGCCGAAAACGGGAAATTCCGAAAACGGAAATTTTCGAAACTCGCACTTTTGGAAAATGCTATTGCCGAAAACCAATACAGCCGAATAATCCTCGATTTAGAATACGACCGCTAGATGCATAAAAATGTATGCATACCAGAGTTTCTTTATGCGGTAGGCCCCAGCTACAAAAATATGTTCAAATTCCGTCTTTTCAAGTTAAACAGAAGTGAATAAGTCAAAAAATGACCACAACCACAGGGGGAGCAAGGCAAACGAAATTTTTTTTCGAATAATGTCCTTCCCACACTTTTTTCAACGTTTCTATCATATTGACGGCCTAAAAAATAACTAAACCTTGAAAAACGTATTTTTGAGCTACCCGAAATAGTGTACTTTAGCCTATTTACCTTCAATGCATCCATCACTATTAATTTTTTGAGCCATAGTTTGCGTACTAAGGCTCAAAAAAAGAAGAGAATGAGGGCTTTCTAATGACGTGGTGTTGGCAGGGGCACGTGGCAGGGGCTTGCCATAATTAACGTGTGATCAAAAACTTTTTGAATAATTTTTGAGGACATTTTAGATACAGTCGACGCTCATTATAACGTCCCTCAAGAGACCAGCCAAAATGGGACATTATAACGAGCGGACGTTATATCGAGCGTCGTTGTAAAGAGCGTCTTTTTTAAAGTTTATCTGCTGAACGTTATATAGAGTTTTTGTGCAAACCCTTTCTTTACTAGCACAAAAAACCCTCGTTAGAACGAATTTTAACTAACCGACTGAATCCGGGTCGTTATAACGAGGGTCGTCACATCAAGGGTCGTTTTAATAGGATTTATTTTCCAAATACTTACTGACGGTCTTTTTTGTTTCAGATTATCAAAAGAAGAAGCCAAGTTGTTGCCTCGAAACTCATTAGATAAATTTTATCGATTATTTGCCGTGTGTTTCTTTGTGTGGTTTTTGCGTTTTTTTAGGTTTACGTGGGATACTCGACATCGACTTTAATGATGAAACTGATGAAACAGCAACAACAGAAGGATCAAGCACGTTATTTTATACATTCTGTACTAGCCCTGAATTTCTCAATTACGGATATGATTTTTTCCCAACACAACACACAATAATTAAACTCTTATTCTTTTTCTCAGCTGTCCAAGATTTTTTTTGGTGTGAAAAAATCTGAGGAGGGCCTGTGCATGCACATAAAAAAGAGATCAGATATAAAATTAATCAACATCAGAATTAAAATAATTTCCTTGGTCGCTTTCTTCTCCTGAGAAAAAGGTCTCATTTTCATGCGTTGCCAATTGGTAATCCCTCTACTCGGATATGTGATCTCTTGAACACTGCCATGTCTACAACTTTCCGCTTTCATTTTATGTCCTCTTTGTTCATCACTTTCTTTTGAATTTCAGCATTCTTAGCTTTGGAGATAATTTTCTGAACTCACTCAACCTTCCTTTCTCCTCTGATTTAAATTCGTACTTTCACCTTTCTATGTTATATTTTTTAAGATGATGCAATAAATAATACTTTATCAGAACTAGAATCGCAGGGTTACCTGATGGTGTAGTTACTTTAAAAAAAAGATCAGAAATTCCGAGCTAATTAGACAAAACCAAAAAAAATTGTCCGATTGGTTATCTGCCGTAAATGTTCTAATAAAGCCTCTCCCTCTCTAATAGAGCCCCTCTCGACTTTGAAGGTTTGAATATCGGAGCAAAGTCAATATTTTCCAAAGCTGTTCATTGGATTTTCTTAACTCCCACGAGCTACACTGATTCTGCTTTTAGATTTTGAATTTTCACCCAAAAATCTCGAGATCGACCCAAAATTTTCC
The DNA here is from genome assembly GCA_029231635.1 of Ditylenchus weischeri. Classification (NCBI taxonomy): domain Eukaryota; kingdom Metazoa; phylum Nematoda; class Chromadorea; order Rhabditida; family Anguinidae; genus Ditylenchus; species Ditylenchus weischeri. Next base: position 975,515 of record JAMRYI010000004.1, on the reverse strand, counting down.
CGATTTTCGGAGGGTTGAAAAATAGAGCCCCGGGGGCTCTATTAGAACATTTACGGTACATGATATTCTGAACAAAAAAACTTTCTGACTCCGAGTGTTAGTTGAAAATTTGTATTTGTTTACTACAAATGCTTGCTGCAAAGCATGCTTACCTTAGTTGTTGTTTTTTGCAAGGAAGTTAACGCAAAAATATTTGTAACTAATTGGAATCCTTGTAGCAAGTCTACATTTTCCATGCAATCTATTCACACCCGTCGTGTTCAACAAAATTTGGTTAAGGCATTAGCCGATGATGTGTTAGAAGCCTATCGTCGTGGTCTTGGTCTCAATCAGGAACTTGGCAGAGTTTTTGAAACTTCTAACAATGTCGTTGGAATTAGAGTTTAGTGGCAATCGCTTCATTTATTGTGATATCGTCACTCAAAGTCGACAGCATGGAAAACCGCAGTTATTTTGAACTTTCACATATAATCCACAACACAAAAACTTTTTTGGAAAACACACTCATCATGCATGGACAACAGAATTCCAGAAGCGAGGAGACCGCATATGCTACTGCGCATTGAGTCAAAAAATTAGAAACACCGGAACTGTGGAAAGTCATGATAGTGGCGAAATAACGTCTGATTGGGTAGATCATAACATATGCGCGGAAATTCCACCTTTGCCAGCTGCAAATGATCATTCTGACTGGGCCATTGAACAGCGACGATAGAATGTTAGTTCTCAAATTTATGATTCATACCTGCGGAGCACATTGCGAAAATCGAAATGGCTTCTGCAAAGCAGGATTTCCGAAACCGTATTCTGCTGAAAGCATTGTGAACGATAGGGGGTTACTTGTGATGTATTGTCCTTTGGCAGTCGGGACCGGGCAGAATGAGACGTTATAACGAGCGGGACGTTATATCGAGCGTCGTTATATAGAGCGTCAACTGTAGAAATTTTTGTCATTTCAAAATTCTATCGATTATTTGCCGTCTTTTTCTTTGTGTGGTTTTTGCGTTTTTTAAGTTTATGTGGTTATTTTCAGCTGGTTTTTTTCTTTTTTTTTCATGTATTAGTCGTAGACTAGTGCTTGGCAGCCCTAAGGGGCGCTCTCATTTTTGTTGGTGCATTTTTCAAAACCAATAAAAAATTTAACAATTTTTCTTCTCAAAGCTATTATTGTGACTTATTCTAAGCACAAAAAATACGACTTTGTAACATTATTTTGTAGTTTTTAGCCAACCACAAACTTTCGATAGTGCACGTCATATATCAATACAGATTTATTGAACAGAAAAACATACAAGCACAACAAATAATAGGTTTCTTCGTCAGACAATTTCTTTGATTTCTTGAGCACATCGTCTACGACTACTCCACCATATTGCAGTGCTCCCTCAACGCACAAATCCCAGGTTCAGAGCAAACCGGCTAAATGTGAAATCTCGAACACAGAACGACACAGACACCAAATTCAAAAGCTATCCCTCCAGAAAGAAAGAAAGAGCTTAGGTAGACTTGCATCTTCACTCAGTGTCATTGGCAAAGTATTCAGTTGGTGTATCTTCTGTTTCATCTTAAATTATTGCCTTGGCACTTCAATCCTGAAGTCAATGCGGCTGAAGAGGATAAAATCAAAACTCTGAAGATCAATCCTGTTAAAATAAAACTGTTAAAAACTAGAGAATTTCAATTTAATTTAAGATCAGTTTTAGCTCAATTCGGATTCATTAATGTTTAGACTGGTCTACGCCACAATTTTATAGAGTTGTTTCTCTTTTGAATCAGTTCGAGAGATCCTACACTCTTTTTATCATTTGGTTTCACAAACACTGCAACCCAGCTGCTGTCCACATCTCTTCCAGACCAACACCGAACCACCAAATACATTTATCAGCTTTGGAGAGCGGAGTGAGCATCTTAAACATGTGCATTACATTTTTATCACTTTTTTTTTCGTTGAACGCTGTTTGAAATACAAAGGTTTGCCCAGAACTGTTATTACACTATCAAATTGATGATAAATAGCAGCTTTTATTACACTCATGAAAACGCACAGCACACATGAAGAGTTTAGACATCTGATTCAGCACCTTCATTCTTCGCAATTTTTTTGAAACACCGTGAAGAGGAGACAAAGATTGAACCAAAAAGATATGACCACTACGCGGGTTCTTCACCTTGATTTTTCAACATTTCTCTTGAGACACCACAATAATTAACATTCTAAAACAATTACAGTCAACCCTCGATTTAACGACACCCCAAAAAGTTCGTTCCCACCTCGGGTCCGACACTTTTTTTAGCTCTATTTTCGAAGCTGATTCGTTAGTCTGGTCCCAAATATCGCAAGGATTCCGATTTTACCGGTCATTTTTAAACTAATGATTCTGCAAATGAGACCCTCGATTTAACGACACGATATTTTGAAAAAGGTGTCGTTAAATCGAGGGTCACGGGTCATTTTAGCAGAATCATTTAGTTTTTAAAAAATGACCGGTAAAATCGGAATCCTTGCGATATTTGGGACCAGACTAACGAATCAGAACTGGCAAAAGGCTTCGAAAATAGAGCTAAAAAAAGTGTCGGACCCGAGGTGGGAACGAACTTTTTGGGGTGTCGTTAAATCGAGGGTTGACTGTATACATGAGCTAGAATACCGATATGTATTGACTAGACCAACAGGATTTTATGTCGTGATATATGAAATGACAAAAAAAATTCCTTATCATTTACGATTGACTAACTGCAAATTATTTCTAAACATCTCAAAGAATCAAAACCACCAAGCGTTCCAGTTGGAACAGGCAAAGCTTTCCGACTTTTTTGCCGAGATCCTGAGATCCTCAGCTTTGTTTTGGTGTGTATATGCGTCATCATCAAATGTCGCAAGCCTCATGCAAAATTAAACTTTGCGTTATTTGTAGGTGCAGAATGGTGTCAACTCGAAAGCAATGTACTCAGCAAGTGAAGCAATATCTTCCAGAAAAGCGTCGATGCGCAGCTGACAAGCGGTATTTCAAGCAAATAGGAGCCAAAACTCAAGCTACTGAACAAGCATTGATGCGTAGAGATCGTCTATGTAAGTCAATTACTCCTAGTTAGACCAGGTATATTTGTGAATTTTAGTGTCACATTCACACCACATTAATCTTTTTCTTCAGTAAAACTGTCTGCTAAGATGGAAATGCAAAAAAGACAGAAGGAATCGATCGACGAAAAGAAGCTAAACGTCAGATGCAGCCATATACTGGTAAATCGCCGAAGGGAATCCATCGATAACTCAAAAGGTAAGTTTTAGTTGATTGTACTTATATCAGGTCAACTTTGCATTTTCAGCGAAGGAAAAGACAACGATGTGTGACTGGAAGCATCTGCGTGAAGTCATATTATTTGCAACTCGTACTACAATATCAACGCACGGCAGCTTAACTGAAATAGTTGCAGACTTTCAAATCTTTTCGACGCGTACAAGATATAATTTCGTATTTTTAACATGAATTTATGTATGTCTGGCTTTTAGAAAATCGGTGCTTGTCTTGATGTTGTCTCCGAAGGTCAAACTCTCAAATTCTCTCTACGCATTGATAGTAAAATCAAACCAGAATCGTCCATCCTCTACCAGGCTGCTAGCCTAGTTGTTGAATCCTCTCAAAAAGAGGAAAATCACAATCTCTATCACGTGTTATTTTTATTTTCTAAAAACGCCCTATAAAATTTTGAAGTATGAAGTATGTGAAGTATTTGCGAAGTATTTGAAATATGTGCACTTCCTGTGTTAGAAGAAATTTTGCATTTGTGATAATGATGTTCCTAATCCCACTTTTTATTGGGCACATGTTTGTTTACATCGCAACACTGGCTGTGAACAGGTTTTCGAGCGCTCGATGACTTTAACTGGTGTAAAAAAGTTCCCGGTGGGTATTTAGGCTAATGTTTAATAACAAATTTTATTTCAAAAAAATATTCCAAACATATGGTTTTGTAGCTCTTTCTTTCCTCTACCGAATGATATATAAAGTTTTTATTTGTGATAAAAGTTTGGTGGAAAAATTGGACAAATAAAGAAATGGAAGAAAAATAATTTATGCAGTGATTATAGGGTAACATTTCACTCAGCTTAAACTTTATTCTCATTTGCATCTTCATTGATTTATTTTGTTTATTGAAAATGAGTGATTCATGGGCAGAGATTGTGCGTCTTTATCAAGAAGGGCACCGCGTTATGGAGATTTCCCGCCTGATGAACGTTCCACAACAAACCGTCAGTGATGCCATCAAGCGATTTGAAAAGACTGGCAGCAACGACGATAGGGCAAGGAGTGGGCGCTTTGCGACAGCCACAACAGAGGAAAATATCCTGCTAATTGCTGACAGATTCTGCTACTGCAACGACCACGAAGCAGGCCACATCCACAGCAGTGTGGACTCCACAAGGAAGTTGGCCATTGAACTTGGAATCTTTCACATGTCTGTGCAAAACATGATCGACAAAGCTTTTCATATGAAGTCCCGGAAGACTGCAGAAGGGCAGCTGCTTAACGACAATGCCAAGGAGAAGCGTTTGGACCGGTGCAGAAAGCTTACCCGCCGGTTTGCCGCCAACCGCCACCGGAACATCCTCTTCACAGACGAAAAGTGGTTCGACATTGAGCAGGCCCACAACTCTTAAAATGACAGGTGGGTTTTCCGCTTATGTGCAATCCAAAGTTTAGGTTTTCAGAATCTGGAGTGTTGATCCGTTACCACCAGAGCTTAAGTTCATCGAACGTACACAGAAGCCCAAGCAAGTGATGGTGTGGGCTGGTGTATCCTGGAATGCCAAAACGCCACTCATCTTTGTGCCACAAGGAACCAAGGTTAATGGCCCCGAATACCGCCGAATACTTGAAACTGAGGTCCTGCCATGGGCATTGGACAACCTGGATGATGTGTGGTGCTTCCAGCAAGATGGAGCCCCATCTCACCATGCTTATGAAACTCAGGCATGGATTGCCAAGCATTTCTCTGATGCTCCTGATTCTCTGATTCTCTCCAAATTTGTTATTAAACATTGGCCTAAAAACCCATCGGGAACTTTTTTTACACCAGTTATTAGAGCAAAACTTCAAAAATTAAAACGGATGACAAGAGAGAACCATGGTGTTCTATTAAAAAGAACACGATAATCAAAATATATTGTTTTTATCGACTGGCTCTCGAATTTTTTCCGAGCGGTCGAAACTTAAAATTTCCGCTCAAAACTCGAAATTTTTCAAGGAACTCGACATCTAGCGCTTGAATCGAGTTTCCTGTACATTTTTTTACTTTTCGGGAAGGGTATTATTAGATTAAATACGGTAATTGTCCTCTCTTTTGCACAAAGATATCAATTCCATTACAGAGCTAATAGTTTATTTATTTATTTTTTTAAATAATTTATAGAACTACAGAGAACAAAGACAAAAACAAGTGAATTATAAAAATAATGGATCTCTACGAAATAAACATGTTGTTGCTGAAATGCGATAATATTAGGTTTGTTTGATCATGGATGTCTAAAATCAACAAAGAATTAATAATCCAATCACAAATTTTCAAGTTAAACCTGAAACATTTGACGTAACCGTGTGTGGTATGAATAACGTGATAATTCTGTAATTTGAAAATATTAGGATAAACAGCAAGTAAAATAATTTTTAAAATAACCTCCTGTCCATCTAAAAAATGGAAATTACAACAATCAAAGCATTTTATATATTTTTGAAAGCCTACTTTCTTGAAGACAATCCACCTAAAATGCGACACGGTCAATTCACCCCCAGGACAATTCACCCCATCTTCCTCGCATACACTCCTTATTTTAAAAAACCAACCAATCATTTTCAGCCTTTACAAACACTTGCGCAAAATCGTTGCTTAAATCATTGGATGTAAAGTGGTCATATGTTTCACAAGCCAGCCTACAAAGAAATTTTAAGATTTTTAATTTTGGAGAATATCGCTCGCTACATCAACTCGCTACAAATTTTGGTTTTTTCGGAGTTCAATTGTGGTTTTTTTTAATTTGCTAGATCTAATTTAGAAGGATAATTAGACGCAGGGCAAACCAGTCCCCATCAAGCCGGGCTAAACGTGTGAATTATTCATATTTTTTACTAAAATTAAAAATTTGTAGCCAGTTGGTCACTCTTCAATTTATGTAAAAAAACTCGCTTGTAAATACTAGCAGGAGGTAGACTAGTTGGTGATTGTGACAAAGCTATCGCTGACGAAAAATTTGTTCTCAAGCTAAGGCTGTCGGGATTGTAGTAAATGAAGTGAAAGGGTATATCTGATTGAACTGCTCCTGGCAAATCTTTCACAGCTTCGCCAATCTTAGAAGCAAGTTGACTCTAAAATGTTAGCAAAGGTCACTTTTCAAACAATCTTGTGATTTTACCATCCTTTTGTCCAAAAATTCAGCCAAGCTTTCTAGAAATCGAGTTTTTTTGACACATTCAGTATGTACAAAACAGCAAATAGTAGCATTTAGGGTCCTGTACGCGACCTAGATAAAAGGAAAATGATCATATTTATCCATAGGTTAACACCTCAAAGACGGACTGTGAGATCGGTAGCCTCTCGTGCAGAATTTCATGGAGAATCTGAATCTGCAAACAGTTTTTCAAAAAAGCCGGTTTAGCTCGAGATTTCGACTAATTTCTGAATGGCATCAAATGTTCAGAAAATCAGCTGATACTCAGATTTTCCATTTACGTATGCACGATTTCTATAGCTTGTTTCAGCAGAATTTCGGGTTAACCTATTGCGGAAAAAAATTCACGTCAAAATGTATTTTTCAAAAATTAATTACCTTTTTGAAACTCTCGCTGAATACTCTGAAAACTTTGTTTTATTAAACTTTAAGGCATTTTTTGTGCAGTTTTTTTTGCTCTTTCAAATGATATGTAGGATTTGATGAACAGATGGTTCTATCACACCTAATTTGGCACATTTAAGTAAAAAAACATTTTTTAAAAAATGACACAACTCTTTCTTCGGGCCAAACATTTTGCATTGAGCTGTTTTAAACTGCTCAACAATATGTCGTTAGAAAGCTGAGTTTCTGCAATTTCTAACAAGCTATAGAAATCGTGCATACGTAAATGGAAAATCTGAGTATCAGCTGATTTTCTGAACATTTGACGCCATTCAGAAATTAGTCGTAATCTCGAGCTAAACCGGCTTTTTTGAAAAACTATTTGCAGATTCAGATTCTCCATGAAATTCTGCACCAAAAGATACCGGTCGTGTTAAAGATTTTTGCCCCTATCTTTCACCATAAACTTTTTAGCGCCAGTTAAAAATCAAACTTTTTTGGTTCTAGTGCAGAATCGGGTGCTAAAATACGCCTTGGTCCCCCAGTCGATTTTTTATTAAAAAATAGCTTGTTCCCTCCTCGTTGTTTAGCCCCTCCCTCCCCTTATCACCATGATCTCAATATTACCATAACCATAATGGACAAAGGGAACCAATCTATTTTTCATAAAAAAATAAACAGGATGAGCAAGGCATATGATGACACCCGATTCTGCGCCAAAACTTTTTTTTAATTTTTTTTTCCCAGTCATTTTTAAAATTTCGTTTTTAAAGGTTGAAATTGAAATGGCAAAAATATTCTGCCGAGTATAAGAAAATGATTTGTTTATGTCGATGCATGGCTTCACTACGTACAGTAGGACTACAATTAAATCATAAATACCTAAATTTATGACGGAAAACGCTATGTAAAGGTTTCACATTACTGAGATATTGTAATAAATAAATAGGAGTTACCAGTTCAAAAGGTGTGTATTCAGTGGAAACGTTGAAAGTTGTTTCAGAGCAAGAATTCGACGAAAGGTAAACGATGGGAAATTGTGTCTCTGAGAGATCTCCTAGGAAGTCTATCACGCCTATCCCGAATAAGAAAACATACACTTAAGTGAAACACAAAAACAAAACATTTTACCAGTAATAAAAGAACCCGTGTATTTAGAGCCACGATTCGACCTAAAAATCTCAAGTATTTGGGCACATCCAAAAAATCTTACCCAAGCTCAGGTATAAGCTCAGAATGATCAGCGAATGGAATCAAATTTTCAGTCAAAAACTGGTTGATTGCGATAAGATCGGATTTGTTCACAGAGTATTGGATCAACTTATTCTGGTAGAGGAACATGGTTTGCTTAATTTCGGGGAACTCTTCCATACAGCTAAAAACTAAACAAATGAATAACTTCTTTGAATTAGCTAACAGACCGAGTGGCCAGGCATTCTACGTCCAAATAGTCAATATTGCTGAGAGACATAAAATCTGAATGAAAATAAATTATTTATGCCCACAATTTTTAACAAACTGCTCACCAACCCCTGAGAACAAGTCCATCAGCGGAATCTAAATATTTTACTGATGTTTACTAATTTCGGTTGAATGTAATATTTATTGAGTTGGCGAGCCGTTATTTTTCAAATTTGGACTTTTAGAGCCAAAATTAAAAAATGCTCAGCTTTGGCTGAAAAACCGGAAATATTTAACTTACTTTGTTCACATGAAGTTGCTGCAGGTAAGGTGTGAAAAAACAGATCAACCGGTGCTTGAAATTATTTTTATTGGATGCAAGCAGAGCTGAGAAAGATCCAAAGAATAATCGAAAATATTCATAGGATTTTTCTAATAGAGCCTAGAAACTTTTCAATTAGAAAGGAGTACGTTTTAAAATAATCAATTTTTTAGTTGAAGACTAGATTAAAGAAAATCGTTTCGTTCATAGAAATATTTTCACTTTTAAATACACTCAAACCTCGTTATATGACACCCCCAACGCCTAGGGCCCGGCACTTTTTACCCTAATTTTTGAAGTGTCTCGTCGGTTTTGTTCTGACAGTCTGGTCTCAAATATCGCAAGGATTTCGATTTTGCCGATCATTTGTCAAAAACATAAGAGTTTTTGCATTAAATAAGCAAAACCTTATTATAGTGACACCAGTCTGACCAACTATCCCAATTTTCCGGGCATTTCCCGGATTCGCCCTATTTTTGCACGGATTTTTTTTTTTCAAAATACGGGCATAATATATAAGGTGGAGGTCCATTTTTAGACAAAATATTCCCGGAATCGGCTAAGAAATGAAAACAAATGTCGGGATTTTGGCAAAAATGCCTGGAAATTAAAAAATTTGAGTTGGTCACTCTGAGTGACACCTTTTTTTTGAAAACAAGGTCACTATGACGAGGTTTTGCTACTTTAGAGCAAAAATTCTTAAGTTGCTGAAAAATGATCTGCAAAATCGAAACCTTTGCGATATTTGGATACTTTTGCAATTTTTTATGATGGTAACGTGAACCCCTTGACTAACAAAACATCCAGTATTCACCAACAACTTTTTTGGGAATGCTTACTTTAACTGTTGCCAAATGCGGGAAATATTCCTGCTCTTTGCATCTAAAACACACAAAAAATGATTTTTTTCAAAAATAAATTATCTAAGCATGTTCTCACAATGACTCACATTTTCCTAAAATATATTTATTAAAATTCCCACCAAATTTTACCACAAAAAACCTATTCAAGCAAGTACCAATCAGGAACTCTCCTCCTTCAACGATCAATACGATTTCTCTGGAATTGGCAGAGTTGATGTACCGAAAATTGTATTCCTCGTGGTGGAGCGAAAAGCAATTTGGTTCAGTAAGAGTGCTTGTAAAGTTGACTAAAGTTTGAGAGGAGTTTCAGCTTTGAAGTAAAGGTCAATTACCTACAGCTTCTGCAAATCCAGTTACATCTGTCTTAAAAAGTATTATTTTTTTCAAATTTCTTTTTTGCATTTGCTTATAAACCTGTTTGTTCAAGTTTTCTGAGTCAGGGTAGAAAAACATTATTCCTAAATAGTAATGTTGAGTATTTTTTTGTACATTTTTTGAAAAAATATTTAAATAAAGTTATGTAACTTTTTTGGAGGTTGAAAATAGACCGGTAGGTCACTGTATTGGAAATACCGTAAATACTCTAATAAACGGGCCCCCCTACAGTTAACCATTTTCAAATTTGTTTCACTTTTTAAACCCTATCATTGTTTATTTTTTAAAACATGCGACCACTCATTTTGTAAAGTTTTGAAAAATCTACAAAATGAGTTGTCGTACGTTTTAAAAAATAAACAATGTTGAGGTGAAAAAAAAGTAAAACAAATTTGAAAATAGTTAACTGTAGGGGGGCCCGTTTATTATGGTATTTACGGTAATACGCAACATCAACCTTTTTTTGAAAAATACATGTGAAAGAAATATAGTTCTACTTACTTTCGTGTTCTTTGCCTTCTTTCTGTCCAGATCTGGGGTGAGAAACGAAAAAAAATTCTGCTAAGTCAACGAATCTATAACCATACAAAACTTATAAGCATAAAACAAATCCACCAAATTACTGTATACCTGCTTTCCACATTTGCAGATTTTTCCACGTCAGGTTGTTTGGTAAAAACATTGCTATGAAACGGAGAATAAGAAAACATTTCAGCGGAACAAAAAACGAGCAAAAATTTATTTTATTTCTTTTAAATAAAAGTGTCCTTTAATTTATTTGGCATTTTGCCCATTCGTTTGCTTTTTTGATTTAAAACTTTCGAAGGGAACATCGAAAAGTAGTGCTTGTAAAATGTGGGGCTCTTCAAAAGCACTTGGTTGCCCTCTCTAATCAAGGTCCTTCATCTTATCAGATAGTCTTTTGACTTATCGCTACTTCGCACCTTTCGCTGAATTTATTTTAGGGCGTTTTATTTTTCTTTCTTTACTCAATATTAAAAGTGCTAAATATATTCATCTTTTGATTTAAAACATTTTTTAGGATTTTCTGTAGCTTTTTTCGTAAGAATGGCTTTCGCAACCAATAATGAGCTTACTGAAGGAATTTTGCTTGGAATGGGTTGGTTTTTCATTCATAGTTAAAAGCGCAATTTTTTATACTTATGTGTCTAAGCTTTCACTTCTTGGTGAAATCCTTCTTGGTTTTTTGTCTATTTTGTTGCTCTGGTTTTTAATTTTTAACTATACAAACAGTTTTTTTATTTATTTTCAGTTTTTAGCGAAACTCTAAAAATATCATTAATCAATTTTTTTTGGACCTCAAAACTTAGAAAAGTTTCTTTAAAAGAAAAACTGCAGACCTAGAGTATAAAATAATTATACATACTGCTAAAAATATTGGAGAAAAAGTCAGTATTTCACCGAACCTAAAATTATTGTAGGTTTAAAATTAAGATAGCGAAATAAAAACAGTCGACTGCCCGAAATATAAGAATAAATTCATCTCATGAGCTCAAAAAAGCATTATTTTTAAGTTTTGGTCAATAAAAAATCGTTTTCGGGGGCTTGGTGGCTTGGGTTTGAGATGCGCACACCCACATACCTTAGACACAAATCACTCGAAAGTGACTCTGGATGCATAAAAAAGCATTGTCCCTTACCCTCCCTATACAGCCCTTTGTCCCTCTTTAAATTGCTTTTCTATGTTTTTCATAGCAACATTTTGACTCAAAAATGGTTTTCAGACACTCCTGAAAAAGTCAATTTTTGGGGTATATCGAAGTAGCGCCGTGTTTTTCATGTAAAAAGCAGTTTTCATAAAATAAATTTTTATACAATAAAAGTATTTTTCCAAAAAACTTAAAAAATTGAAAAGAAGCTAGGTTCTTTAAAATTCCATTTAAATAATAAAAAAAGAATCATGACTAGGAGTGTCGACTCGATGCGTTGGTTTCGACTTTTTACGTCAAAAGTCGAAAAAAAATTCGACTTTCAACGTTCCACGCAATGCGTCTAGTCAAAAAATTTAGACATTTGTGGACAAATTTTGACAAAAAAATTTCGAAAAAGAAATTAGGATCTCGACTTCATGTTTAACTCGACCCGTCGATTCGAAAATTTCGACGGGTCGATAACCCGCAAACAAGATAACCCTAATCATAACGATATAAAAAAACCAGGTTTTCAGTTTTTCTAATAACGAAAATATCTTAAATAATTTTAGGGAATCCTCTTCTGGACATCCAAGTAAATGTGGAGAAGGATTTGCTGGATAAGTATGAAATGAAGGAGAACTGTGCTATTTTAGCTGAAGATAAGCACCTCCCACTGTAAACATTTTTAGAAAGAAACCAAAACAAATTTTGTTAAGACGGGAATTCCTGACTGGAATAGCGGTTCTTATAAGGGTTTTATGGCGCAAACAAAATGAGGTGGTTGTTTCAAAAAATTCAGCAAAATGCAAAAATTGAAGGTGTGATGTCAGCCGAAGAAGTACCGGTTGTTTGCGGATGCTAAATCAGATTTGTCTCACAGAAATGGCCATAATGTTTTTTTAATTTTTCAAAAAAAATTTCTGTTGACCCCTTTTTGTAGCTAAGATTCAGGGCTACCAGATAAGACATTAATAAAGTAAATGCTATTTGAAAAATTGAAATATAAAAGAAAGAATCCGCCCAAGCATCCGCACTCGAGTTCGAGTTAGGATTCTTAAGCGGATTCTTAAAATTCTGTCTTTATAATTCTTTTTGAAGCAATATTTACTTAGTCAATAGTTCATTCGGTAGCCTTAAACATCAACTATATGATGTCAGAAGCTACATAAGCAACTGGAAATTAAAAAAACCACGCCAGCTAAATATTTTTGGGAAAAAAGTAAAAAAAGTGAGGATTCTGTTTGCGAGATTCTTAGTGAGTAGTCTGTTTTAGCATCCGCAAAACAGCCTCCTCATTGTGTATGCGCCTTTAGGGCCTGCTGAGCACGAATAACACAAAATCGGACCTCCAGACATAAGTGCAATGCCCTCAAATAGGCAAATTTTCACAAGCACTCATTTAAAAATGGATGGTTTTTTCTTCAGGATAGTTAGAAGTGTTTTTTTTATTAGCCCAGCATTTTCTTTTTTGCTCATTAGAAAGCCATTTGTCTGGGCTTTCTTTTTCGTATGTCGTTTGCCTATATAACTAAATTATCATAGAGGCATGTGGCCATAAAACAGACTTCAGATTAAGAATCAGCATAAAAATTAGAGCCTGACAGTGCTTTAAATTCCCATAAAAAAAGCTTTTGGACTGTCTAGCAAGAGTAAAATAGAGCCAAAAAAAAATTTCTTAAAAAATAGTTTGACGTTAAAAAAATGCAAATTTGAAATTCTGACACCGAATACGTGTTCAGCATTGTCGATTTACTGAAGAAACTGCTTTCTGAATTAAAAAATTACTGTGAACTTTCAAATTTAGTTAAAGACAAAAAAGATTTGAACTTGAAAAAAATTCGAACGTTTTTTATTTGAATCTTTTTTTGTCTTGAACGGAGTTTGAAAATTGAGAGTGACATTATAATTCCAAGAGCAGTTTCTTAAGTAAATTGACCACACTGAACACGAATCCAGTGTCAGAATTTCAAGTTTGCAAGTATTTCATATAGTATTGTATGATGATTTCTTTATATAGGCAAACGACATACGATTATAAAGCCAAGACAAAGAGCATTCTAATGAGCATAAAAGAAAATGCCGGGCAGTAAAAAGTACTGCTAACTAGCCTGGAGAAAAAATCATCCATTTTTCAATGAGTCCTTGTGCAATTTTGGCTGTTTGAGGGCATTGCACTTATGTCTGGAGGTCCGATTTTGTGATATTCGTGCTCAACAAGTCCTAAAACCCTTATAGGAACCGTTATTCTAGTCAGGAATTCCCGTGTTCATTTGTTCATTTTAGATTCGAGGAAATTTTCAAACGGGAAGGAATAGAATACATTCCAGGGGGTAAGCTATATTTAGAATTTATTTTTGGATTGTATTATTAGTTCAGTTCAGGTGCTACCCAAAATGCTCTGCGAGTTTTCCAGTAAATAAGTTGCCATTTTTTTAATAAATGGCTTAGCTGATCAATGCATACTTAGATGGATCACATGCAAGCCAAATGCAAGCACTTTCTTTGGTGCTGTTGGTAAAGACAAGTACAGCGAAATCTTGTACAATCAATCCAAAAATGCCGGTGTGAATGTGTGCTACCAAGTCAACGAAAGTGTGAAGACTGGTAATTAAACAATAAATGTGAAAATAAACATTTTTTTAATTTTTTGCAGGAACATGTGCTGCTCTTATCTACAAACATCACAGGTTTTTATTTAGGCTTAACCTGACTGAATTGTAAAACTTAAAAAAATTAAGCAAAAATTTAGCCAAATATTGCAATATTTTTATTTTGAATTCAAAAAAGTGAAAGTGCTTTAATTTTGACATTTTTCTAGCTTAATACTCCGATACTCGAATTGCCACTTTGCTCGGATGGACTCAGAATTTCACGCTAATCATTTTTAGTACATACACTATGGGTGGTTTGAAAACTGAAAGTCGGGTAAAGCTGCCATTTTAAAAATTACACATTTTCGAAATTTTTCTAACGTGCAATTCCATTTTCACAAGTTATTCAAACACTGATTACCACTAAATTTTAGCTCATTAGAAAGAGCAGAAAAAGAGTTCGAATCGAATTCGAAAAATTCGAGATTTAAATATTTATTGTCTTGAGCAAAATTTGAAATTCGACAGCAATTTGTAAAGTTCAAGGGCAGTTTTATAAGCAAATCGACCACGCTGACCAGGAATTCGCTGTTAGAAATGCAGGTTTCCTTAGCGCAATAAAAGTTTTACGACAAAACCTTTTTTTAACTTTTTTTCTATAAAATTCACTCCAAAAGCCTTTTTTTATTCTACTTCAAAGCATTTTATGGTGCATTCTTTCTTGCTCTGTCGAATGGTATATGAGATTCACCGAACGAACCGTCTTACCACACATATTTTTGCATATCTAAGTGCCAGCAGCATTTTTGAAAAACGACGTGATTGTTTCTTCTGTTTGAAAATCTAAGATTTGAAAAGCGTAAAAGCTTTCAAACGATATGTCGTTAGAAAGCTCTTTTTCTGTTCTTTCTAATGAGCTAAAATTTAGTGGTAATCAGTATTTAAATGACTTGGAAAAATGAAGTTGCACGTTAGAAAACGTTCAAAAATGTGTAATTTTTAAAATGGCGGTTTTACCTGACTTTCGATTTTCAAACCACCCATAGTGTATGTACTAAAAATGATCAGCGTGAAATTCTGAGTCCATCCGAGCAAAGTGGCAATTCGAGTATCGGAGAAGAAACGAGATTTATTAAATAGAATAAAAACCATGAAATGTAAAGCAGTATAATTTGTCCTTTGTGTAAAACTCGAGCATCACCTTTAAAAAAGGTATGAGGAAATGATTCGCAAACATTAAAGGGGCATGCTCGCGCTGCTTTGAGATTCAAATTTCTGCGTGCCTGGTGCGCGCGCATTTGAAACGCAAGAATTATTGCATCGGGCGCGAGCATGCTCCTTTAAAAAGCAAGTCTTTTATTTTTAAATCTTGATAAGTCTCATAGCGATTGTACTAAAGATTAATATCAAATTCAAAGCTTAATATTATTAGGTTGATCCAAAAGTTCTTGGGCACCTTGAAAAAATTTATTTTATTTATTCTATTTTTTTATTTATTTCGCTCGATGCAGCACTTTTTGGCTGGCAAAGAATACGCAACAGAAGAAGCAATTTTAACAGATCTGCAAGTTTATTTTGATTCGAAACCGATTAGATTCTTTGTTAAAGGTATTGGGAGATTGCCTGAAAGATGGCAAAATGTTGTTGATGTTGAGGGAGATTATTTTGTTGAATAAAGATTTTGGAGAGCTGTTTTGTTGATGTGACTTCGAGTGATATCTCCTCTGAATTAGATCTGCAAACATTGGAATGATAAACATCATGCTAAAATATTAACACGTTAATAAAAAATCGAAAATAAATTTTTTCAAGGTGCCCAAGAACTTTTGGATCAACCTAATAATATTAAGCTTTGAATTTGATATTAATCTTTAGTACAATCGCTATGAGACTTATCAAGATTTAAAAATAAAAGACTTGCTTTTTAAAGGAGCATGCTCGCGCCCGATGCAATAATTCTTGCGTTTCAAATGCGCGCGCACCAGGCACGCAGAAATTTGAATCTCAAAGCAGCGCGAGCATGCCCCTTTAATGTTTGCGAATCATTTCCTCATACCTTTTTAAAGGTGATGCTCGAGTTTTACACAAAGGACAAATTATACTGCTTTACATTTCATGGTTTTTATTCTATTTAATAAATCTCGTTTCTTCTCCGATACTCGAATTGCCACTTTGCTCGGATGGACTCAGAATTTCACGCTGATCATTTTTAGTACATACACTATGGGTGGTTTGAAAATCGAAAGTCGGGTAAAACCGCCATTTTAAAAATTACACATTTTTGAACGTTTTCTAACGTGCAACTTCATTTTTCCAAGTCATTTAAATACTGATTACCACTAAATTTTAGCTCATTAGAAAGAACAGAAAAAGAGCTTTCTAACGACATATCGTTTGAAAGCTTTTACGCTTTTCAAATCTTAGATTTTCAAACAGAAGAAACAATCACGTCGTTTTTCAAAAATGCTGCTGGCACTTAGATATGCAAAAATATGTGTGGTAAGACGGTTCGTTCGGTGAATCTCATATACCATTCGACAGAGCAAGAAAGAATGCACCATAAAATGCTTTGAAGTAGAATAAAAAAAGGCTTTTGGAGTGAATTTTATAGAAAAAAAGTTAAAAAAAGGTTTTGTCGTAAAACTTTTATTGCGCTAAGGAAACCTGCATTTCTAACAGCGAATTCCTGGTCAGCGTGGTCGATTTGCTTATAAAACTGCCCTTGAACTTTACAAATTGCTGTCGAATTTCAAATTTTGCTCAAGACAATAAATATTTAAATCTCGAATTTTTCGAATTCGATTCGAACTCTTTTTCTGCTCTTTCTAATGAGCTAAAATTTAGTGGTAATCAGTGTTTGAATAACTTGTGAAAATGGAATTGCACGTTAGAAAAATTTCGAAAATGTGTAATTTTTAAAATGGCAGCTTTACCCGACTTTCAGTTTTCAAACCACCCATAGTGTATGTACTAAAAATGATTAGCGTGAAATTCTGAGTCCATCCGAGCAAAGTGGCAATTCGAGTATCGGAGAAGAAACGAGATTTATTAAATAGAATAAAAACCATGAAATGTAAAGCAGTATAATTTGTCCTTTGTGTAAAACTCGAGCATCACCTTTAAAAAGGTATGAGGAAATGATTCGCAAACATTAAAGGGGCATGCTCGCGCTGCTTTGAGATTCAAATTTCTGCGTGCCTGGTGCGCGCGCATTTGAAACGCAAGAATTATTGCATCGGGCGCGAGCATGCTCCTTTAAAAAGCAAGTCTTTTATTTTTAAATCTTGATAAGTCTCATAGCGATTGTACTAAAGATTAATATCAAATTCAAAGCTTAATATTATTAGGTTGATCCAAAAGTTCTTGGGCACCTTGAAAAAATTTATTTTATTTATTCTATTTTTTTATTTATTTCGCTCGATGCAGCACTTTTTGGCTGGCAAAGAATACGCAACAGAAGAAGCAATTTTAACAGATCTGCAAGTTTATTTTGATTCGAAACCGATTAGATTCTTTGTTAAAGGTATTGGGAGATTGCCTGAAAGATGGCAAAATGTTGTTGATGTTGAGGGAGATTATTTTGTTGAATAAAGATTTTGGAGAGCTGTTTTGTTGATGTGACTTCGAGTGATATCTCCTCTGAATTAGATCTGCAAACATTGGAATGATAAACATCATGCTAAAATATTAACACGTTAATAAAAAATCGAAAATAAATTTTTTCAAGGTGCCCAAGAACTTTTGGATCAACCTAATATTACAGGCGTAGCTAATGAATATTATGGCTTGAAAATTTAGATCGTTGTGTGCCGACCTTGCAGCCGCCAACACTTTTACGCTTGATCATTTGCAGTCGGAAGTTAATGATGCTTTGGTTAAGAAGGCAAAATTCTACTACATATCTGTCAGTTAAAATTAGCATTCTTCATTTGAATTAAAAGTGTGGATTTTTCAAGGGTTTCTTCCTAACAGTCTGTCCGCCAGCCATCATGCACGTCGCCGGACATGCTGCTAAAGAAAACAAGTACTTCATGATGAATCTGGCGGCCCCATTTGTCTCTGAATTCTTTTCCGCTCCTTTGAACGCTGTTCGGTTATGACTAATCATATATGTTCAACTTTCATTGAAAATTGTTCAGGCATTGCCGTACGTTGATATTTTGTTTGCAAATGAGGAAGAGGTGGAAGCATATTCTAAGACTAACCACCTTGGAACAACTGACCTTAAAGAAATTGCACTGAAAATTGCCGATATGGAAAAGGTTGGCAGTGAAAGACTAATAAGTTTTAACCTTTTTTATTATGTAGATTAACAAAAACCACCCACGTATGGTTATTGTCACTCAAGGGCCAGGCAGTGTTATTGTTGCTTCCAAGGGAGCTACTCAAGAGTTTAATGTGCCTGCTGTGGAAAATATTGTTGACACGAATGGGGCTGGAGATGCTTTTTGTGGAGGTATTCTCAACCATTAATCTAGCTTAAGAAAATTTACTTTTTTGCATATTCTTGCATAGTCTAGTTCATTTTAAAAAAAATTATCTCTCTCACAGTTAACTTTTTCGCAATACACAATTTTCCCATTTTAGGTTTTTTGGCTGAGTTTGTCAGAGACAGTCCGCTGGACAAATGCATAAATTGTGCTTGCCACGCTGCTGCTACTGTCAGTTTCGACATTTGTAAAATCAAGCAGAACTAATTTTATTATTCCAGGTTATTCAACACCAGGGCTGCACTTTCCCAGATAAATGCGACTACAAGTACTGATCTGTTCAACAAAATCTTGTTTCTTTATCAAAGCCTACTCAATGGCCATTCCTTGCCCAACCGTTTGTGAATCACACTAATTGTGATATTTTATTGTATCGAAATGGCTTTGTTTTACCAGAATCCAAATAGTTAATGCGCTTAATTTTTTGTTTGTTGATTTCGTGGACAAAAGAATTAAATAAGTTTTATAATTTTTTTGAATTTTCACTTCTATTTGCTTAACTTCCATGAAATATTGAGAAAATTTGTGAAAAATTGGACTTTGTAAATGAGATAAGATATAGTTTTTGACTGACGGTAAAATGAAGAGAAAGAAGGCAACGGAAGAATTGGACTCGCCAAGTTCCTCCTCTTCACCGTCAAGAGAATGCACTGCAAAAGACTTCGCCAAACTAAAAAAAGATTGCCATGATAAAACCTCATCTAGCAGTCATCATTCTGATATGATTCTGGAGCAAGACAGGTTTTTGCCTATTGGTAAGTGGTTATGAACTTTCAAGGGTACAGGCTGATTGGTCACTACAAAACTGGACGTTTACAAAATTGGCCGTTTACAGGATTGGCTTTTCAAGAAGTAATCGATGAATGAACGGGTGACCTTGATATCATTGGCAACCAATGCTAGATCAAACATAGTTCAGGTCAAGAATAGAGCAAACAGAAATTTTCAAACCCTGGATCAACAATAAAACAGAAAATGTACATCGGCTGAAAGTCTCCACGATACGCGGTCCGAAGACCAATCATAAAGTCCCACGCGGAAGGGTTTGGCTTGATGAGACGCTTTAGCTTGGAATTGTTCGACTCGACATAGTTGTTGTGACGCGGCCTCTGCTCCATGGTGGCGTGGTACTGGTTCCAGCATGCGATGGAGAACATCGGTTTCTTCCCAGGAGAAAGACTGACAGAGACGAAACGATGTTTGGCATGCTATTAACCCCAACTAAGGGATACCCCAACTTGTTGCCCCAACTTGTAACCCCAACTAAAGAAGTTGCGCGTTTGCAAACGGCAAATTTTGTAAACGGCCAGTTTTGTAGCGACCAATCAGCCGACCAGTCAGTTTGTATTCAAAATTTTCTCATCTTGAAGGTATAGCTCTCATATACGAAACCCCCCAATGTGGTATTAGTTTTATTGGGTTATTTTATAAAAAAATAAAGGCAAAAAGAGTCGCTTATAAAAGATAATCTTTTAATGGATTGACCATTTTGTGAAAAACAAATAATTTGTTAAAATTTAGCTAATATATCACGCATAATGAAGGTAAGAAACGTTTTTGTTGACAAAACTGAGCAAAAATATTAAATGTAGAATTATAGAGAGTGATTCCATCAGAAGGAAAATTATCAAAAGAGTCCAAAGAATGTGTACAGGAATGTATCTCTGAATTCCTTTTGTTTATTACTTCAGAAGCAAGTGAGAAGTGCTCAACGGTTGTTAACTTTTAAAAAGTTTTGCATATAATAGTGTTGGAATGTTCAGGAGAAAAGAAAAACAATTACAGGAGAAGACCTGATTGTTGCCTTTCAAACACTTGGCTTTGATGGTAAGTAGTTTGATTTAAATTAGATAGGCTATAAATTTGTTGGTTTTGGTTTGAAATAAAGAATATCTGAAAACATTGCGAATTCGGCGTTACCGGAGTATAACCTCCAATGGCCACCCCCCCAAATGAAACTTTTTTTGAACTTTTTCAAAACACTATTCAAACCATTTTTAAGCATTTCCTACACGTTGAACACGATAAAAAAGGTGTTTTCACCTACTTTTTTCTATAAAAAGTCGATTTTTTCGAAATCTTGAATTTTGGTGTTTTTAGTTGATTTCTGTTTATTGTAACTTAGTAAATCAGATGTTGAGGGTACCTTGACCCCAAAAAGATGGAATTTGAACATAGTTTTGTTAACTAGGGCCTACCGCATAAAGAAACTCTGGTATGCATACATTTTTTATGCATCCAGAGTCCCTTTCGAGTGATTTGCGTCTAAGGTATGTGGGTGTGCGCATCTCAACCCCAAGCTAAATGTTCAACATGTGGTCCATAGGTAGTCCTCGTGTGGTCCCACGGTAGTAAACGGGTGTTCCGCAAGTTTTTCACACATTATTTATAGTGAATATATGAGTGATCCGTGAGCGTTTTTAAGGCAGTCGGTGCGTATTCTATAGGCAATCGACGGGCAGCAATCTGGCTGTTAGTTAAGGTGTTGATGCGGCCGTTGACACTCATTTGGGGTAAATATTGGATTTTTTAACATTACATATCCTGGCCATCCTTTATGTGCCTTGTCACAAGCTGAAAAATAGCGTCAATGACTAAATATTTCCAGCGAATTGATCCACCAATTTTGTAGGGTTACAGGTTCGAATGGAGCTTCTATGCAATGTTGACCCCAAAATTAACTTAACCCATTACTACATTTTTACGCCATTTTTGCTTGAAATTTCTTTATTTATTCATTATTATTCGTATCAAACACATCATGATCCCATTCGGAGTCAATTTCACGACGAAAAACGATTTCTCCATTCACTGATACAAACACTTCAGACACATGTTTCCACAAGAAGAACAGAAGACTAGGACGTAAAACGAAAGCGTAAAAAAATCATATATAACGTCGGAAAGAAAAATAGTCAAGCTTAATTAGTGACAGAGAAAATAGGTCTTGGCTGCGCGAAAATTCTGCCGCGCTTTTTCAAAAAGACATCTTCCATAAAAATGCACTGCAAAAACACTGCAAAGACAATTATATACCTTTAATTTTGGGGTCAACATTGCATAGAAGCTCCTTCGAAATCTTGCGTCGCAAATCTTGCAGTACAAAAATGCAGCGCGAATTTTCGTGCGCAAATCTTGCAATCTAAATCTCACAGTCTCTTTTCTAACAGTCGTAAATCTTGTGGCAAAATTTTTGCGGCGCATATATTAGCGTACAAATTCTCATGCGCAAATCTCGCAGCACATAAGGGCGCAAATATTGCAATTAAAATCTCACATTCTAACACTCTAAATTAATTGCGAAGCAATCATTGTGGTGCTTATCTTGGTGTGGTGCGGCGCAAAATATGTTGGTTGCAAATCATCTGTCGCAAATCTTATTGCTCAAGTCTTGCCACGCCACTGATCCAGACTTTTAAATATTTCAAGATTATGTGGAGCCAATGAAAGAGTTTCTGCACAAGTATAGAGAAGCCAACAAATTGCATAATGTGAAAACGGAAGAGGTGCTTAATATTTTTAAAACACAAATAAATATTAAAATCATATTTATTTAGCCCATTTTACTTGGTGAACCATCTGCAATGTCATCTGGTCATGTAACAAACCCATCAGTTAACTACCTCAACCCTGATCCATCCCAACATCACCAACCATTAGTGGCCAATCGTGCAGTGCCAAACAAAGAATCTCAGGAGCCCGCACAATTCACAGCTCCTAGCACCCTTCAACCCATGCAAATATTTTTTGATCCAGCAACTGGTCAACATTATGTTGCAATGCAAGGTAAACTTACAGTACTCAATAGATATCCCGCCGCAGATATTCCTCAGCATATATCCACCAGTCCCTCTTTTCTAATTTAGGTTTAGGAGCAGGGTAGGCCAGAGTATGTTAGCCGGGACTAAAAGATGTCTTACACACTATAAGAAAGTTCAAAAAAGATGTTTGATATAAACTGGAGGGATATCTGCGGGGGATATATACCTATAACCAAATTTACTTACCTTTCGGATTACTTCCAACAAAAAATTTATTTACGAATTCCTATTACAGTCAAACCTGGGCTATCCGACACCCCAGTTAACCGACACCCTCTTTTATCCGACACCATGAGCCCGATTTGGTTGGCCTGGTAAACCTACACCCCAGTTATCCGACACCTCGTTTAACCGACACCATAAGGGCGGTCCCTTTGGGTGTCGGATAACCCAGGTTTGACTGTAATTTAAAACTTATTTATAATTAATTTTTTCATTACTTAGGTGCAGACGGAGTATCCTCACTGGTCCCAGTCAATTTAACTCATGCTGGATGAAGAAACAAGCTTTAGTTTTGTGCATTTAACTTACATCTACAACGATTCCTTAATGTGTTTTACCGATATTTGTGCCAATGCAGCAGCGTCCACTAACTACACATATACCGTGTTTCCTCTAATAACAGCGTCCCTCCAGGGTAACCATTAGTAGAGGTCATGTCACAAAATTTACCGATTCCACTAGTTTGTTTTCGTTAAAAACTAAAAATTTGGACAATGGCCTGAAATTTTTCCTATTTGGAAGGTACCAAATAATTCCCGGGATCAGCATTAGAGGAAATACGATAGTTTCAAGTACTACACCACTCATGTAACTTTGGTTTTTTTGTCTGCAAATGAACGTGTTTTTTTCGTTTTTAACTAAAATTAATCTTTGCACACATTTTGTGCTTTGGCTATAAACACAGATGTATAATTTTTTTTATGAATTATGTCTTTTATGTTTATATAGAAATAAGCAAGCACGTATTAGGACTCGTAATACATTTATATACAGGGGTGGGCAAAGGGGTGGGGATCATATAGATGTTTAAACACTATTCACAGTTAACCAAAATATTTACCACTCTTATTTACCACCAGATAGACACATGGGTACAGTCCACTCTCGATAATCCGTCACCCCTTGGGACCGGCCGTGGGGTGACGGATTATCAAGAATGACGGATTAGCGAGATGACGGATTATTGAGAGTTGAATGCATATAAAAAATTAGGAGAGTGACGGATTATCGAGTGACAGCTCAGGAAGCACATAACTACCGAAAATACAGATTTACATGAACAGTTCGATAAGAACTCCACCCTACAACATTAAGCAATTAAAATCCGTTCATTCAACCAAAAGCACTGTTTATTTGAACACCCATAACAATTCAACAAAAGAAAACTGCGCTTTAACGGTCATACGAGAAGAAGTTAGTGATTTGCGACTGCTTCCTTTGGCGCACGTCCTCGATCGTCCTTCTTGAGCTTCTTATCCCATTTTTCCAGAAAGGTCTCGAAAATTGACTCTGATAATTTTATCTTTAAACAATAACATTTGAACATGTTAAAATACCCGTCATCCAAGCTTTCTTGTTGGTTTCGTACTTTACTTTACCACATTTACATTCTTGAAACATCTTGGCTTTGCCGATTTTACAGTCACCAGCAGCGGCAACTTTTGCGATCCCGACATATTAGCACAGACGAGCACGGTAATGCGTCGCTTGCTCTTCTTCCCGCCAGCGCATCTGTCGCCTATGAACGCAAAACTAAGCAAAGGGGCATGAAAAAACTAATCCTTAAAAGCCATTGTCTTGTTTGGTAATAGCTGCCAAAACAATCCAGCTTCGTCCGCATTGAAAATATCCTCTGTTGAGAAGTGCGCCAGTGCATCGAAAAGACCTTTTTCTATCTACTCACGAACAGAACCGACACCGACCGACCCAGCTTCACCTTGCTCTGTCTTGAATTTCATTCCATGACGGCCCTTGAAAGTGGTCAAACATCCCTCACTAGCTTTGAAGTCGACGATTTCCAGCTTATTCTCTATCGCCAGCGCCTTTTCCTACAAAAGGTTGCATGTCCATCACATTTACTTGAACAAACACAAAAAGCACGCAAGGCAAAAAATTCTAACCTTCAGCAATTCAGCGCTCACTGGAATATTTACACTCCTAATCTGTTTGTGCCACCGGATAAGTGCTTCTTCCATTTGTTGATGCTTGCCGGATGTCAGTCGCGCACGCTTGGCTTCACTTCCACCGTCGATTGTACTGAGGATACTCTGTTTCTGGCTCAAAATGTCGTTAATAGTTGTTCTAGGCACACCGAATTGCTTGGCTAGCGCAGAACGATTGGAGTTTTTGGCCGCCGCATCAAGTATTGCTTTCTGCTCTTCCAGTGTTTGCTTCTTGTTCGGACGTTTGGGAGTACTCATCGGTAAGTTAAAACAAAAAAAGATGCATGAAAACATAAAGTGACGGATTAACAAGAGTTGATTCATCGATAATGTTCACCATTTAAGTGACGGATTATCAAGGGTGACGGATTATCGAGATGACGGATTAGCGAGTGACGTTTTGCCTTATTTAAGGCAAAACTAACCAAATCGTCACGAAAGTAACGGATAATCGAGAGTGACGGATTAGCGAGATTACGGATTATCGAGAGTTGAGTGTAGCAAGATCTGGATATTTGGGTACAAGATTTGGGAGAATATATGTTTTCTGGTAACATGGTAGTAACACGATGGTGGCTATGGATTCATATGGTCGCGAGTACATGGTCGAGAATCTATATAGTCCCGAATCCATAGTTGTTCCAGATCAGATCGCCAAAGATAAAATCAGATTGATCTAGATCGATCTTTGCCCACCTCTTTTTGTATATGCATATGCCAAATAAAAAAGTTACTCCAAAACTTTATTTTAAAACTAACATGACAGCATTTCAAAGTTAGGAATCCAGGAAAGATCAGTAGGTAGCTCTGGCACTGGTAAGTCAGCTGTAGCATTGACAGGGACGTCGAGTAATCGCACTCGAACTTCTAGGTTAAGCAGTCTTTCCACCTGAATTTTATTTCGGTTTGCTGTTATTACTGTAAGGGGGATATCATAAAATTTGAAATTTTTTCTTATTTTCTATATTCTTTTAAAATTTATTGCAATTGCATTATTAAAATTTTGTAACCTCAGCCCTGATAGCAGGAGCTTGTAGGGTAGCTTGAGGGGTCATCAAGCACTGTAAACCTTCAATGAACATATTTAATTGGGACTCATCGTTGGTGGTCAGATGGAACTGTTCACTATCATCGAGCAGTTCAATGCACAGTCCACACCGTAACAGAGATGAAGACTGACTCTTCTTAGACAATTTGATGCCAAATTGTTGAGAAAGGCGGTTGCTGTACTCACTACCATACACAATCTTGCGAATGCTATGGATGCTGACTAAAATTAAAATTTTAGAAAAAAGGGCATTTAGAAATTTTGACTATTTTTGAAGGAAAAAAGTCCAGCCATGCTGTGCTTAGTCTACAAATAAACTCTTGTTTTTCGACCATCTAATTATCATCATTGGGAGAGTCAAATTTAGGATCATTGACTGTATTGCAATACAGTCGACTCTCGTTAAATTGGCACTCCAATAAACTGGCACCCTCGATAAATCGGCACTTTGAAAAAGCCCTAGTTAGCTGGCCGACAAAGAAATTAGGCAAAGTAATACCACAATAAACTGGCACCCCAGGCTGGTCCCCAGGGGTGCCATTTTATCGAGAGTAGACTGTAGTTAACTGTGTTAGGAGCGTTGACTGTATGGGATAGTTGACTGTATTGGGAATCCTAATTTGGGAGAATTGACTACAGCCCAGTTTTTAAAGCCTTCGTTATTGGGAGATTTTCGTATCAATCATCCATTTTCCGTGATAAAGCGAAAAAAAATGAAGCGAAAATGCAAATACCGTATTTATTCTGATAGAAGGCCCCCCTCCGATTCAAAACCGTGTTCGTGGCCACAGTTGGACGCTCGAAAAAAACAGCGCCGCCGCCACCGCCGCCGCCGATGAAAAATTTTACCGCCGCCACCGGCGCTGAATTAAAGGAAATTCGGCGGCGCCAGCGCCGGCGGCGCCGCCGCCGCCGAATTCGGCGACGCCACTAGCGCCACAACCACTGCCTCCGCTCAGCGGAGTCCGCTGCTCACTCAAATTCTTGCTCAAAAAGCCAATCTTAAGTTGAACTGAAAGTTATTCAGTTTTTACAAATTGTAGTAAATACATACCGTATTCCTTCTAATTGCCGCACAGTCTCTAATTACCGCACACCCCTAACTTTAAACACTTATATCTCGGTATATACAAAAATAATGATTCAAAATGCTTTTCACAAGCTTCAGCTGTTACGTATAATAAGAATTGACTGGCGGTTTTTTGACACCGGCGGCGACGATTTGTCTGCCGCCGCCGCCGCCACCGCCGGCTCGAAAATTCACCGCCGCCGGCGCCTGGCGGCGCCGCCGAGCTTATAAAGATCGCCGCCGCCGCCCGGCGGCACCGCCGCCCGGCGGCACCGCCGGCGGTGGCGGTGTCCAACTATGTTCGTGGCACTGCATTTTTACCCATTTTTTTAAGACTGCTCTCATGCAAGTTCCCAGCCATTTTGTAGCTAGTGAGATGAGCTACATATTCATTGATAAGTTGCCTAAGAGTAGTCTTAAAAAAATGGGTAAAAAAGCTTTGATTTAAGATTTCTTATCTATCGGTCAAATATTATTAATTAACCGGTCAATTGACTGGTCATTGACCATTGTCCAACCCTGCTGTAACCTCTAAAAATTATCAATTTCTAAGATTCAAAGTAGCATTTTGGGCATTGTGTTTTTGAACTATTTTTGCAAAAAAAAAAGTCTCAGACAAATTATCATTTATTTTGTAGCTCATCTCACCGGCTACAAGTCCTGTTCGAGAAATAAATCAAAAGCACAGCTTTTCTAAGAAATCCAACCTTTTTTGATAGAGGAGGTGTCATTTTCTGTTTTACCAGCATTTATGCTGCAGTCAGTGTAGCAAAGATGCCTTTCGTTTTCCTCCAGCCGCCAAAACCACCTTTGAGGAGGCAGTTCTTTGGCTGTTTGGGTGTGTTTTGCAGTCAAAGTGAATTTGTTGAAGACTAGTCCTCTCTTTAAAAGGTTTTTCTTACGGCACAGCACCAGCTCTTCTATGTTTGGACGCAGATGGTCGCGAAGTGATCTAGACTGTGTGATTTATTTGTAAAAATTGGTACTCTATGTAACTTTATACTGTATAGTGGTGCTGTTAAGCTCAAGCTCCTCTTGTTCTATCCTCTCCCTTTCCCAGATTTTTTGCATGTAGAAGTAAGAAAACTTTTTCTGGAACATTTTGTCTAATTCTTCTAAGGAACCTGGATTAAGTGAAATTGCTCGCTCTAATTGGTCCTGCACCACCGAAAGAACCTAAATCTTTGATAAATAGATAAATTTTGAGTGCAATTTTGCACCAAAAAGTTGGAATTTTGCAGCAAATACTAATAATTATGGCGTCAAATTTTTTGCTTTGTTCTTACTTAAAATTTTTTTTTCTCAATTCAGTGGCTAAATTCCAATTATTTGATGCCCAAAATTAAATTATTTTTGCAAATTTTACAGAGTTACAGAGTGTATTTCTCGACGAATCTTTTCGAGATTCAGCCAAACCTAGATTAGTATGACAAGCCCAAAATTGTTGATTCAGAGGTTTCTTGCAAAAAGAATTTGTTATGTTTATTTGTCAGTCAAATTTCTAACCTTATCCAAATCATCCACGTTTGCATGCATTTCTCTCCAAGTTCTGTGGAAAAGTTCAACAAGCACACCGAATAACTCGTAAAAGGGACGTTCCAGTTTGAGAATAAGTTGATAGAATTCATTTGTATTGTCTTTAGCTGTCTTTTCTAATATTAAAAAGTTTAATTTAATATTAAAAAATACAAATAAACCATTGATATGAATTTTCAATGCTAAGATCAAAAAGTTGGACAGTTGAGCCATCACAATCGGCCAAACACCATTTCTTAATGGATTTTCGGTTCGAATCTGGAACATTTATAAATGTTTACACCTAAGCAATATGACTTTGTAATTTTAGCCATTTATAACACTAACAATAATCTTTGAAATATATTGAGATCAAATCACCTCATTGAATCTAACATTTGTTGACTTGTTAGCTTCTGGGCGGATGTATTCGAGAATGGCTAGAAAATATGTGATTTGACTGAACTTATCTCAAACTCAGTCATTTACCGCATAAGGCTAGAGAGCCAGGGGGTACTTGTTGAACCAGCTTCTTAAAGTATTCAGTATCGGCAGACATCACTTCAAAACTGGGTGGATTATGGTCTCCGGGCTCACTATTTAAGTTTGGGTTGAAAAAGTCAAATTTAGATGGCCGCACTTCCTAAAAGTTTTTTTACGATTTTTATTAATTTTACTTTGACAAATAAAAAGAGAAAGTCAAGGAGGTAAAGCTGTGCAGTCTTAGGAGTGCACCAGTGCAAAGTAAGTCGAGCGGCACAAATTTTTTTGAACCGTCTCTGGTCTCACTCCTATTGATATCGGGTTGGTCCATAAGTACCATTTGAAAAAATTTGAAGCCCTTTTAATTTGAATAAATGAATAATTAATAAATAATCATTTATTAATTAACCGATGGGTTTCACATCATAATTTGTGTAGTCGAAATTTCGATTCTCAAACCCAGAAATTAATTGAGTGCCAATTCTGATTTATATAAAATTTTGCAACCCATACATAAATATGGTCTGTCACGTATAACCACTCACGAACTCACGGACCAACCCGATAACTTATATACGACACTGGCATTTTGGTATTCGAAAATGCGTATGAATGTACTACAGTCGAACCTCGATAAACGGGCACCCCTAGGGGACTGCTTAAGGTGCCCGTTTATCGGGGGTGATTATCTCAGCATCAACAAAACGCGTAAATCGTCAACAATTATAGGATGGCAGATTGGCGATGTTTTTTGCCTTCTCCTGAAGATCCTTGATGTAAAAGACGAAAGAGTGAAAGAAAAGCTCACCTTGACCAACTCACCGCTGATTGAAAGATTTGAACTTCTGATTTGCTTCATCCAGATCACGAGCGCTTCCTCCATCTCCGAACGCATTCCGGTCTTCAGTCGCGCTCGGTTTCCACTGTCTCTATCCTCGATTGCCCTCAAAGTCATTTCCTTATTCTTGAGAATCCTGTTGACAGTTGAACTGCTTCGCCAGCTTTGCCTGATCGTTGCTCTTCGCGCCTGCTTCAATGATTGCTTTCTTTGCTGCTAATGTTACTGCCGTATGCTTCCGCTTTGACATCTAAAACACAAAAGGCAAATCACAAAATTCAAAAAAAAAAATGACACAGCGACACAAAAAATGACAACAGGAATTTGAACACGAAAACTTTGAAAAAACTATTAAAACTTTTTAAAAATCATGCAAAATCTGGAGCTCTGGGCTTGGGGTGCCCGTTTATCGAAGGTAATTTTCTTAGACGGGACCGGGCTTGAGGTGCCCATTTATCGGGGGTGCCCGTTTATCGGGGTGCCCGTTTATCGAGGTTCGACTGTATTTTCAATTTTTTAAGGGAACAGAATGAAAAATAGAAAAACTAATTTAGTGTTTTTTGCAAAAATGGTATGAAAAGGTGCCGAAAATTAAAAAAACACCTACCATAATAGATTTAACTTCTTGTTCAGTGGGTAATCTGATAACCAAATTTCTTAGTTCTTCAAACAAAATGGCTTGAATTTTTATCATTTGTTCTCTGACCCGTTGGTCGGGGCACTTACACTCCCGCTCTATAGCGATTTCTATAGCAGATACAAAAAGGTTTACTATGCAACACCTTGACTATTCCTTGCTTTTCTTCGTTATTTGAGCTGTTGTGGATGAGGTTCATTAGAGTTAGTGCACTCAACAAGATCCTTTCATCCGAGTTGATCAGATGTCTGATCAAAGACTCGAATTTGACTTCTTCTTTAATAGTGGCAATCAATAATGAGCTACAAAAAAGATTCTTTAGAAATTGGAAAAATATTTGTGATGTTGTTCAGGTGAATAGGCGTCTGGCCAACTGCGCCTAAGTGCAAACAACCAACCACTTGTTCAGTACATTGATGATTATGTTGAGAGACAGAAACAATGAGACATTGTCCTCCATTTTAGATCGTCCGTTCACATATACAGAAATCTTTTCTACAAATTTGCAACTAATGTCCAGATCCCAGTCAAATAATCCTTCATGGCCCATCAAAACCAGGAATATTTGGAGCAATTGACAGAGAATTGTCACTGAGCTAAAGTACAGCTTAAGTGAGTATTTAAGAGTATTTTTTAAGTTATTTAAGTTTTCGGATGACCGTACATGTTTCCTATTACTTTCATTTATCTTTGTTAAGTGGAATAAGCATATGATTTTTGGAAGGAAAGCAAATGTGCCAAAAAAGTCGCTCATTGTAGTAAATTTCCAAAAAATAACCTTTCAAAAACTCCTCTTTCTATCACCAATATCAGTTTTTCGATGCCTTTATTTAAGCGTAGAGCATTGGCAAAGGCAATATCTGCAGACAGGCTTACAAACATAGTCAACAAGCTTTGAGCATGCAGACTAGACTGCTTGGCTGGATCTTCCATTGCATTGAGTGTTGACAAAAAGGTTTGGGCGTAATTTTTCTGCAAAAAAAATTATTTCCGTGGATTTTCAAAATACATCGCAGCTATGTCCCGCAGTCAGAAGTGAAAAAATAATTACGCGCATAAAAATAGTTTTTTGACCAAAGTTTGCGGCTTGAGCTTTAAAGTTTCAATGCCAATCGCTCAAGGTCGAAAATTTTCAATATAAAACCTCGGAGTCTGCCAGTAAAGGTGCGCTGACAACATGTCCGCATCCGCTTCCGCATGTATTTTGAGCAACCATCCGCATCCGCACGCGCGTACGGAAATTCGGATATGTTGTGAGTACCCTTTCGCATCCATATAATTAATTTTGTTTCATTGTAAAGTTTGGGTCAGTGTGGTTAAAATCAAAATAGGACAGACAATAGAGGTTAGGAAGGCAGGATGGCTTACATATTTTAAGATGAGCCATATCTTTGTTGGATTTTTTATTTGTCCACCCTAGGAAGGGAAGGTCGGGATTTTTTGATCCTCAGTAAATTTAATTATAATATTTTACATATCTATGGTAAGGTAGGCAAACAGCAGGGGAACCTCAAGTAGTCAACAGTCTCAAGCAATCGAAAACCTCAAAAATATTAACTAATTTTTTCCATTATAATAAAGCCATAGAAGGGACAAAAGGCGCTTATTGGCGCTTTTATCGTGTATGTAAATTTTAAAGGTTGTAAATCAATTCAAGGGTTCCGGTGAGATATCTGACTTAAGCTTGCAAAAACAGGCAGAAAATGAAACATGAAATTCCGCCCCAATATCCAGGCTAAAATCCACTATATCACATTTGAAGAGCTTTAAAAACCTTTTTTCAAGCTACCTCAATTTCACGGTTTTATGCCTAAAGAGAGCTATAAAGTAGAATTTTAATGTTCCGGAGAGATATCCGATATAAGTTTGCAAAAACTGGCAGAAAATTGGGCTTTAAAACAAAAAAGGCGACCCACCCACACATTTTGAATACTATATACAGATACACAAGAGACACCTCTGAACTACTAAAAATGACAAAACAGGATATTAAACAAAAAAAAAATTTATTCACTACTTTGCGGATACGGATGCATGCTCAAAATTCATCCGCATGTTCGTACGCATGTGCGGATGCGTATGCGGACGCGTTGTGAGCGCATCCTAAAATTTGGTTTGGCTTTTGACCTCTTAAGAATTGTATGCTTTGATGACGAGCTAATTTGAAATAATTGAAAATTTAAGTCAAAAGTTTACCGGTGAAGCAGTCAGAATAAGCATAAACCCTTGTGGAACTAAATGTTTGTTCTCCTAAAAACTTTTTACGTGAAAAATCAACCTTTTTTTAAAAACAGTTTGCCTCAGTTACAAATCTGCGCCCATCCTCAAACATAAGTCCATAGGCATTGGAACAACTTGGTGAGTCATTTTGAACTGGCTGACCCAGTTGGATGCTTAGGCGATTAATAAAATCGTACAAGTTGTCTTCCTGAAACTTGAGGGTGTTCAATTTATTGAATGCCTATCCAAAAGTGTGACCAGTTTGTCAAAAGTAGCAAAAGTAGAGGTGGGAAGACTTTTGTCCACAGCTGGTTCTAGTCTGATGGCTCCTGTATTTCCATTGTTGGTCAGAAATTTGTGGATTTGAGGATCCAACTGAATGGCCCCCTATAAATCGTTTCAAATTTAACGATGATGCTTTTTTTCAAATTTGTGGACATGCTTATCAACTAAAGCTGTTATCTTTTATTTTTACAAACCTTTATTTTCACACCATCTTGCAGGGATATAAAACATTTCGTGGTATTACTATGGTTTACATAAATTTTAAAAACCGAGATGTACCTTGTAAGGTAGTGTTACATAATTTTAACTTTATTGTTACCATCATTGCTTTTAAATGTTCAGTAAAAAGTCACCTTGATGACATTGTCCTTAGGTCTTGTGTCAATAAAATTCAACACTTTAGCTGAGGTGTGGAAATTGGACATTTTAGAAAATGAACTTTTCAATCTGATCAAAAATACTATAAGTAAAATATTAGCATTTTTATGAAGAAACTAAAGTTTTAGATATATTTTTGTAAAAAACATAATATTGAAAAAAGTATTTGTATATTCTTGTTTAAAAATCAGGCACTCTTTTTAGGATGAGCGCTTAAGGAAAGCAAATTGCTTGAGTCATTCAGATCCTAGCGGTTATGGAGCAAGTGATAAAAAAAGAAACAGCATAAGGATAAATTAGAAAGACATGAATCCTGCCGCAGCATTGTATTTTTCAAAAAATCGCTGATGTGGGTTCTTGCATAAGAAATCAATGGCACTCCTTCGGCTGGGTCCCCCCTCTTTTTTTCAAATATATTGTAACTTGTGTCATTTTATATAAAGAGCTCCCAGTTATAAAAAAATGGAAAATCTGCGAGGATTTTATCTGTATCAACTCATTGTAAAGCTGACGATGAATTCCAACAGTTGCTTCAAACAATTGGGGTGCTTCACACATCTCCATTGTGCATCTGTGGAAAACCTATGCGCTATAAACGACGATCAGATGGAAAGCAACGTTTTCGGTGCGACCGCAAAAACTGCAAGAGGGAAATCTGCTTCCTCAATGGGACCATTTTCGAATCGGCTCAAATAAGTCTGAAAGAAGTTAGTCGTTTTACTTTATCTATAGCATTTTTATGGTATTTATATTTGAGATTTTTCTGTTTTCCTACTATTAGGTACTCCAGCATTTCAACCATAAAAAACTATTTCAAATAGGTCAACCACAGCATCCAATTTGTCAGTCATGATGATCCTTTAGCACATACTCAGACAATCGAGACAACATGGCAGAAGTTGAAGCTGATGAACCGGAAAGGATACGGAACACTGCGTGGTTTGCCCTTTGAACAGTTTCTTTGTGAATTTTTGTGGGTCAAGAAGTTCGGAGGCAAAGATGCTCTATATCATTTCTGGAGTCAAGTGAGAAATGTTTATGATATAATGTAATGTTTAATTTGTTTAATGTGAATAAAATGGCTTAAAGTTATCTTAATTAATTTTGATTTTTGTTTGTTTAAATTTACAAAATTCGAAAAAATTTGAAAAAAAAGAGGGGGGGGGCCTATCCGAAGGAGTACCGACATAAGAAATCAATTAGATAAAAAAATTTAAAATTGCCATCAGACGACGCATAAGTACTGAATTATTCTTGTAGGATGCCTAAAACCATTGCATATTTTCAAACTTCTCATCCAAAAGCTTGAAAAAATTATTTTCATTTGGATTGAGGCACCTACCAAATAATTTATTTTAATAATATTATAATATTAATATCCAAATAATATTTAAATTAGGGTTGCTGAATGGTCATTTGACCGGTCAAGGGAATTTCGGTCAAATGATAATTTTGATTTTATGATCTTCCAACGAAATATTGTTGCACATTGGGTTTTGATTCAAAGCAGTTCATGTCATTTAATGTTCCGTCAGTCACTATTCCTTCACTTTTTTGACCGTCACTTTTTTGACCGTTCCTTTCAGTAGAGATGTCAGCCACAAGCAAGCCACCAGCGGGTACCCGAACCCCCAACGGATACCCAAACCACGTCGATACACCCGAACTACCAGCGGGTAGACCAACCACAAAGATACACCCGAACCACCAGCAGGTTGGGTACCTGGCGGAATTCTTCGTAGCGGAATTCACACCAAGCTTCGGAACAGGTTTGTGGATTTTATTATTTTGGTGGTTTGGTTTGTATATTAATCGGTTGGAGGATGAAGGTCGACACAGCCTCTAAAGTGACGTTCATCAAACACAACTTGATGCTGGAGAACGCTGGTCTTTTCAAGCAATCTGCAGGGGAGAAAGCCGCGGAAGAATCTGAACAAGAACAGGAGGCACAAATTGAAGAGGAAATTTTTGATGAAGTAGAATATTTTGATTTTGGTTGATTATCGAATTGTTATGTAGAATAAAGATGCTTTTAATTGACCTTGATTATAAAAGTTTTGAAGAAATGGTTGACAAATTGATCACATGATACAAAAATGCTTGGTCCTATAAAATGACCGATATTTGGTCATTTGCTGTCATTTGACCGGTCATTTGGCCGGATTATTAAATGACCGGTCATTTCAGCAACTCTAATTTAAATAAAACAATAATTTACCGACAAATAAATAATTTAGTAACAAATTATGAACAAAAAAGTTTATTGTTGTTTAATAATTCCCAAAGATTTATCGCTTTATAATAAACTAATTCACGAGAGACATTTGTTAATGTCAAGGCTGCCAACTCGAAAATAAAAAAACCCCATAAATTTGCAAAATAAAATCAGTGAAAAATCAAAAAACGGTTAATCTTAGCATTTTTTAAACTTTTTACGGTCTTTCACTCGGCGCTACTGGAGAATCAGTTTCTTTCAAACGGCTTTGTACCCCCACAGCTTGGTCTCCCTGTTGTTTTTAGTTTTCAATTTGAAGTTCTGCCTGGTCGATGAACAATCTCTCCGCCAGACAGTGGCATTTGAATCTTTGCACATGAGAGATCTTTTTATGATGTCCAATACTGATGTGCTGAGTTCTTTCATCGGCCTGAATTTGCTTAAGAATAGAATGTGTTACGAGAACTGTGGCGAGAAAATGCGCATCGTCAAGTGTTAGTGTGTTATTAAACATTGTAATTTAATATAATGACATTGCGTCAGTAAATCTTAAATTTTGTTTATGAAAAAAATAAAAATAACGGGGGGACCAAGCTGTTTTTCACAAAAAACAACAGGGGGGACCAAGCTGTTTGCGAGCAACTGATTCTCCAGTAGCGCCGTGACATCCTATGTCGCTGATGCGTATATAATCATCCCCTACCCCTAGCGCAAAATTTATTTTTCCTCTAGGGGCAAAACCCGTGAAATCGTAATTCTTGACTCTTCAGCAGGCACAGAAACACTTGGTTTTGTAAAAATTCAAAAACCTTTTTTTCGGTATTGCCTTGGTCCCCCAAGGCAAAAAAAATAAAAATAGTCAGGAAAAAATCTTTTTTAAATTAGCGCCAAAATAATTTTAAAAAATAATTTTTTTAACATGGCATGTTTCTGTGCCTGTTCAAGAATTACGATTTTACGCGTGGTTGCCCCTTAGGTAAAATTTTGCGCGAGGGGTAGGGGAAGATTATATACTCTAGCAAAACCATGATACCCGTATCATGGTTTTTTGACACTTTTGATGAAGTCGCTCTCCTGCTTTTAATAATGAAATCAACTCAGGTAGTATAGTAGAAATACACAAAAACAAAAACTTAATGTTTTCTAAAATCATGAGTTTTGGGTACTTCCCTTGTTAGTTGCAGACGTTGGTTACTTTGCAAGAACTGTCCTGGTTTTGAATAAAAGCATTGGTCAACACAGCTTCACTACCATTGACTTTATCGCTGAAATAGCTTATTTCCGTAATGTCCTCAAAAAAATAGTCAGGAAAAAATCTTTTTTAAATTACTAGCACACATATTCCTCACTAGCACACATATTCTTAATTTTTTTATGTACCAGTTAACAAAGAAGACGAAAAAGATACCTTTATTAAATAAGCGACAGCGTCAGCAGTCCACGGTCTTTGAGAGGGGATGAATTGTCCTAGTTGTTCGACTGATTGTTGGCATCCTTGGCAATCATCCCATTGTTCGAAAACAGAGACACTTTTTTGAAGTCGTTTTGCGATCGGTTCACAGAGAATACATGGAGCATCACAAACAGATAAGCTCATTAGAACTAACACAGTCAGTATGTGCCTTTAATTAAATGTGTCTTTATATCAGTGTTTAGAAACATCAACTTTTACATTACCGTATTACCTCTAATATCTCCCCCGGGGGAGTTATTTTTCAACCCCCCGAAAATCGGGAAATTTTGAGATCGATCTCGAGATTTTTGGATGAAAATTAAAAATCTAAAAATTGGAATCGGTAGAGCTCGTGGGAGTTAAGAAAACGCAATAAACAGCTTTGCAAAAAATTGACTCTGGGCTGAAATATAGGTCCTCAAAGTTGAAGGGGAGAGTTTAAGCAAAATTATTACCTAAACAATACATAATTGTGTTGAAGAAATAAGATTTTATACAAAATTGAATTTTTTAAAAGTTTTTCGAGCTTATACCTAACCAGTTAGTGAAAATAAAATTCTATGTGATTGATATTTGTTATTCAAAATTGTTTAGGCAAAGAATAGAGAAAATCTTTTTTTAATGACAATCACAATAAAATATTCCATTTTATTGTAAAACTATGATAAAAAAATCAATTCTTATAAATAGTTTGTTCGTTTTTCCAAATTTGTTAGAGAAAAAAATTAAAAAAAAATTGACAACCTTCAGTGTTTTTCAAACATTTATAATTTTTAAAATTTTGCTAAATTTCTCGAAAAAAATAAAGACCAAACAAACCAATTTTTTAAAGGATTTTATAAGAGCTGAGCTAATTTACAGTAGCGGACAAAAATAATGTAACACCTGTACAAAAATCTAAGTTTTGGTAAAGTTCTAGTATCTCCTGGCAAAATTTTGTCCGGCAAAAACATTTTAAGTGTATTTTTAAGCAAGGAACATGATTCTGCAAAAAAAAATTCATTCTTGAGGGCACAATTTCATTCTACAGCCACTTTTCACGACTAGTCCATTTTTGGGCCGGACAAAAGTAATGTAACACCCTTTGATTTTTGTACATTCTGCTCACCTCTTTGTTATTGTCGCCTTTACAAAAAGTTGTTTTAGCTCTAGAAGATGGTAAACAAGAAGAATCAGCCTGTGCAGACCAGAGAAGCTATCAAAAGAGCATCGGATAGTGGTATGTCAACTCGGAAGGTCGCGTCTTTATTTGGTGTGAGCAATGCAATGGTTTCGAGAGTCACCAAGCGCTTCAAATCAACCGGAAACTTCGCAAACATGCCTCGTAGTGGCCGTCCGCGCAAGTCAAGTGAGAAAAGTGATAGAGCCTTAGTTCGAATCGTCAAAAAGGATCCTTTGAAGACAGCCACTGATGTTACCAAGCATGCAAATGAACGTCTGGGTCTCGGAATAAGCACGCGCACAGCCAGAAGAATTCTCAAGTAAGCTCCAAATTTTGTCGGAAAAGTGTGAACAAGCTTTATTTCAGAAGAGCCGATCTCCTGCTGCTCGTCCATCCAAAGCCGTGGATCTCGAAAAGAATGTGAAGGAACGTCTCAAGTTCGCACACGCTCACAAGGACTGGTCAGTGGCCGACTGGGGAAGGGTGCTCTGGAGCGACGAATCAAAGTTCAATCTCTTCTCATCCGACGGCATTCGCTATGTCAGACGTCCGCGTGGCAAAAGAAATGATCCAGTACCAGGTTCCCACTGTCAAACATGGAGGAGGGTCAGTTATGGTTTGGGGTATTTTCTTCGGTTTTTTAAATTTTCCTCTTGCATTTTTTGTTGATGTTTTCAGGCTGTTTTTCGAGGGATGGTGTCGGTCCGCTGGTTCGAGTCGAAGGCAAAATGAACGCTGAGATGTACAAGGGCATTCTGGACGACAACATGATTGAGCACGCCATTACTTGCCTCTCAAACGATTGATCTTTCATGCAGGATAATGACCCGAAGCACGCCTCCAAGCTCCTGAAGAAGTGGTTCATCGACAATAACGTGGAGGTTCTCAAGTGGCCGTCGCAGAGTCCGGACTTAAATCCTATCGAGCACCTGTGGGAGCATCTGGATCGGCAAATTCGCACACGCACCTACTCGAAGACAAGTGACTTGTTCAAGGCTCTTGTGCAGAATGGAAGAAAATCAGTTTGATGTTTTAATGAAATTGGTTGACTCCATGCCTGCTCGTTGTGCTGCTGTTGTTGCGTCCAAAGGGTTTGCGACGAAATATTAATGTTGAATAAAGCGATTTCAATTATTTGTTGCTTCACATTTTCTCTTTACGGATAATCAAAGGTGTTACATTACTTTTGTCCGGCCCAAAATGGACTAGTCGTGAAAAAGTGGCTGTAGAATGAAATTGTGCCCTCAAGAATGAATTTTTTTTTGCAGAATCATGTTCCTTGCTTAAAAATACACTTAAAATGTTTTTGCCGGACAAAATTTTGCCAGGAGATACTAGAACTTTACCAAAACTTAGATTTTTGTACAGGTGTTACATTATTTTTGTCCGCTACTGTATAGGGCCATTGCCGTCTACGAAAACGATTGTCCCACGTTAATTCAAAAATAAATCCTGATCATTGAACTTCTATATGGATTTTTCAACTTTGTTTCTAACAAAACTTTACCTAAAATTAAATTCTAGGCCTTGTTATGTTAGAAACCAAGTTGAAAATCCGTACAGAAGTTCAATGATTAGGCAAAAAATTTTCAATTGGTGGGGGGAAATTTAAAACAGGTGGCCATGGTCTTAAAGGGGCATGCCCACGCTAATAAGAGGTGGTGCCAGGGAATTCAAAAATTTTTCCTAATTACTGATGTACGATTTCAACTTGGTTTCTAACAAAACAGGGCCTAGAATTTAATTTTAGGTGGTTTTGTTAGAAACCAAGTTGAAAAATCCGTACAGAAGTTCAATAACTAGGAAAAATTTTTGAATTCCCGGGCACCACCTCTTATTAGTGTGGGCATGCCCCTTTAAGTATCTCTTTATATATCTAAATAAAATTCGAAAAATTTTGGTCAAATGAACGGTTGCTAGGCGACTATACCTAACAAAATTTGTTGTTTTGCAACCAACCCAATTAAACATTTATTAATGCCAACAATAAAATTTTCGGATCAAGTAGAATGCAAAGAAATGGAGGTTCAAACCTTAGGGTTGGTCTATATGGACTCTTGTACAGAGCCTATGGAGCAATCTTCTCGACGCACTCAAACTGATAACTTGAAAGGAGGACGAGACTCTTCCTCTAGCGACGTCAAAAGAGTTCATATTGATCAGCAAGTCATAGATATGATCATCCAAACACTTGCTCAAATTATTGAAGAAGAAACCTTGTTTGTTGGCTTGGACCAATTGAGGAAAGAAGAAAAAATTTCATTGGCTCCTTTCAAGACTGTTCCCATTCCTATGGTTTGTTTAATTTTGTATTGTTTTTTTGTAAGACATACCATATTCACTCTATTAATTCCCACTGGGGACTATTTTTCAACCCGTAAAAAGTTGGAAAAAATTTGAGTCGATTTCGGGAGCTTGACCAAAATATAAAAGGTGGAATCAGGAGAAATCGTGGTGACAAAAAAAACGCAAATTCAGATTTGCGAAATATTGGCTCTAGGCTGGGATATAGAGTCCGTAGGGTAACGGGGAAAAACTAACAATTATGTTTCGATAACATTTACGCCCCAGAGTTTTTTTTAATTATCTATAAAAAATTTATAAAACAACAAATTTTCCACCAGTCAACTGCAGCTATTTTCAGACTGACAAACTGCCAATAGTAAACCTGGTGTATGGGGACAATCGGCGAGTAGCCATTTTGCTAGGTGAGCCTAGACATGACTCCTGGTGCACTCACACTTTTGGAAGACTTATGCTTTACCAGAAGGGACAATTCTACTCAATCTACCTGCAAAACTGTCCCACAAAAGCTGTATTCACGCAACACAACCAGGTTATATTTTTAAATTTTTAAAGCAAATTAAACCAAAGGTTCAATTGAAGTTGATTGTCGGCACTTCTTCTGGCCAAATTTTGCTGACCCAAGAAGGTGAAATATTATGGACTTCGCCAGACAATATGCTCCACTCACAGGCAATCACTTGTCTTCACTGGCTTAATCGCAATTCCTTGCTGTCCTCGGGAATGGATGGAAGATTAGTGATATCTTCTCTAAAATCCACTTCAAGCTTACAAGTGGTCAAGACTGCAACTATTAGTTTGAGCGATTTGCCTAAAAGTTTGAGAAAAAATAATGTGATGGCTCAAAAGGCAGGCATAGTGGCCGTTGCTGGAGCTGGAGATGAGTTGTATGTAGCTGGAGAAACAGGTAAGGAAAATGTGGTATGCTATAATACCAGTTTCTAATTTATTTTTAAAACACATGTAAAAAGTATGTTTAGGTGCCTTATGGATGATTCAATCCACAAAACACTTGGATGTGCAGTCGGTGGGCTATGAAAAAGAGGGGATTGAGCACATGGGATTTATCGGAGACACATTAATAATCCAAACGCCCTTGGGTGACCTGAAGAAAAGGACCAGGGGCTCTTTGCAACCTGTGCTCTTGAATAGTCAACTGAAGAGTAGTGTGCCCTTTGTGGTCTATGGTTCTAGTTTTGTGATAGTGGCTGGACAAGATGGGGAAGGACTGATTTTAGCATATGACTTGGGGCTGCACAGATTCGTCATGAAACAGGAGTTGGGCGACGGAGTTCTCGCTTTGGGAACTAGTGAAAAAGAACAAGTGTTGGTACTTATTAACGATAAGTCAGAAATTGTCTTCTATGACATTATTGCGGAATAAATTTTGCAGATACATGTTACATATGGTTGCTGACCGGTTTTCACAATTTTAATTTAAAATTTAAAAAATCTTAAAGTAAAACAGTCCCTCTTCTACAAAATGGCATATTCATAATTTTGGACGGAGTAGTCAAAACTAGAATACAGTCGAGTCTCTATTTAACATATACCTTGGGGACTAGCCAGAGCTTTCTGTTAAAGCGAGGGCTTTCTACTCTAGGGTAAGTTAAATAGAGCGTTGTTGTACCAAAACTTTGATCATTGGGCTAAATTAAACTTAACCCCCACCACTCAATTGAACTTGACCCCACCAGTCAATTCAGCTTGGGGGACCAAGGCGATTTTTTTTACATTTTAAAATACCAATAATTGTTTTGCATAGAAATGATTAAAAAGACTCAAAAACAATTTATTTTACTTTTTATGCAAAAAGTCATTGGTATTGAAAAATGTTCAAAAAATTTTGCCTTGGTCCCCCAAGCTGAATGACTGGTGGGGGTCAAGTTCAATTGAGTAGTGGGGATTAAGTTCAAGTGTGCCGAGCAGTGCTTTTTATAGTTCCCCCCATAGTCGGATTTTTTGAAAAGTGACCCAAAATTACTCCCCGTACTCATTTTTTCTGCTCTACACAATAAAAGAAGGATAAACACTTGAACACTTTCTGATAAAAATATTTGAATTTTGTCAAAAAAATTTGCCTCCCGCCCCTCAGGAGTAGATGGTCATTTCAGGGTACTTTTAACCAAATTTTAGCAATTTTTGAAGGTAAAAATGATAGATTTTGAACAGGTTTTTCCTTTCTGGAGCCTACCGCATATAGAAACTCTAGTATGCATATGTTTTTATGCATCCAGAGTCACTTTCGAGCGATTTGTGTCTAAGTTATATGTGTGCGCAACTCTTCGAGGGCGCAGGGTGCTTGATGGGTTAGAGATGCGCGCACTCACTTACCTTAGGCATAATTCCGAGCAAAACTCTCGATCGAAAATCCATTCATAGAGTCTTTTTGCACAGCTCCGGGAAAAAAATGTGATAAATCATCCTAAAATGACTCTGAAATACCTTAAAATGACCCTGTATCCCTGAGGGGTGGGAGGCAATTTTTTTTGACAAAATTCAAAATTTTTTAATCAGAAACTGTTCAGAAATCACAGAAAGAGCTAATATATACTTGTAAAAATTAATGGACCACCTTTAGTCAAAACAATAAATTGGCGTTTTTTCTTTTCAAAGAATGCTAAAGAAGGTCAAACTAAGATTTATGGCTTTTTATACACTTTCAGGCTCTAATCGGCAAGTCATATCTCGAAAATTAATTTAAAACTTTTTTCTTATTTTTCACAAATGAAAAAAAAGTTGATGATGAGCTATTTGAAAAGTGTCACTTTAGTAATTTTACTTATTTTTAAAGTTCTAAGTTGTTTTTTTCTTTATTTATTTCTGCAGCGTAACTTAGCAGTCTATTTAAAAACAAACAGCTGGAAATATGGTCATGTAAGAAAAATGCCGAGATACCTGATTACTGGTTACATGATATCAGATGAAAGCAGTCTGGCCCGTAAATTGCTCGACAATCTCAAAGGAATTGAAATTGGGCCTTCTTCACACAATCCTTTCGGATTGAATGCAATAAATGTAGATGTTTCACTCAACAACAACACTTATTTCAAGGTTGTTGTTTACAGTAATTTTTTCGTTATAGGCAATACTTTTTTCTGTTCTCAATCATTTTTTTCTGTCCAAAAAGTGTTTTCTTTCCAAATTTTACTATTTTTGTCAAAAAATTCTGGATTAAAAAATATTTCTGGGACACTAGCAATTTCGGCACTAAAAAGTATTTTTGGGATAAAAAAGTATTGCCCGTTTGTTATTAGGCATACGGTTGTGCTGTGTAGCCTCTTGTATTTTTTCGATTTTATCATTTTGCTGGCGAAAATTTTGAAACGTAGGCAGAGGCGGAAAAGTCGAAGGCGAACGTTGAATTTTGGCAGCCGCTTCCATATTTTTGCAGGCGCGACTACGTAAATACTCTAATAAACGGGCCCCCTACAGTTAACTATTTTCAAATTTGTTTTACTTTTTTTAACCCCAACATTGTTTATTTTTTAAAACGTGCCACAACTCATTTTGTAGATCTTTCTAAACTCTACAAAATGAGTGGTCGTACGTTTTAAAAAGTAAACAATGATAGGGTTAAAAAAGCAAAACAAATTTGAAAATGGTTAACTGTAGGGGGGCCCGTTTATTAGAGTATTTACGGTATGTTTGAGACTATTGAAAAAAACAAATTTTTGCAAAAACCAACAAGCGAGACTACGGTATGTTTATTTCGGCGTCGGCATGAACACATATGAAGCCAATAAAACTTATTCTGTAAAGCTTTCAATAAATGTTGGGAAAAAAATTCAGCAAAGAAATTCAATATATAAGAAAGCTTTTTTAACTCGAACTTACCGCATTTTCTCTCATTAAACGGCAGTCTCTAATAAACCGGCATCTCCTACTTTGAGGGTTTGTATCTCAGGGTGGAGTCAATATTTTGCAAAACTGTTTTTTCGTTTTCTTAACTCCCACGAGCTCTACCGATTCCGCGTTTTTGATTTTGGAATTTACACTCGAAAATCTCGAGATCGACCACAAATTTTTCCGATTTTGGAGGGGTTGGAAAATAAATCGGCACGCCGTTTAATTAGAGAAAATGCGGTAGTTATACTACTTACTAATTCATTTACTCATTACTTTTGTAACTTGGGCCACGCCCAATTTTTTTGGAACCCACGAATACATAAAGAGCCAAAATAAGTTTAAATGGATATAATAACAGATTTTAAACTTTGAAAAATTAATAAAATCTAGCGAGAACAACTTCGAAAAACAGGCACTTTTGCTAGAATTGACATCGTAGCTAATGGAGATCAGCTACCTTTTACTGACAATTCCCAAGACTTTGTGATCAGCGCTCACGTGCTAGAACACTTCTATGATCCTATAAAAGCTATAAAGGAGTGGCTAAGGGTGGTCAAACCAAGAGGAATAGTCTATATAATAGCTCCACACAAACAAAGAACTTTTGACAGTGGTAGAGCACGTACAACTCTTGAAGAA
This sequence comes from Ditylenchus weischeri, assembly GCA_029231635.1. Lineage (NCBI taxonomy): Eukaryota > Metazoa > Nematoda > Chromadorea > Rhabditida > Anguinidae > Ditylenchus > Ditylenchus weischeri. The sequence continues at coordinate 930,908 of JAMRYI010000004.1, read as the reverse complement.
TTACTTCAAAGACATACAAATGGCCAGCCTCCACAGATTGATGACCATAGACACTACTCTGTGTGGTTTACTCAGGATTTGATCCAGCTATGTCGCCACTTCAAATGGAGAATATTAGCTGTACAGGATGTGGATGATAAAGTTGGCAATGGATTTACAGTAGTGCTACAAAAAGATTTTAAAATTTTTTGATGATGTTTACAGATCTTGTCATGCATGTATTTGCCTTTTTGCTTGTAATAAAAATTAAATCACAAAAAAATTATCAAAACTACAGAAAAAAGATTTGGTGATATAGAATATTTATTGGGTTGTAACATAAGTCATGGCGGTTTTTTAGTAATGAATTTTATTCGCTAATTATCACACACATGCGATATACTTTACATACCAATGGAAAGCTCATTCTTTGCTCTACAAGATCTTTGTTATAGTTTTTCTGGAATGATCAATTCTTGGTAATTTGTAGGCATAAACGATGGAGTGTCAAGTGGACAAGGATTTGCATTTTCGACATCACTTGCTTTTCGCTTTCAATCGTGGTGCAAAGGCTACAGAAGCAGCTAGGGAAATTTGTGCGGTTTACGGAGAAGATGGTATGCCAGAAAGAACGGCTCAAAACTGGTTTCTCAAGTTCAAAAGCGGAAATTCTACGGACGATTGAAAGCGAAAAGCAAGTGATGTCGAAAATGCAAATCCTTGTCCACTTGACACTCCATCGTTTATGCCTACAAATTACCAAGAATTGATCATTCCAGAAAAACTATAACAAAGATCTTGTAGAGCAAAGAATGAGCTTTCCATTGGTATGTAAAGTATATCGCATGCGTGTGATAATTAGCGAATAAAATTCATTACTAAAAAACCGCCTTATAATAACACGAGAATGCCCGACCGGTATATGCGTGTATTCTAGTGCAGTTTTTCACGTAGATCATTTTTGTATGTAGGAGTATGGGTGTTCGGATGTGATGAAGTGACCTAATAACCTGTTTTCAGTACTCGATCATTTCAGGGAAAGTGGAAATCTCCCGAGAAGCAGACGTCACTCATCTCACGACTATATCTATGACTGCAATGTGTCAAAAGGACCGCCAGGATTTGCTCTTTCGAATGAGTGTATGTGAGCTGCAATTTGTTTACAAAAAGGTAGACAACCAGCGTCGAACTCACAAAACACCATTTTCTGACCTCTGAAATTTCCACTTAAAGTCGTGTTATCAGTGATATTGATGCATAGACGTTTCGCAAACTTAGCTGATCTGCTATTTTCAAGAAACATAAAGTGTCATCCTATTTATAATTATATTTATGATTATCCGTGTGGTTAATAAGTGCTTGGTCAAACCTGACGTTGATTTGTTAGACTAGATATTTTCATATACTATATAGCTGGGAATTTCTCCAACAACCTAATATTAAAAAAAATTAAGATTTAGCGCAAGCTGCAATACTTCTTTTTTATTGTAGCTTGCCAATTTAACCGAAAAATGGCAAGCCCTGCATTTTGAAAGACAAGACAATTTGACCTGCTCGACGCGTTTTTTCACTATTTCTTCCTGACAGCTGAAAAAATTTATGTGTTGAAATTCAGTCAATTTGAGTCATTTCAATATGTGAATGTCAGGCTTTGGAAATTTTTACAGTAAATACCTTATTTTATAATCTTTGCCGTTTTTCTGTAATATGTGTTGGTAAACCTGAGACTAGGGCAAACGCCCATAGTCTTAGAGGGCTATTATCTCCGATAAGCTACTATCAAATAACTTTATGATCTGATAGCTGAGTTCAAGAACTATTTGTAAAATATGGCTTATTTCATTACTGGTTAACCTTTTAATGTGAAAAGTATTTTTTTCATAAAAAGCTATGTCAATATTTAAAAAAATTAATAGAAGCTTTAAGAATCCTGCTTAGTTTTTCAGTGATACAAATTATTTCCAGATATTCTAAAAAAATGCTGCCCAACATTTTCGATGCTGATTCTCGCAAAGCAGCCTTCAAATACAGCATGAAAATCAAGAACTTCAGTGAGTTTGCAATTGGAGAACACATATCAGAGCACACTTATGAGAGCCCTCAAGTATTTTTGCACAATGTGCCATGGTCAGTGGTAGTGCTACCAGAAGTGTTGACCTATAACAGTACGGTCCACATCCAAACTGAACTACATTGCGGCGACCATATGGCTAAGGATTTCAATCCCACAGGTCTGGTGCTGGCTAGCGTCACTCTTCTCTCCAATAATAGCAAAGAAGACGTTATCGTGCAAAGAATGATCAGTCGAAAGCATACACTGGTCAACTGTGAGGTTGGACAAAAAACAATATTTTTGTAATTATTATTTTCATTCTTATTTTCTAGATTGTTTTGGACTCCAAAAATGGGTACCTTCAAAACGACGGTTCTGTTCAACTCTTGGTAGAAATAAGTGAATACAAACTGGGCCCTTACAATGTGATTGGGTTAGTGTTCCATAGCTTTATACACACCCTAAATACTCTAATAAACGGGCCCCCCTACCGATAACCATTTTCAAATTTCTTTTGCTTTTTTAACCCTATCATTGTTTACTTTTTAAAACGTACGACCATTCATTTTGTAGAGTTTAGAAAGATCTACAAAATGAGTTGTCGTACGTTTTAAAAAATAAACAATGTTGGGGTGAAAAAAAGTAAAACAAATTTGAAAATGGTTAACTGTAGGGGGGGGCCCGTTTATTAGAGTATTTACGGTAACTGGTTTTGTATTAATCAAAATCCTAGCAAATATATTAGCTCAATTTTTATATATTTTTAAACATAACTTTTTTAAGTAATCATTTTGAGAAAAAAGGACCAGAACAGCATTTTAAAAAGGGACTCCGGGCTGTATAGGGAGTGGAATAGACAAAAAAGAGGTCTTTTTTTAGAGAATGGCCTTGCAAAACAGGTAAAATTGTCCGATCGGGATTTTTTTGTAACTGTAATCGTTTTGCCTTTCTTTATGTTTTTTTGGAAAAATCACTTGTGCGCTATAAAGAGGCATAACTTTTTGAATTTTGAGGATTTGAAACTGAGACACCAAAAAGCAAAATTTAACGCTTTACCACTGCATCACAAAGTTTGAGTGAAAGATCACAACAGGACAGTTTACAGAGCCGTGTTAGCGTTTAGCAGTTTTGTAGCCCTGATATTTTTTTTAAATATATTTTTTTGTTTCTGCTAAAATGATGGCCATTCTCCCCCCAAATAGTCTAGAAGTTATCATAAGAATTTAACACCTGTAATGTTGCTGCATCCAATTTGACCGTTAAAGAACCATGGTCTTTGAGCGCAGCGGTAATTCCGAAATTTGACTGGCGGGGGACAGTTCTCTTTCATCTAGAACTATACTCTTTTGAGTCGTTTGAAATCATTCAAAAAGGTACAGTTCTAGACGAAAGAGGACTGTCCCGGCATTTCAAATTTTGGACATGCCGCTGCGCACAAAAACCATGGTCCTTTAGCTACATAAATGGGTTTTTATTAATAACTCCAAATATAATTTTAGCCAACTGCTTCCTCAACGCTTCTCCTTTTGCATCGAAGATGTCAGAAATTGGACCAAACAGCCAGCCACACAGAGCGCTGAACTAAGAGAAAAGTTGAGTGAGCCTATTAGCATTTACGGAGTTAACTGGAGAATCAAAGCAACCACTCTTCCCATTAACAGCAAGTCTAAAAAAATAGTTTCCATCGGAGTCTTTCTTCAGTGTGATTGCAACACAAGTGCCCTGGAGTGGATTTGTGCTGCCAAAGCTAAGATCATACTTAAATCACATAGAGCAGGAATGCCGGATCTAGAAAAGAGAATCGGCAATTTGTTCACCAACAGAGACAATGACTGGGGTTTTTGGAACTTCGTTCGATTTACGGTAAGCTCAATATTTAATTAATTTAGATTCTAATTTATTTTTCAAACTAAAAATGATATTTTTACACTATTTTAGGACCTTTACGACCCAATCAATGGCTTTTTGATTCTGAAAACAACAGCATTGAATTGGCTGTAGAGATAACTGCATCTGAGCCATGCAAAGTCATCTTGGAGTAATTGTTTCGGAAAAAAGAAAAACAATAATATTTTTGTCTAATTTTAGTGAAAGTGCAAAAGCTTGCATGCAAAACGTCTCTGATGTCTGCCGCTCAGATGGTCTTTTGGTTTTTGAAGACCGAAAAATCCCTGTCAACAAAAAGGTTTTTCATTTTTTGCTGATCGTTAATTACAATTTTTTAAAGACTTAATAATTTGGACAAACTGAGAAAATATATGCAATAACACATTTAGGTTTTTAACATATATTTTGCAGATGCTTGCCTCCTACTCACCTTACTTCCAAACTATGTTTTTTTCGAAACACTTTAAAGAAGCTGGCATGTACGAAATTCCACTTCACGGAGTGGATTTCGAAGAATTTACGCAATTGTTGAAAACAATTTATCCTCGCTACACAGCCGTAAATGGTCAGCTTACAATAATAACATTAATATGAAATCTAAATGAACATATTTTAGAAGACAACATTGAATCCTTGCTCCGACTAGCAGATCGCTTCCAAGTTGATTTTGTTTTAAAGGCTTGCGATAAGTATTTACTCAGCTCAAAGCAGCACAATAAACTGCTGTTGGCCGAACAATACAACCGTCAAACTGTTTGGGTAAATTTAATTTTTATTTTGAATTAAAAACCTTTATATGTAGCATTGTTTGCAGGACGAATGTGTCAGGCAACTAAAAACCACAGAACAAATCCGCCAGCTGATGACTGACGCTCAATGGAATTCTATGACAGTCAAATCTAAGATAACGTTCTTTGAACAACTAGCCTCCAAAGAGAAATGAATACTAGCATACAGGACATGAAATTGGGCGTGTTTCGCAATAGAATGTATGAAAACTTGTGAATTTTAACAAAGATTGACCTGAATACTTGACTAACAAATTTGTTATAAAAGATAGGCGAAATAAAGTGATCAATATTTAGACGATGATTAACTCAACCTACACCCAAAAAGATTAACAGTTTCTTTCGAATAAAGTCTTCTGGTTATTCTAATTCGTCAGTCTTATCCCAAAAATACCAAATGTTCTGATTTTTCCTATAGTTTTTAAGATGCACCGAATTTTCACCATTTGACATATGCCTTTAAATTTTGTGATCTAAAAAATAACACCTAAATTTGAAAACCATTTTTCTAGCGATATACTAAGCAAAAATAAAAAAATTAAATGTGCGTTAGAAAGCGCATTTCCTCCTCTTCAAAATAGAATATACGTAAGTGAATGGTCATGTTATCAAAAGCCACATATCTTTTCTTACAGCTGGTCTTACAGTCAGAGATTCCCATGTTAAGGATTTTTCGGACCAGACAGATGAATTAAAATAGACAAAAGACTTTAAAAGTCTGCAAAAAAGTGTCGGAACCTAGGCAAGAACGAAATTTTTGGGCGTCTTTCTGACAAAGCCTTCAAGTATATATGTATTTCAATAACACTCTAAAGGAGGAGAAGCTTTTGTATTTCAATTATCTGACGACGCGAAAATTTTTTGAAAACTCATGAGTTGGATAAAGTGGTATTTGCTAGAAGCGTCCTATTTCTTATAAAATTGCATAAAGAATTTTATTTTAAAAACATAAATTGTTTAACACTTTTAACACCATTTGTTTTGTGCATAGTTTATGGAATGAAAGATGCACTAGCCAGCCCAACTGTTTGCTCAGCTGTGTTGTGTGTGAGGCAATAGTGACGAGCATGAAAGTCTCCTAAAACTACTGAAATCTGGCGCTCATTGACGTAGTATGGGGCTAGGAAGAAGTTGCATAAGTTAGGATCAGACGTTTCAGAGTCGAAAACCGGCTGAAATTTGTTTTTTATGACATAGTTAATTGTAATACAACATACTCTGACAATAGCAACATGCTCAGATGTAATCACCCATTCTCCTGTGCGCCCATCATTTGTCTCAAATTTGAACACAACATTGGGACGTTCATACTCAGATTGGCAGGCAATGGTTGGTGTAGATCCCTTAATTCATAATTTTTATCTACCGGTGAAATTCCAAAATTATTTTTGAAGTTTCAACCAACGGGATTTAAAAAATGCCGAGTAATTTTGTGCCACCCTGTATGTGTGCGCATCTACACCGTATATTCTCTAATAAAAGCCCTCTCAATGACCTATATCTCAACCAGGGTTTTCGTGATATGGATTTTGGAGTCCTGATATGATAATGATATGATATGGGGTTGACATGATATCACCTAGGGTGATATGGAACTCGTCAAATTTCCACCTCATATCATCTGACATGATGTGGAATTTTAAAAAATAACCTGATATGATAATGATATGATATCAACAGTTTACCATTTGCTACTTTTTTCTTTAATCTCTATCACCATAGTACTGTGTATAAACACACCTTCAAGTATTAGGTTGTCCAATAAGTTTTGAGAAAAAGTACGTGGATTCGCTTTAATTTTCAAAGTGGTTCATTTGGCACATTTGACAATGATGTCTCTACGTGTCATATACCATTTTTGAAGCCCGTTCTCTCCTCTTTTGAATGTCGTATTAACCGGCTCTTTGTTATAACAAAATTGGACCAAAAATAAAAAAACAAATAATTTCTCAAGTTTGGTAAATTTATGCACATTTTTTGTTTTCCTATTTTTGATCCTAATAATTGTTCAATATCACATTTTAAAGAACAGAGAACGGGCTACAAAATGGTATATGACACGTAGAGACATCATTGTCAAATGTGCGAAATGATGCACTTTGAAAATTAAAGCGAATCCACGTGCTTTTTCTCAAAACTTATTGGACGACCTAATAGATGCTCTCTGGAATCTCTCTCAGACACTCCCAAATAGGGAGTGTCCGAAATTTTCGACACTTCGTGTCGAAATGTCGTGCCGTGTCGAGACCTTTCGACACTTCGTGTCGTGTCGTCGACATATGTCGAAAAATTTCGACCTTTCGTGTCGCAATGTCGAAAAAACATCTTCTAACATCTTTATTGAACAAAAACGAAATGATAACATTCAAACACACTTCTGAAACAAAAAAATCAACAATTTCCTTTAGTTCTCTTGAATTTATTTCTGCCGAATTCTTTAGGATCGCATCTGCCAAATTAGCTTTGATGACGAGTAGGTTACCCCTCGTTTTTTTGACTAGGATTTCAGAGTTAAGGCCATTTTTGATTTACAATTTTTCTGTACGTTAAATATGCTAAAACACACGAAAAAGTGGTTAAACCCGGTTTTTGGGAGGAGTTGTTATACAGTCAACTCTCGATAATCCGTCATCTCGCTAATCCGTCACTCTCGATTATTCGTCACCTTCGTGACGATTTGGTTGGTTTTGCCTTAAATAAGGCAAAACGTCACTCGCTAATCCGTCATCTCGATAATCCGTCACCCTTGGTAATCCGTCACTTAAATCGTGAACATTATCAATAAATCAACTCTTGTTAATCCGTCCCTTTATGTTTTCATGCATCTTTTTTATTTTAACATACCGATGAGTACTCTTAAACGTCCGAACAAGAAGCGAACACTGGAAGAAAAAAAGCAATACTTGATGCGGTGGCCAAAAACTCCGATCGTAGCAATTCGGTGTGCCAAGAACAACTATTAACGACATTTTGAGCCAGAAACTGAGTATCCTCAGTGCAATCGAGGGTGGAAGCCAAGCGTGCGCGACTGACATCCGGCAAGCATCAACAGATGGAAGAAGCACTTATCCGGTTCCAGTGAGTGGTGAATTGCTGAAGGTTAAAATTTTTTGCCGTGCTTTTTATGTTTGTGCAAGTAAATGTGATGCTCATGCAACCTTTTGCAGAAAAAGACGCTAGCGATAGCAAATAAGCTGGAAATCGTCGACTTCAAAGCTAGTGAGGGATGTTTGACCAATTTCAAGGGCCGTCATGGAATCAAATTCAAGACAGAGCAAGGTGAAGCTGGGTCGGTGAGTGGAAAGAAAAAGGTCTTTTCGAGGAACTGGCGCACTTCTCAGCAGAGGATATTTTCAATGCGGACGAAATGGGATTGTTTTGGCAGCTATTACCAAACCATACAATGGTTTTTAAGGATTAGTTTTGTCATGCCCTTTTGCTTAGTTTAGCGCTCATATTTATTTAGGTGACAGATGCACTGGCGGGAAGATGAGCAAGCAACGCATTACCGTCTCGTTTGTGCTAATATGTCGGTATCGCAAAAGTTGCCGTTGCTGGTGACTGGAGGATCGGTAAAGCCAAGATGTTTCAAGAATGTGAATGTGCCGGTAGAGTACGAAGCCAACAAGAAAGCTTGGATGACGGGTATTTTAAAATGTTCAAATGTTATTGTTTTAAAATAAAATTATCAGGGTCAATTTTCGAGACCTTTCTGGAAAAATGGGATAAGAAGCTCAAGAAGGACGATCGAGGAGGTGCGTCAAAAGAAGCAGTCGCAAATCACTAACTTTGTCTCGTATGACCGTTGAAGCGCAGTTTTCTTTTGTTGAATTGTTATGGGTGTTCAAATAAACAGTGCTTTTGGTTGAATGAACGGATTTTAATCGCTTAATGTTGTAGAGTGGAGTTCTTCAAACTGTTCATGTAAATCTGTATTTTCAGTAATAGTTATGTGCTTCCTGAGTTGTCACTCGATAATCCGTCACTCTCCTAATTTTTTATATGCATTCAACTCTCGATAATCCGTCATCTCGCTAATCCGTCACTCTTGATCATCCGTCACCCCACGCCGGTCCCAAGGGGTGACGGATTATCGAGAGTGGACTGTACCGTACTTTAGCCACGTTTTGCTTTTCTCGATCAATATAAAATAACGCGCGAGTTAACAATATTTCAGGGGCTGTGGTCTAAAATTTTGAAGTTATTCGGGGCTCAAAGTGGACGAGAGCTCATTGTCAAGGCGGCCGCATTTATCGCGCTAGACATGGCGCCTGACACGGCAGCTGACATTATTATCCCTGATGTGCCACCAACGGTAAATCCTGCCGATTTGAAAGCACAAGTGAAGATAGCAGTTGACGATTATCTCGTGAAGTTGCACGAACAAGTGCTGAAGAACAAAGTAAGCGAAAGTTTGGGTGTATCGGATGAGTAAAAAAGTCTATTTTTGATAGTTTTGATAAATAAAACACTGTTACAATTGATTGTTTTAAAATATTTCTGATATCACATGATATGGGTTGATATCACCTAAATTTTATTATGTGATGTGATATGATAATGATATGATATGGATGCTCGGAAATTGGAGTGATATGATATTGATATGACATGAAGTTCAGTGAAATGATATGATACGTGATATCACCCTCATGATATCATATCATATCAGTCTACATGATATCATATGAAAACCCTGATCTCAACCCAGAAAAACAAATGCAAATCTGTTTTTTGCGTTTTCTTAGTTAGCATGAGTTTACCTAATTTCACTTTTCAGATTTTGGTTGAGCACACAAAATCGAATCAATTTTTTCCCAACTTTTTAGGGTTGAAAAATAAAGGCCCCGGGGCCTTTAATAGAGAATATACGTTAAGCTTTCAAGCTTCCAACTCTCTGCGCACCTGAAGGGGGCGAAGAGGGTTGGAGGCAGAATGATGAAAATGCGAACAAAAGGAAAAAAACATTTCTTCACTAAAAACTTATTGGCGCAACTTAACAAAAATATCTGATGGCGCAAACTTCTGATCAAAAAATAGGTTAGAATAACTTTGAGCTTTCAACTAAGCCTTTAAATTGGTCTTATAAGAAAAAAGACAAACATGAAAAATATTTCCGCGTCTTAAACAGTTTTTAGAATATAGGACGCCATAAAAATAATGATATAATGATTCAGGACACTGATTCATTACTCTTGCGCAGTTTTTTTAAATATTCTTACGTCATCATAATAGGTTCCATTGAAGAGTGCAACTATATCCCTGACGATAGTTGTATGATTAGACATTCGAATGGGTTCATAGCAGGTACTGCAAGTATATGGAGGTGTAGGGTTTAGGAAGACAAACGCAGTAGGTCTGTTGTATGGGAATTCCACTATGGGTGGACCACCATTTGCTGGTACAATGGAAATAGAAGTTATGTTAGTACGCCTAAAATTCCCGGGCCCGTTGTTCATGTATGGAACTATTTGATAGTCCTGCGAGTCAGCTGCTGGACAATCTGCTCTTCCATTAGCAATTATTTCAGTTGAGGAAGCAGAAGAAGTGCTTTGGGCAAAACTGAGTTTAGAGATGTTAAGTATCACAAAAAACGTGACTAGATAGAAGTTCATGCTTGTCTAAAAATTAAGTTAATAAAAAATAATAACCAGATTAAAGTTGGTGGTTAAACAAGTAATGCCTTGAATTTAGTCAAAACTAAAACTTTTTTAATCTATTAGATTACGCAATCAAACAATTTGAATACTTGTATTCTAGAATAACTGAAAAACTGGGTAGTTGTTTTCTGATTGTGACTGCCTGCTAAGCACTTTTATATGCAAAATTAAGTCATCCAATTTCGTCTGACGACGCAACTTTTAAATCCACGGAAATACTTAATAACAAAAATTTTAGCTGATCACTACAATCATCGCTACAAAATTAATAAACTTGTAGCGTATAAGTTCCTTGCACACAGCCCTTTATGTTAATTAGAGATTTTTTATTCAAACAATAAAAAAAACTAAATAACCCAATTTAAAAAGATCTCGATCAAAAAATTGTAGTGCTCAAAAACCTAAGCCTAACACCGTAAATTAGCATATATTGAAGCAGTAGGCGGCTTTAGACGTGTCTAATTTTATGTCCCCTCCTAGAGTTTCGATCGAAAATTTTGCATTAATTAAAGTTTCCAGCTCTGTAAACAAAATTTTAAAAGTGCAAATAAGCATATAAAAGAAGTGGATTTACCACAAGAAACTCATTTTGAAACCTTTGGCTCTGATAGAGAATAGGTTTCCATACCCTATAGTGAAGAATGGGGTTCCGAAACTCAGCTTGTTCCCCCCTGTTGTTTTATTTGTAAAAACAACAGGGGGGGCCAAGCTGATTTTTGGAACCCTATTCTTCACTATAGTCGGTATAGTACAATCGAGTGCTAGGGGTATGGCTATAGTGAAGAATAGGGTTCCAACTCGATTATACTATACCCCCAGCACTCAATTGTACTAAATAGATTACAAAAAGATTACAAAAGATTACTCTAATAGATTAAAAAAAGTTTTAGTTTTGACTAAATTCAAGGCATTACTTGTTTAACCACCAACTTTAATCTGGTTATTATTTTTTATTAACTTAATTTTTAGACAAGCATGAACTTCTATCTAGTCACGTTTTTTGTGATACTTAACATCTCTAAACTCAGTTTTGCCCAAAGCACTTCTTCTGCTTCCTCAACTGAAATAATTGCTAATGGAAGAGCAGATTGTCCAGCAGCTGACTCGCAGGACTATCAAATAGTTCCATACATGAACAACGGGCCCGGGAATTTTAGGCGTACTAACATAACTTCTATTTCCATTGTACCAACAAATGGTGGTCCACCCATAGTGGAATTCCATACAACAGACCTACTGCGTTTGTCTTCCTAAACCCTACACCTCCATATACTTGCAGTACCTGCTATGAACCCATTCGAATGTCTAATCATACAACTATCGTCAGGGATATAGTTGCACTCTTCAATGGAACCTATTATGATGACGTAAGAATATTTAAAAAAACTGAATCAGAATCAGTGTCCTGAATCATTATATCATTATTTTTATGGCGTCCTATATTTTAATTTTAACCCTCTTCGCCCCCTGGTAGATAAAAATTTTGAATTAAGGGATCTACACCAACCATTGCCTGCCAATCTGAGTATGAACGTCCCAATGTTGTGTTCAAATTTGAGACAAATGATGGGCGCACAGGAGAATGGGTGATTACATCTGAGCATGTTGCTATTGTCAGAGTATGTTGTATTACAATTAACTATGTCATAAAAAACAAATTTCAGCCGGTTTTCGACTCTGAAACGTCTGATCCTAACTTATGCAACTTCTTCCTAGCCCCATACTACGTCAATGAGCGCCAGATTTCAGTAGTTTTAGGAGACTTTCATGCTCGTCACTATTGCCTCACACACAACACAGCTGAGCAAACAGTTGGGCTGGCTAGTGCATCTTTCATTCCATAAACTATGCACAAAACAAATGGTGTTAAAAGTGTTAAACAATTTATGTTTTTAAAATAAAATTCTTTATGCAATTTTATAAGAAATAGGACGCTTCTAGCAAATACCACTTTATCCAACTCATGAGTTTTCAAAAAATTTTCGCGTCGTCAGATAATTGAAATACAAAAGCTTCTCCTCCTTTAGAGTGTTATTGAAATATATATATACTTGAAGGCTTTGTCAGAAAGATGCAAAATGAATTTTTTTTCTGATGCACTAAAACTTAGGAGGGCGCACGCCGATCTCCGATTTTTGTGGCGTTTTTTTCGCCAAAAATTGGTGTTCGAAAAAAATACTGTTTTTTGAAAAACACATTTTTTCGCTAAAATTCACAACAGATTGTTAAGTTCTGCAGTTAAGTTCAGTGCAGGGAACTCGTCCTCGTCTTTCGTCCTCGTCCTCGTCTTCGTCCTCGTCCTCGTACTACGAGGACGAGTACGAGCAGCTCCGAAAATGAGGTACGAGGACGAAGACGAAGTACGAGGCTCAAAAAATTACAAGTACGAGGACGAGGACGTGGACGAAGTGGCAAGGACGAGGACGGAAAACGAAGGGTAAAGACGACTCGTCCTAGCTATAATTTTCTTCATTTAAATTTTTTTTACCAAAATTGTTTATTTTTACAAAATTTCCTATTATTTTAACAATTTTTAATCAAAAGGTCTGATTTCTTATTGAAACATTTGCTTGAGATTTTTTTCTTTGCTAGTTCTTCGACTAGTTTTTTGAGGTGTTCATCGACAATGCGTTGAGCCTCTTCGTCGTCATCTTCAAACAGAGCGATGCCGATTGTTTCCAAACCAACCAACCTTGCTAGTTCACAAACACAACGTGGTGATGTTATTTCACATGAATTAGATGACTATTTTAATTTGATGGATGGTTTTGTCACTGAAAACCAAAAAGTCTTGGCCTTCTGGAAAAAATATGAAAAAGTGAGTGATAATTTGCAATAATTCCAGATAAATTATTCTCTGCAGAGATTTCCTACTCTTTACCGAGTTTCATCGTCAATTTTGGCAGTCAGCATGACAACATATCCTGTTGAAAGAATGTTCAGCCAGCTCACATTGCAAAGTTCCGGTCATAAAACCAGTAGTGGTTTAAACGGATATGCGCATTTTTCAAAATAAAATGCTAAGATACAGAAATATTTATAGAAGCAACTCAGGATTAGTATGCGATGAAAATTTAATATCAATGTGTAGTGATTATTGTAATCTGTCAAACAACGAGTTGTAAATATGAGTGTTTTTATGAATAATAAATGTTAACTAGTTATCTTTATCTAAGCGTACAAAATATAATATATATACAAGCTTTCTAATGACTCACTGTCTTTTACGCTAATATTTGGGGAGAGATATAAAACATATAAAAACATTTTATTCCAGGAGATATCAAGCCATGATCACCTTCGGCAGTCGTGATCCTCTACGATTTAACAAAAGAGGCTGTTTACTTAATAATATGCCTTTAATCAAATCTTGCTAGTCTAAATAGCAAATCTATCTTGTTTGTCGGAAACGATTGGCAAAATCAGAATCTCTTTTTAATACGATAAAACACTCCCAGGCCTGACTGTAAGACGAGCATATTCTGGTGCAAGGGAAATCTTTCTATAACGGTGGATTTTTTTAGAGGGGCAACTTTTTCGCCCAACCTCGCATTTTAAATTTTGTGATCTAAAAATAACACCTAAATTTGAAAACCATTTTTTTAGCGATATACTAAGCAAAAATAAAAAAATTAAATGTGCGTTAGAAAGCGCATTTTTTCCTCTTCAAAATAGAATATACGTAAGTGAATGGTCATGTTATCAAAAGCCACATATCTTTTTACGAAACCCCTTGCAGTAATTTCAGTTTTTTTTTAATGCCAGGTTGGGCGGAAAAGTTGCACTTCTAAAAAATACATCGTTGTAGACAAAAAACTCCAATTCTGCACAAGAATGTGCTGGTCTTACAGTCAGAGATTCCCATGTTAAGGATTTTTCGGACCAGACAGATGAATTAAAATAGACAAAAGACTTTAAAAGTCCGCAAAAAGTGTCGGAACCTAGGCAAGAACGAAATTTTTGGGCGTACGTTAAATCCAGCGTCAACTGTAGCAGCGGTATAGAAAACTGTTACAGGGGGAGTACAACTTATATTGCGAATGGTTTGAATTGATTGATTTAATTGTTTGAAACGGCATTTTCTGGCTTGAAATTTTTATTTGATTTTTTACCTATTTATATTTTTTCGGTTATTTTGCTTGTTATTTTTACTTGATTTTATAGCAAATTTTATAGCATTTTGAGTATGAAGTTATAAATGACCATGTAAATTAACAAAATTTTTTGGAAACTCATGAGTTGGATAAAGTGGTATTTGCTAGAAGCGTCCTATTTCTTATAAAATTGCATAAAGAATTTTATTTTAAAAACATAAATTGTTTAACACTTTTAACACCATTTGTTTTGTGCATAGTTTATGGAATGAAAGATGCACTAGCCAGCCCAACTGTTTGCTCAGCTGTGTTGTGTGTGAGGCAATAGTGACGAGCATGAAAGTCTCCTAAAACTACTGAAATCTGGCGCTCATTGACGTAGTATGGGGCTAGGAAGAAGTTGCATAAGTTAGGATCAGACGTTTCAGAGTCGAAAACCGGCTGAAATTTGTTTTTTATGACATAGTTAATTGTAATACAACATACTCTGACAATAGCAACATGCTCAGATGTAATCACCCATTCTCCTGTGCGCCCATCATTTGTCTCAAATTTGAACACAACATTGGGACGTTCATACTCAGATTGGCAGGCAATGGTTGGTGTAGATCCCTTAATTCATAATTTTTATCTACCGGTGAAATTCCAAAATTATTTTTGAAGTTTCAACCAACGGGATTTAAAAAATGCCGAGTAATTTTGTGCCACCCTGTATGTGTGCGCATCTACACCGTATATTCTCTAATAAAAGCCCTCTCAATGACCTATATCTCAACCCAGAAAAACAAATGCAAATCTGTTTTTTGCGTTTTCTTAGTTAGCATGAGTTTACCTAATTTCACTTTTCAGATTTTGGTTGAGCACACAAAATCTCAAAATCGAATCAATTTTTTCCCAACTTTTTAGGGTTGAAAAATAAAGGCACCGGGGCCTTTAATAGAGAATATACGTTAAGCTTTCAAGCATCCAACTCTCTGCGCACCTGAAGGGGGCGAAGAGGGTTGGAGGCAGAATGATGAAAATGCGAACAAAAGGAAAAAAAAACATTTCTTCACTAAAAACTTATTGGCGCAACTTAACAAAAATATCTGATGGCGCAAACTTCTGATCAAAAAATAGGTTAGAATAACTTTGAGCTTTCAACTAAGCCTTTAAATTAAGAAAAAAGACAAACATGAAAAATATTTCCGCGTCTTAAACAGTTTTTAGAATATAGGACGCCATAAAAATAATGATATAATGATTCAGGACACTGATTTTGATTCAGTTTTTTTTTAAATATTCTTACGTCATCATAATAGGTTCCATTGAAGAGTGCAACTATATCCCTGACGATAGTTGTATGATTAGACATTCGAATGGGTTCATAGCAGGTACTGCAAGTATATGGAGGTGTAGGGTTTAGGAAGACAAACGCAGTAGGTCTGTTGTATGGGAATTCCACTATGGGTGGACCACCATTTGCTGGTACAATGGAAATAGAAGTTATGTTAGTACGCCTAAAATTCCCGGGCCCGTTGTTCATGTATGGAACTATTTGATAGTCCTGCGAGTCAGCTGCTGGACAATCTGCTCTTCCATTAGCAATTATTTCAGTTGAGGAAGCAGAAGAAGTGCTTTGGGCAAAACTGAGTTTAGAGATGTTAAGTATCACAAAAAACGTGACTAGATAGAAGTTCATGCTTGTCTAAAAATTAAGTTAATAAAAAATAATAACCAGATTAAAGTTGGTGGTTAAACAAGTAATGCCTTGAATTTAGTCAAAACTAAAACTTTTTTTAATCTATTAGATTACGCAATCAAACAATTTGAATACTTGTATTCTAGAATAATTGAAAAACTGGGTAGTTGTTTTCTGATTGTGACTGCCTGCTAAGCACTTTTATATGCAAAATTAAGTCATCCAATTTCGTCTGATGACGCAACTTTTAAATCCACGGAAATACTTAATAACAAAAATTTTAGCTGATCACTACAATCATCGCTACAAAATTAATAAACTTGTAGCGTATAAGTTCCTTGCACACAGCCCTTTTATGTTAATTAGAGATTTTTTATTCAAACAATAAAAAAAACTAAATAACCCAATTTAAAAAGATCTCGATCAAAAAATTGTAGTGCTCAAAAACCTAAGCCTAACACCGTAAATTAGCATATATTGAAGCAGTAGGCGGCTTTAGACGTGTCTAATTTTATGTCCCCTCCTAGAGTTTCGATCGAAAATTTTGCATTAATTAAAGTTTCCAGCTCTGTAAACAAAATTTTGCATTAATTAAAGTTTCCTAAACAAAATTTTAAAAGTGCAAATAAGCATATAAAAGAAGTGGATTTACCACAAGAAACTCATTTTGAAACCTTTGGCTCTAATAGAGAATAGGTTTCCATACGCTATAGTGAAGAATAGGGTTCCGAAACTCAGCTTGGTCCCCCCTGTTGTTTTATTTGTAAAAACAACAGGGGGATAAACTATTTTGGAACCCTATTCTTCACTATAGCCGGTATAGTACAATCGAGTGCTAGGGGTATGGCTATAGTGAAGAATAGGGTTCCAACTCGATTATACTATACCCCCAGCACTCAATTGTACTAAATAGATTACAAAAAGATTACAAAAGATTACTCTAATAGATTAAAAAAAGTTTTAGTTTTGACTAAATTCAAGGCACTACTTGTTTAACCACCAACTTTAATCTGGTTATTATTTTTTATTAACTTAATTTTTAGACAAGCATGAACTTCTATCTAGTCACGTTTTTTGTGATACTTAACATCTCTAAACTCAGTTTTGCCCAAAGCACTTCTTCTGCTTCCTCAACTGAAATAATTGCTAATGGAAGAGCAGATTGTCCAGCAGCTGACTCGCAGGACTATCAAATAGTTCCATACATGAACAACGGGCCCGGGAATTTTAGGCGTACTAACATAACTTCTATTTCCATTGTACCAGCAAATGGTGGTCCACCCATAGTGGAATTCCCATACAACAGACCTACTGCGTTTGTCTTCCTAAACCCTACACCTCCATATACTTGCAGTACCTGCTATGAACCCATTCGAATGTCTAATCATACAACTATCGTCAGGGATATAGTTGCACTCTTCAATGGAACCTATTATGATGACGTAAGAATATTTAAAAAAAAACTGAATCAAAATCAGTGTCCTGAATCATTATATCATTATTTTTATGGCGTCCTATATTTTAATTTTAACCCTCTTCGCCCCCTGGTAGATAAAAATTTTGAATTAAGGGATCTACACCAACCATTGCCTGCCAATCTGAGTATGAACGTCCCAATGTTGTGTTCAAATTTGAGACAAATGATGGGCGCACAGGAGAATGGGTGATTACATCTGAGCATGTTGCTATTGTCAGAGTATGTTGTATTACAATTAACTATGTCATAAAAAAACAAATTTCAGCCGGTTTTCGACTCTGAAACGTCTGATCCTAACTTATGCAACTTCTTCCTAGCCCCATACTACGTCAATGAGCGCCAGATTTCAGTAGTTTTAGGAGACTTTCATGCTCGTCACTATTGCCTCACACACAACACAGCTGAGCAAACAGTCGGGCTGGCTAGTGCATCTTTCATTCCATAAACTATGCACAAAACAAATGGTGTTAAAAGTGTTAAACAATTTATGTTTTTAAAATAAAATTCTTTATGCAATTTTATAAGAAATAGGACGCTTCTAGCAAATACCACTTTATCCAACTCATGAGTTTCAAAAAATTTTCGCGTCGTCAGATAATTGAAATACAAAAGCTTCTCCTCCTTTAGAGTGTTATTGAAATATATATATACTTGAAGGCTTTGTCAGAAAGATGCAAAATGAATTTTTTTTCTGATGCACTAAAACTTAGGAGGGCGCACGCCGATCTCCGATTTTTGTGGCGTTTTTTTCGCCAAAAATTGGTGTTCGAAAAAAATACTGTTTTTTGAAAAACACATTTTGCGCTAAAATTCACAACAGATCGTTAAGTTCTGCAGTTAAGTTCAGTGCAGGGAACTCGTCCTCGTCTTTCGTCCTCGTCCTCGTCTTCGTCCTCGTCCTCGTACTACGAGGACGAGGACAGACGACAGGCGAAGTGGCTGGACGAGGACGGAAAACGAAAATAAGACGACTCGTCCTAGCTATAATTTTCTTCATTTAAATTTTTTTTACCAAAATTGTTTATTTTTACAAAATTTCCTATTATTTTAACAATTTTTAATCAAAGGTCTGATTTCTTATTGAAACATTTGCTTGAGATTTTTTTCTTTGCTAGTTCTTCGACTAGTTTTGAGGTGTTCATCGACAATGCGTTGAGCCTCTTCGTCGTCATCTTCAAACAGAGCGATGCCGATTGTTTCCAAACCAACCAACCTTGCTAGTTCACAAACACAACGTGGTGATGTTATTTCACATGAATTAGATGACTATTTTAATTTGATGGATGGTTTTGTCACTGAAAACCAAAAGTCTTGGCCTTCTGGAAAAAATATGAAAAAGTGGTGATAATTTGCAATAATTCCAGATAAATTATTCTCTGCAGAGATTTCCTACTCTTTACCGAGTTTCATCGTCAATTTTGGCAGTCAGCATGACAACATATCCTGTTGAAAGAATGTTCAGCCAGCTCATTGCAAAGGTCAAATATGGTTAAACGGATATTCTGTTATCACAACAAAATATTAAGTAGAATGTATCGATTTAATATCAATGTGTAGTGATTATTGTAATCTGTCAAACAACGAGTTGTAAATATGAGTGTTTTTATGAATAATAAATGTTAACTAGTTATCTTTATCTAAGCGTACAAAATATAATATATATACAAGCTTTCTAATGACTCACTGTCTTTTACGCTAATATTTGGGGAGAGATATAAAACATATAAAAACATTTTATTCCAGGAGATATCAAGCCATGAGCACCTTCGGCAGTCGTGATCCTCCACGATTTAACAAAAGAGGCTGTTTACTTAATAATATGCCTTTAATCAAATCTTGCTAGTCTAAATAGCAAATCTATCTTGTTTGTCGGAAACGATTGGCAAAATCAGAATCTCTTTTTAATACGATAAAACACTCCCAGGCCTGACTGTAAGACGAGCATATTCTGGTGCAAGGGAAATCTTTCTATAACGGTGGATTTTTTTAGAGGGGCAACTTTTTCGCCCAACCTCGCATTTTAAATTTTGTGATCTAAAAATAACACCTAAATTTGAAAACCATTTTTCTAGCGATATACTAAGCAAAAATAAAAAAATTAAATGTGCGTTAGAAAGCGCATTTTTTCCTCTTCAAAATAGAATATACGTAAGTGAATGGTCATGTTATCAAAAGCCACATATCTTTTTACGAAACCCCTTGCAGTAATTTCAGTTTTTTTTTAATGCCAGGTTGGGCGGAAAAGTTGCACTTCTAAAAAATACATCGTTGTAGACAAAAAACTCCAATTCTGCACAAGAATGTGCTGGTCTTACAGTCAGAGATTCCCATGTTAAGGATTTTTCGGACCAGACAGATGAATTAAAATAGACAAAAGACTTTAAAAGTCCGCAAAAAGTGTCGGAACCTAGGCAAGAACGAAATTTTTGGGCGTACGTTAAATCCAGCGTCAACTGTAGCAGCAGTATAGAAAACTGTTACAGGGGGAGTACAACTTATATTGCGAATGGTTTGAATTGATTGATTTAATTGTTTGAAACGGCATTTTCTGGCTTGAAATTTTTATTTGATTTTTTACCTATTTATATTTTTCGGTTATTTTGCTTGTTATTTTTACTTGATTTTATAGCAAATTTTATAGCATTTTGAGTATGAAGTTATAAATGACCATGTAAATTAACAAAATTTTTTGGAAACTCATGAGTTGGATAAAGTGGTATTCGCTAGAAGCGTCCTATTTCTTATAAAATTGCATAAAGAATTTTATTTTAAAAACATAAATTGTTTAACACTTTTAACACCATTTGTTTTGTGCATAGTTTATGGAATGAAAGATGCACTAGCCAGCCCAACTGTTTGCTCAGCTGTGTTGTGTGTGAGGCAATAGTGACGAGCATGAAAGTCTCCTAAAACTACTGAAATCTGGCGCTCATTGACGTAGTATGGGGCTAGGAAGAAGTTGCATAAGTTAGATCAGACGTTTCAGAGTCGAAAACCGGCTGAAATTTGTTTTTTATGACATAGTTAATTGTAATACAACATACTCTGACAATAGCAACATGCTCAGATGTAATCACCCATTCTCCTGTGCGCCCATCATTTGTCTCAAATTTGAACACAACATTGGGACGTTCATACTCAGATTGGCAGGCAATAGTTGGTGTAGATCCCTTAATTCATAATTTTTATCTACCGGTGAAATTCCAAAATTATTTTTGAAGTTTCAACCAACGGGATTTAAAAAATGCCGAGTAATTTTGTGCCACCCTGTATGTGTGCGCATCTACACCGTATATTCTCTAATAAAAGCCCTCTCAATGACCTATATCTCAACCCAGAAAAACAAATGCAAATCTGTTTTTTGCGTTTTCTTAGTTAGCATGAGTTTACCTAATTTCACTTTTCAGATTTTGGTTGAGCACACAAAATCTCAAAATCGAATCAATTTTTCCCAACTTTTTAGGGTTGAAAATAAAGGCACCGGGGCCTTTAATAGAATATACGTTAAGCTTTCAAGCATCCAACTCTCTGCGCACCTGAAGGGGGCGAAGAGGGTTGGAGGCAGAATGATGAAAATGCGAACAAAAGGAAAAAAACATTTCTTCACTAAAAACTTATTGGCGCAACTTAACAAAAATATCTGATGGCGCAAACTTCTGATCAAAAAATAGGTTAGAATAACTTTGAGCTTTCAACTAAGCCTTTAAATTAAGAAAAAAGACAAACATGAAAAATATTTCCGCGTCTTAAACAGTTTTTAGAATATAGGACGCCATAAAAATAATGATATAATGATTCAGGACACTGATTTTGATTCAGTTTTTTTAAATATTCTTACGTCATCATAATAGGTTCCATTGAAGAGTGCAACTATATCCCTGACGACAGTTGTATGATTAGACATTCGAATGGGTTCATAGCAGGTACTGCAAGTATATGGAGGTGTAGGGTTTAGGAAGACAAACGCAGTAGGTCTGTTGTATGGGAATTCCACTATGGGTGGACCACCATTTGCTGGTACAATGGAAATAGAAGTTATGTTAGTACGCCTAAAATTCCCGGGCCCGTTGTTCATGTATGGAACTATTTGATAGTCCTGCGAGTCAGCTGCTGGACAATCTGCTCTTCCATTAGCAATTATTTCAGTTGAGGAAGCAGAAGAAGTGCTTTGGGCAAAACTGAGTTTAGAGATGTTAAGTATCACAAAAAACGTGACTAGATAGAAGTTCATGCTTGTCTAAAAATTAAGTTAATAAAAAATAATAACCAGATTAAAGTTGGTGGTTAAACAAGTAATGCCTTGAATTTAGTCAAAACTAAAACTTTTTTTAATCTATTAGAGTAATCTTTTGTAATCTTTTTGTAATCTATTTAGTACAATTGAGTGCTGGGGGTATAGTATAATCGAGTTGGAACCCTATTCTTCACTATAGCCATACCCCTAGCACTCGATTGTATATACATATAGTGAAGAATAGGGTTCCAAAAATCAGCTTATCCCCCTGTTGTTTTTACAAATAAAACAACAGGGGGGACCAAGCTGAGTTTCGGAACCCTATTCTTCACTATAGCGTATGGAAACCTATTCTCTATTAGAGCCAAAGGTTTCAAAATGAGTTTCTTGTGGTAAATCCACTTCTTTTATATGCTTATTTGCACTTTTAAAATTTTGTTTACAGAGCTGGAAACTTTAATTAATGCAAAATTTTCGATCGAAACTCTAGGAGGGGACATAAAATTAGACACGTCTAAAGCCGCCTACTGCTTCAATATATGCTAATTTACGGTGTTAGGCTTAGGTTTTTGAGCACTACAATTTTTTGATCGAGATCTTTTTAAATTGGGTTATTTAGTTTTTTTTATTGTTTGAATAAAAAATCTCTAATTAACATAAAAGGGCTGTGTGCAAGGAACTTATACGCTACAAGTTTATTAATTTTGTAGCGATGATTGTAGTGATCAGCTAAAATTTTTGTTATTAAGTATTTCCGTGGATTTAAAAGTTGCGTCATCAGACGAAATTGGATGACTTAATTTTGCATATAAAAGTGCTTAGCAGGCAGTCACAATCAGAAAACAACTACCCAGTTTTTCAGTTATTCTAGAATACAAGTATTCAAATTGTTTGATTGCGTAATCTAATAGATTAAAAAAAGTTTTAGTTTTGACTAAATTCAAGGCATTACTTGTTCAACCACCAACTTTAATCTGGTTATTATTTTTTATTAACTTAATTTTTAGACAAGCATGAACTTCTATCTAGTCACGTTTTTTGTGATACTTAACATCTCTAAACTCAGTTTTGCCCAAAGCACTTCTTCTGCTTCCTCAACTGAAATAATTGCTAATGGAAGAGCAGATTGTCCAGCAGCTGACTCGCAGGACTATCAAATAGTTCCATACATGAACAACGGGCCCGGGAATTTCAGGCGTACTAACATAACTTCTGTTTCCATTGTATCAGCAAATGGTGGTCCACCCATAGTGGAATTCCCATACAACAGACCTACTGCGTTTGTCTTCCTAAACCCTACACCTCCATATACTTGCAGTACCTGCTATGAACCCATTCGAATGTCTAATCATACAACTGTCGTCAGGGATATAGTTGCACTCTTCAATGGAACCTATTATGATGACGTAAGAATATTTAAAAAAAAACTGAATCAAAATCAGTGTCCTGAATCATTATATCATTATTTTTATGGCGTCCTATATTTTAATTTTAACCCTCTTCGCCCCCTGGTAGATAAAAATTTTGAATTAAGGGATCTACACCAACCATTGCCTGCCAATCTGAGTATGAACGTCCCAATGTTGTGTTCAAATTTGAGACAAATGATGGGCGCACAGGAGAATGGGTGATTACATCTGAGCATGTTGCTATTGTCAGAGTATGTTGTATTACAATTAACTATGTCATAAAAAACAAATTTCAGCCGGTTTTCGACTCTGAAACGTCTGATCCTAACTTATGCAACTTCTTCCTAGCCCCATACTACGTCAATGAGCGCCAGATTTCAGTAGTTTTAGGAGACTTTCATGCTCGTCACTATTGCCTCACACACAACACAGCTGAGCAAACAGTTGGGCTGGCTAGTGCATCTTTCATTCCATAAACTATGCACAAAACAAATGGTGTTAAAAGTGTTAAACAATTTATGTTTTTAAAATAAAATTCTTTATGCAATTTTATAAGAAATAGGACGCTTCTAGCAAATACCACTTCATCCAGCTCATGAGTTTTCAAAAAATTTTCGCGTCGTCAGATAATTAAATACAAAAGCTTCTCCTCCTTTAGAGTGTTATTGAAATATATATATACTTGAAGGCTTTGCAGAAAGATGCAAAATGAATTTTTTTTCTGATGCAGTAAAACTTAGGAGGGCGCACGCCGATCTCCGATTTTTGTGGCGTTTTTTTCGCCAAAAATTGGTGTTCGAAAAAAATACTGTTTTTTGAAAAACACATTTTTGCGCTAAAATTCACAACAGATTGTTAAGTTCTTGAGCTCGTTAGAAAAAACAACTTATTCTGCGTTGAGTAAGTTTTTGAACGAGTGTACATCTTCAGATTTTCACGAACTATAAGTTGTTTTTAGAAATGGCGGTTTTAGGAAAGGTGGAAAGGGGGATGTTGGTTGGTTGACTTCGTCCCCTATTGTTTTTTTGTGATTTTTTATGCTTTTAGGCTTGAGCAAGGGTTAGCCAGCGTATGTTATGACCAGAGTTGTAACAAACGTCATGACGTCCGTCGAGCGTCCCTTCACTTCACCTTCACTTCATAGCCATGAAGGACGGCATGAAGGAAGGGCTCATATTTAAAAAAAATTCAGTGACGTGAAGCCTTCACGTCATGAACCCAATGAAGGTGAAGGTGAAGGAAAAAATCCTTCATTTACCAAGTGAAGGAATTTTGAAGGTTGTTTGAAAGTTTAAAATGCACTGAAGGGAAAATGACGGAAAACTGGAGGAATGAGGAAAAAGATAGAAGAAGAAAATTGAGCCGAAATTCCCGAAATTCTTCGAAAACCCCTTTGTCTATATTTTAAACTTCCAATCTATCTCTTAGCCATACATACTTCCATTTTTGCCATATATCTTTGCCATATATGCTTCGTACTCTCTCCGTCCCAGCGGCTTCTTCAGGAGTGGAGTCTCTGTTTTCGATGGTGATCTGGCATACAACAGGGAGAAAGTGCAACTCAAAGCCAAAGCTGGTCAAGACAAAAGCACTCCTGAATTTTAATGAGCATTTGATCAAATTGTCCTAATATTTGTTTGATCATCTTGTTGTTTATTGTCTTTGTTAATGGGAGAATGAACTTACTGTTTTGTTGATATTCATAATGTGGATCTAACAGGTGAAGGTCCCTCATTGTCCATTGTTTAAAATTGAAGAACTCTTCACTGACGTGAAGAACTGACGGAAGGGAGTAAAAAAATTTATTGATTGACGTGAAGATTGAAGGAAGAGCACAAAAAATTTTCCATTGACGTGAAGGCTGAAGGAAGGGCGGGAAAATTTTTTTAGTGAAGGTGACGTGAAGATGAAGGCGAAAAAATTTTTCCCAATGACGTGAAGAATGAAGGAAGAACGAACATTAAAATTTTTTGTGAAGGACGATTGAAGGACGGACAGGGGTCCGTTACAACTCTGGTTATGACGGACTCAAACATATGTTAGACTCATATTCATGTTTGTCTTAACATAAGCTGGCCAACCCTTGCTAAAGCCTAATAAAATCACAAAAAAACCAACAGGGGGACCTAGGCAAAACCATCTCCCCCATTGAGGGATAGGGCCAACCTTTGTTACAATAGAATAACTGAATTTTTTTATTTGAACAACTTTACTACAATGAAACCAGTAAATAATTGGTTAAACATGCAAATAAACAAATATCATGAGTCTCAATATGGTAGTTGTTCCATTTATCAGCAAACACTTTTCAGTGACTAACAATTCCGATAATTAATGTTTCTTTTATTCTAATGCAGTGCAAAAAATGCAAAAGTAAATAAGTAAATAAAGTTTGCAAATAAATGCAAAAATGCAAATATTCTAATGCAAATATTGCTGCAGTGATGCTTCAAGACGTCCCCCAGGAATAGCACCCTATTGAGACTCGACTATACAGAAAAACAATAAATAAACGGTTGTTTTTAAAAATCGTATCGATTGTTCGAAACGCAACAAATTGCATGTTCCTTCTTCAGAGCTCACAGCCATGCTGATTTCTATCGTGGAGATTGGTTGTTGTAGAAATTAGGTGACCTCTTAAACTTCATCTTGGCAGAATCGGTAGTGCTGGACCAACTGGGATACGTAGTAGTCGCTGGCTGGTTGTAGGCAAACAAATTAGCGGCGATCGGGGGTGGGTTGGCAGGTGCATATCTGTAATTATACAAAATAATTATTATATTTTTCTTATTTACATGAGACAAGCCACGTTATAGATCTCGTAAATGTAAAGGCTAAAACGCAAAAAGCACAACTAAAAGCTCAATAAAAACGTGCAATAATTATAATTTTTTCTCAAGTAATTCACAAAAACACGGAATTTTCAATGGTAAAAATAGTGTGAAAAAGTAAAGTTACTACCAAGGCAAATAAAATTTCCTTTGTATATTCAAATTATCTTCTGAGCCGACAAACAAAAATTGTGTATCTCACGCGAAGTAAGAGCAAAAAACGGTGTATAGAATTGTAGCATCTCCATTGCTATATAATTAAAATAAATGGTCTTGCTTACAGAAAACAAAAATAAAATAATCACGCACAAAAGATAGATATAAACGCGAAAATAAAACAAACGTGGTAGGTAGAGCAGAATAAGTGGCAGAGGGAGTAGGGCCAGTATGTGGGGAGGGAATATACTTCGCTTCCGAAATATTATTATCCACACCATAGCCGTAATTGGACAGCGGACTGCAAGATGCAAGGCTTGGAATAACACTCGGCAGTGCAGCTGCTGAAAAACAGAATTTTAATCAGCTAACAGGACCAAAAATAACTTTTCTTACAATACTTACAAGTTTAATTCACCCTTTGAGATTAAAAACCATTTTGAACTATTTCTCAAAAATTTTAACGAAGTGGCCTTCGAACAGGTAAAACAGCTTCTGAAGTTTCAACACGAATATCTTTAGCTTTTCCGGCCCTAGGCAAAGCCTCAATGCTGACATCGGATTCATGCTCAATGCTCAATTTGTTTTTAAAAAATTAAAGTCGAAATTTCACCCTGGATTACTAGTAGAGCTGTATAATTAACCTGGTAATTATGATTTGGGTAATTACCCATAATTACCCGATTTTCATATAAGCGAGTAATTTGCCGGGTGATTACCCGGGTAATCACCCATTGTACAGCTCTAACTACCAGCGTTTGTTTTTCAAAAAAAAACTCGAAATTCACTATTTCAATGTTTGTTGTCTTGAATGGAATTTGCAAATTGACAGTGTCTTTAATTTGAAGGGGATTTGAATATTTGAAGGGGCATGTTAGCGCGTTACAGTGCACATTAAGGGGACCAGCTATTTTTTAAAAACCGTCGTTTCGCGTTAAATCTAGTATTGATGACCTTATACTACTTTTAAAAATTAGGCAGAAAAGTTTCGTCGGATCACCACTTCTTATTAGCGTGGGCATGCCCCTTTAAGCAGCTAGATTTTTTTTCTTAGGTTCTAGTGAACAATCGAAATATTGTGATAAATTTTTTTAAAGGGGCATACCAGCGCGTCACACTGCAAATTAAGGCGGGGACCAGCAATTATTCGAAAATCGTCCTTGTTTTCACTAGTTTCATGTCAAATCTTATATTTATGACCTAATCCTACTTTTAAAAAAATAGGTAGAAAACTTTCGTCGTATTAGATAGAACGTGTACAGAAAACAGTCATGAGCGAAATAAATTGCTGGTCCCCGCATTTATTGTAGTGTAACGCGCTGGTATGCCCCTTTAATACGGCAAGGCGTTAGATAGAGCAGAATGTGCTGAACATGATGGTACGTATCCTTTTTCGCTTCAATGATGGGTCAAGTAGGTGAAAATAGGTTTAGGAAATAACAAATTGTGCATGACCGAAATACAGCTGTATATCCACAGGTTTTCAAGTGGTGCG
This sequence comes from Ditylenchus weischeri, assembly GCA_029231635.1. NCBI lineage: Eukaryota > Metazoa > Nematoda > Chromadorea > Rhabditida > Anguinidae > Ditylenchus > Ditylenchus weischeri. The sequence continues at coordinate 903,164 of JAMRYI010000004.1, read as the reverse complement.
CCATGATCGTAACACCACACCCAAGTTAAAAATATACTAAAATGAGGAATCCAGCTTTTGAATAACAATAAGCGTAGTTTTTGTGAAGTTGAGATAAATCACTACTTGTTTAGTGGGGTAGAAATTTTCAAAATGTCCTATGTAGACTTTGTGTGGAGATAGTACCGTATAACCTCTTTTAATCGCACATGGGGATTATTTTTTCAATCTTTCCTCGGGGGTGGAATATTATCAGAGGGTGGAGGATAAATAGTTGGAGGGGGATTATATTTCAACCTCTTCGGCGCCGAGGGCACCACAAATTTTTTAAAAATTAAATTTAAAAAATTGTAATTCTAATTTATGGAATTTGAAATTACGCCTGTATTTTTGTCCCTGTTGCTCCCGTGTGTACGTCACCTCTCATTTTCCTTAGTTTTATTTCTTCCATATGGCTTTGTTATACAGTCCACTCTCGATAATCCGTCATCTCGCTAATCCGTCACTCTCGATTATCCGTCACCTTCGTGACGATTTGGTTGGTTTTGCCTTAAATAAGGCAAAACGTCACTCGCTAATCCGTCATCTCGATAATCCGTCACCTTCGATAATCCGTCACTTGAATGGTGAAGATTATCAATAAATCTACTCTTGTTAATCCGTCACTTTATGTTTTCATGCATCTTTTTTGATTTAGCTTACCGATGAGCACTCCTAAACGTCCAAACAAAAAAGCAAACACTGGAAGAGAAGAAAGCAATACTTGATGCAGCGGCCAAAAACTCTAAGCGTTAGCTAAGCAATTCTGTGTGCCTAGAACAACTATTAACCATATTTTGAGCCAGAAACAGACTATCCTCAGTGCAATCGACGGTGGAAGTGAAGCCAAGCGTGCGCGACTGACACCTGGCAAGCATCAACAAATGGAAGAAGCACTTATCCGGTGGCACAAGCAGATCAGGAGTCAAAATGTTCCAGTGAGCGGTGAATTACTGATTACTTTTGGTTTAATAAACGGATTTTAATCGCTTAATGTTGTAGAGTGGAATTTTCATCAAAATGTACATGTAAATCTGTATTTTTGGTAATAGTTGTGTGTTTCCTAAGTTGTCACTCGATAATCCGTCACTCTTATATACTCTACATACATTCAACTCTCGATAATCCGTCATTTCGCTAATCCGTCACTCTTGATAATCCGTCACCCCACGGCCGGTCCCAAAGGGTGACGGATTATCGAGAGTTGACTGTATTCCCAGAAATCGACTTTCCGTCCGAAAAATAACTTCAGTTGTGCAACTGCTCTTTGACAAACTGTTTTTTTATAAATGATAGCATAACCCACCACTAGAATTCTGCACTTGTCCTCTGCTCGCTGAGGTGAGGTCCAGCCTCCCAAGGTGAACGTTAGTAGCACCAGCAACAGGAACAAAAGGTCCGTCTGGTTGCTGACCCACCAACTTCATCTCCTTAGCCAGTCGTTCCCTGTAGAAAAAGTAGCGAGTCCTGGACTCTAGGTACTGCTCATAAAGCGTTTTCAGTTCGGGGTTAAGAGGACAAGGAAGTTCAGGGTCATGGGTAGCTGGATCCACCGGCTGTTGCTCACTAGCTAGACTATAGCCCCAGCATTTGGGCTGGGGATTAGCGGAAAAGGTGTTACAAGGTAGGTTGGTAGGCAAAAATCTCTTCTTGGCATATTCTTCTAGGACTGCTCCACTGAAACTAAATAACACTATTGTTTTATCAGTAAGTTACTTATTTACGGTCTTTTATTGGCACGATTTTGCCCTTCGTGTGGACACTGAGGTGTTTTGTGGTCTAAATTGAGTTTAGAGCTTTTCCCAACAAGTGCAAATGAAAACTGACCTAAGGCTCCACAAGTGAAACATTTGTCTCCTGAAAAGCGAAATTTTTCACCGTACTTTTTCCATCATAAACCAGTAATTTTTTTAGTTTAAGTTTGCTGCCTATTTTACTATCATAAAAGCTGAAAAGTAAAACCTTTTTTTGTGCTCCTATGATTCTGAAATGTAAAGAAATGGAAATGAAAAATTTTAATGAAAAATCGGAAACTCTTTGGTCTTCACTTCATAAAAAATTTATGGTTAGCGGCCGGACTCTCTTATTCGGTGCCTTCGCAAAAGCATCCAAAAACATGTTTTTCCATGTTTTAGCACCTCTCATGTGTTAAAAAAAATGTTTTTTTTTCACCCGGCCGACAAAAAATTTTTGACCAAAAACAGACTTCTGGCCTTGGGGTACCAAGGTAAAAGGTAGTGGAAGGTATTTTGATACACTATTTTTCAAAATTTTCCACTCTGATAATGAGCATATATAAGTGCAAAATTTTGTTCTCTTTCATCTTGCAAATGCATTTTTAATGAACTTGATGGTATAAAAACCTCAAGACCTTTGCTGTGAAAAATACCGATTTATCGAAAAAAAGTAGCAAAACGATTTTTTGAATTTCCGCCAAAACCTTATACATACTTTTTAGAGAACCATGCTCACGGTGGTGTGGATGCCGACTCAGATTCCGAAAACTGAGAACACGGACAGCTCAGCTTTTGAAAAACTGATCTCGAAAGAAATTCGTATATAGGACAACTCAACACAATTATACTGATCTTTTTGAATACCCACCTAATGCAGAATTCACTTTTAGGACAACTCATTCCAACTAAAACTCATCTTTTTGACAGTTGGGCGGGAAAATTTTGAATTATGTGACAATTCACTTCAAATAAAGTTGAATTTTTCGGCAACTCGACCCTTCTGTCTTTCAACTTCAAACTTTCAGGCTTTCTATCTTTTCGTGTCATGTAAGTTCGTTTCTCGATCCTTTCAACCTTTACATAGCCTGTTTGTGCCTTTTAACTGTGCACTTTCACACAAAATTCAAAAATTTTGACTTTTTAAATTTTAACAACACTATCGTACGTAAAATCGTCTGACAAATTTTTTTTGATAAGACCAAGATAAAACTACGATTTTACCGACCCGAACCCCAAAATATCCAGTGAGTACCATCGGGTAGGTGGATATCCACCGGAATCCCCTGAAAGATAAAAAGTCAGCCGAAATGCAAGACTAACCATTTTTTCTAACCTAAAACCGTCTGGGAAACTGGGTTTGAATTGGGTCTGATTAGACCGAAATTGCGACTTTCCCCACTCAAATTCCAAAACCCTTGGTGTGTACCTTTAGCTAGATGGATATCCACCTGGATCACCTAAAAAATAAAAAGTTATTCAAAATCAAAAACAAACCATTTTTCCTAACCTAAAATCGTATAAGGAATCGTATTCCTAAAAACGAATCGTGTTAAGACCAGTTTTTTGTGATTTAAATCTTTTTTGGCACAGTTTTGGGTGGTAATTCTTTTTGCCCATAGAATACTCGTTTTTGCCCATAGAATATTTTTTTTTGCCCATAGATTTTGAATGCCCATAGAATACTTGTTTTTGCCCATAGAATTCTCTTTTTTGCCCATAGAATTTGAAATGCCCATAGAATACTTGTTTTTGCCCATAGAATACTCTTTTTTGCCCATAGAATTTAAAATGCCCGTAGAATACTCGTTTTTGCCCGTAGAATTTTCTTTTCGAATACAATCCATGTCTCCATATCAGCCTCACATTTTATTTTCTATGAACAAAAACAACATTTCAACAACTTTCAACAATTACAAGCCTATAATTAAAAATTCAACCTTGGGCAGGTCTTCCTCTCTTTCTTTTCTTTCCCAATATATCAGCCACAGCATGCCTTGGAAATTGAATAAATCCTTGCTTCTTCATCATCAGCAGCGCATGTTTGCATGCTCCCTTTTTTGACCCCTCATAACAAGTGCACGAATAGAAAGTTGGCCAGAGCGTCGATGGAAGAATGACATAGAAGAGTGACTTTAACTCCTAAATCAGATTATATTGCAAAAGATTTAGCGATTCATAGGAAAAAACCTACCAAGTACTGATTCCAAGTAACGAGATGTAGCCCTCCATTGAAAAGATCATAGTGCTGGACGATACAGCATAATCATCGAGGTGTGCGATTGTAACCGGCGTGGTGTCTTCTTTTTTCTCACGGCTCAGAAAGTTTTGGATCTGGCGAAGATTAGGTACTGAGCTAATAGTGTCCATTTCCTGAAATATATGTGGACCTGGTGTTGAGAAAGAACTGTAGAGAGCTACAATATACTTACGAGCATATCCTGCAGAATCAGCTTTCCGGTTTTTTCCTTCTTTTGCTTTCTCGCGAATGATCTGTTTCACCTTAGGAGAGATTACTCCTTGCGCAGTTGATTCATGGCTGGAGTGCTTCCCACTTGACTCGACGATAATTTCTTGATTGCTACTGGGCCTTCGAATTCTGAGCTTCGCTGGGCAGACACACCCTTTCTTTCTGGACACAGCGCAATTCCAACTTTCAATGACGTGCTTATTGCAGAAAGCTGTTCCCTTGCTGAAACCATGAATGAAAAACTGAAAATGGTTTCGAAAACTTACAAATTCCACTTGTTTAACGACCAAACGCTATCAAGATTCTTCTTCCACTGCAGTAGATGGCTTTCTGCTTCGTCGCCACTGAATTTGATCACCTGTTCGTAGACGAGAGCAGCCTTATCTTTTCTTCGACCAGACACTTCTTGCAGCGACATAGCTGAATATAGCAGCCATATAGGGGTGGGTAAAATATTAGAAATCATACAAATATAACAATGAAGAAGTCATTAGTCTATTGCCAAAAAACGAGTATAGTTGTAGTAGAATCCATGAGTAGTAGAATCCATGCAAAAACAAGTATTCTATGGGCAAAAAAGAGTATTCTATGGGCAAAAACAAGTATTCTATGGGCATTTCAAATTCTATGGGCAAAAAAGAGAATTCTATGGGCAAAAACGAGTATTCTATGGGCAAAAACAAGTATTCTATGGGCATTCAAAATCTATGGGCAAAAAAAAATATTCTATGGGCAAAAACGAGTATTCTATGGGCAAAAAGAAATATTATCCCACAGTTTTGGACAGGGTTGATGCATGGAAAGCTTTCGGGAAAGTTTTCCGGAAAATTTTCCAGACAGAAAAGAACGCGGAAAGTTTTCCAAAAAATGGAAAGAAATACACGGAGAAGAGAAACTCTCTGTGGGCCGAACCCGTGTTACACCTCGTTTTTATGCGTTTTCACTAGGGTTATGTAGACGGTAAGTTACCACGGTAACCTACTACAGCCTGTATAACTTACCAAAAATCTGTAAGTTTAAAACAGTTAACTACAGATAGCCGTACAGTTAAGACCAGTTTTTTGTGATTTAAATCTTTTAAATCACAAAGGTTGGTTAGAAAAATTCTTGAAGAGGCATAATTTCCGTTTCCGAATCCCTACTACAGTCTGCCAAAAGCCTCCTCGAGAATATGCACAAAAGCTAGTTGATTTCATTATGTTCGTGTCAAAGCAGCGCCAGAACAATAAGTAAGCCCGGGTTTTAAAAACAAATGGCGCCTAAGGTGCCAGTCCAAACTAGTTTCCAATAATGTAAACAGAAAAATAACTCCCGGGTCTCCAATAACTCCAGGGTCTCTAATGACTCCCGGGTCCAGGGGTCGATCGAAAATAATTCCCCGCGGGAGTTATTGGAGGAAATAAGGTATATGAATTTCTTCTGCGATCAGTTGTCACAAAGCTCAGTTGTCCGTGTTCTCAGTTTCTGGGATCTGAGTCCGTAGCCACCCCTCACGGTGGTCTGGTGGTCCCCGCCAATACAAAAAAATTTTCTAGTCATTGATCTTATGTTCGGATTTTTGAACTTGGTTTCTAACAAAACAATGCCTAGAATTTAATTTTAGGCTTAGATTTGTTAGAAACTCAATGCAAAAATTCGTACGTAAATCCAATGATTATTAAATTTTTTGAATTGGCGGGGGACCACCGTAAGCATGGTTCTTTAGACGGTTTAAAAATCCTGGCAAAAGTTAGTCTACTTATTCAGTCTTCTTCACTGCTTCTATCGTGTGGCAAATTCTGGTCGCCTTCTGAATCGAAAGTTCCTATGCTTCTTCTTCATATTTTGCTTGGCTCTTTCGTTGCCCTTCAATTAGTTTGTTGTGCGAAGAAAAAGAAGGTAGAATTTTAAGTTTGCAGCTCCTATTTTCAATCAGTTTATGCATTTCAGCCAAAGGTCGTCGCTCCTCCGCCAAAACCTAAAAATCGTTATGAGAGCCGCGTCTGCTTCAAGGCATTTCTCCCGTATTTCTACATTTGCAAAGTCCATAGTTTTTAATTGCAGGATCGCAATGTCAACGTGAAAGTGGACGACAGTTTCCTGACAAGTGGATATGTGCCCGTTGAAAAGCCTGCACAGGAGAAGGTGATTACAGTTTTGTTCATTAAAGACGGATTGACCTTTGAGATTTAGTTAGATCCCGAATCGAAGGGGGCTAAGAAACCGGCACAACCGTCTTCGCAAGCGCATACTGCAGTGCATCAAGACAGGAAGCAAGGGAGCTCGCCACCGCTAACAGCTGTTCCGCTAGACACGAACTTAGTTGGACGGAGTGTTGGTCATTCGCCTCCAGTGGTTGGAAAGGACAGGAATAAGTGAGCGAACAAGAAGTAAGCGTCCAAGAATAATTGAGTGCTAGACATGTCTTCCCTCCGTTTCGTGTGTGAGCATCTGCAGTTCTATATAATATATTGCTGAATAAATCTCTAAGATATCTCTTCCTGTTTGCTGCTCGGAGTTATTACTTTGATTGCCACTGTTTGTGCTTGGTTGTTGACGAAGGATTAGCGTAAAAACCTTAGTGATCCGCCACCCTCTTATTATCCGCCATCTATACGAACCAATATCTCACCCCACACAAAATATGTCGTGAATATGTGTATTTCGTTTTCTTAATTACTGCGAGCTCTACAGATCGTTGACACTCATTTGGGCCCCACTCATTTGCGCGCCGTGTATAAATATTGGATTTTTAAGCATTACGTTACAAGCTGAAAAATAGCGTCAATGACTACATATTTCCAGCGAATTGATCCACCAATTTCGTAGGGTCACAGGTTCGAATCCCAGTGAGCAGCAAAAACAATTTTTTCTTGACTCGTACGTGTAGCATTTATTTTGGTCACGCATAAAAATAAATGTATTTTTAGGGATGTTATGTCCAAGTTTTTCGGTTCAATGCTGGCTGTCACACACGATCAAACTGGTTATCGTCTTTATCGTGCTAATGGCGAATCAACACCCAAGCGCTCAAACACTCAAGTTATCGGTACTCAGGTGGAGGTGTCTAGGTAGCGGTACCTGGGTGGTGGTCGTGGGTGGTTGAAGTGGTCGTCTACTCGGATCAAAAAAAAATCTATATTTTTTTACTTTTTCGGGCTCCAAAACCTGTTATACGGACTAATTCAGGCATGCTGAATATGGTTTGATGGTGGTAAAATGCCGTTTTGTTAAGTATTTTTTGAGTTTTGGTGAAATCGAGTTTTGGTAAAATCAATTATTTTCCAATACTCAATGAATACCATACTAAAGCTTATTTTACTACTATCAAACCAACTTCAGCGTGCCCGAATTAGTCCAGAAAACAGGTTTTGGAACATAAAAAACGTTAAAAAAATTTGATCCAAGTGGACGACCACTTGGTTTAAGTGGTGCATGGATTATCCAGTAGAACTGAGATTGGATCATAGAAAAATATTTTAAATTTTAAAATTTCTTTACAAGACAAAAATCCGAGTACCACTACACTGCCTGAGTTCCCCAGCCTGGGTACAACAAAACCAAGTGGTCGTTTACTTAGGATCAAAATTTTTTTTCACGTTTTTCATGATCCAAACCTGTTTTCTGGACTAACTCGGGCATGCTGAAGATGGTTTGATAATAGTAAAATAAGGTTATGTATGGTATTTTTTGAGTATTGCGAAATAATTGATTTTACCAAAACTCGATTTCACCAAAACTCAAAAAATACTAAACAAAACGGCATTTCACCACCATCAAACCATCTTCAGCATGCCCGAGTTAGTCCAAAAACAGGTTTTGGGACCCGAAAAAAGTAAAAAAATTGAAATTTTTAAACATTTGAAATAAATCCTGACCCGATACTCACCCTGAAAACCTTTTTCTGTCTCTAGTGTGGATCAATTCGGTGTGGATCAATTCGCTTAACGCCCTGTCAAACCATCTTTAGAATGCTCTAATTAGTGCAGAAAACAAACTTTTGAACCCAAAAATGTAAAAAATTTTTTTGGTTTAAGTGGATGACCACTTGGTTTTGTCGGTAGATGGGAAATCTAGTAAAACTACGGTCGGCTCACAGAAAAATGTTTGAATTACTTTATACAAGGGACAGCAGGCGTCTATCGGCGCCTATATCGTATAAATCCACTTTTCACTTTGAAAGGGCAAAATCTCAATTTTTTCACAACAATTTTCAAATCTAATTGCAAAAGGTCCTCCGCCATTGAAAAAAGTTTTTCCTTGTGACCAAATGGGCACTCATAAGATTAACCCTGAAAACCACCACTTTTCACTTTCAAGGGCCAAAATCTCAATTTTTTCACAGCATTCTTCAAATCTGATTGCGAAAGGTCCTCTGCCATTAAAAGAGCTTTCGAATGAGTATAAACATGCAAATAAAAATATTACACTAAAAAAAGTTTTCCTTTGTGACCAAACATGTACTCAAATGCGTTAGCCACCCACCCGTCCCAAATACTATATAGAGATTCTCTAATTATTACCCACTCTCTAATGATTACCCACCCCCCTCTTTTTTAACTGAAATTGCAAAGTTAAGGCCATTTTTCATTTACAATTTTGAGGTTTTCCCAGGGTACCCACGGGCAATTACAAGAGAATATGCGGTTACAAGTATATGCCTAAGTATATGCCTAGATTTTGCTTAAGTTGCCCAATAAGACAATAGATGTCATTTAAAATGAAAAAATCCAATATTTACCTACGGGGCCCAAATGAGGTGGAGCCCAAATGAGGTGGGGCCCAAATGAGTAGTAACCCTACAGATTCCTGTTTTGAGGCTTCAGTTAACCACCCAAAAATTAAAAAATTGACCCAATTTTTTTTCGATTTTTTTGGGTTGAAAAATCATCTACCATGGCGAATTAGTAGAGGTTTTACGTTATATTTTTTTTTTTCGGTAAAGGAACGTTTGCCCAAAATAGGCATTTGCAAAAAAAAATTTGGTACGTTTTAAAAAGCTGTGAGCTCGCCTTTAAAAACGTGATTTTAAAATTAGCTTTTATTCGTCATTGATATTACTTTTTAAAAGACCATCGCCGTTGAAGACAATGGCGATTTTGAGTTTTTGAATTCGCAAGGACAACTCTTTTACGCCGAAAATGTTGAAAATGTTTTTCGAATTATTTTTCGTCTACATTTGAAATTTGTTCAAAGTTTCGAACCATCTACTAGTCGAGCCCAACGTTGCTTGAGCATGCCGGATCGGATCACTTAGTCGAGTTCCATTGAGCTATAACTCATTAAAGGTGTAGGAAGCTTTGCATCGGCCAATACATGAAATATAAATTTGAAATGCAAATATAAAAATAATTCGGAAAAACATTTTGCGCATTTTCGGCTGTCCCCCGCCAATTCAAAAACTCGAAATTGCCGGTGATGGTCCGGGCAACGAACAATTGCGCAAAATCAAATTGCGTAAATTCACGGCACACTCACAAATGGACAAAAATTATTTGAGAAATAATTGAAATGGACAAAAAGTCATTCGACATTAAATTCAAATGAGAAACAATTGATCTTGGCACGATTTGTTTCAAAAATAATTTTTTGGTATTTAAGTGTTTTTAAAAACAATACTTTACGCACTGAACGAAGTGAGCAACAAAATAACTGATACAGTCGACCACCTATATGTGCTATCTCTAACTGGCCATCTCTAACTGGCCATCTCTAACTGACCAAACACCACTTAAAAAAACTCTGTAGTGGAAAGTCAAGCAATACATATGTGCGTCCATTTTTATCGTTTCTACATTAACATATTCCCCAAACACACTCCAACAATCAAGTAGAAGTACATACAACAACCGGCTTTTATTCACTATTAACTTTTCAATAAGACTCAATTATTCAATAATAAATGAACATATTCTACAAATCCAAAATAGTTAAATTACCTCGATTCTTCAAATAGCCGAAGATTTCTGCCGGATTGTAGCTTTCTGCCAGACGCTTCCTCTGCAACGCGATTCGCTTGTCGACACTCTTCAGCTTCTTCGGAGTTGTTTGCAGTCGGACGAGCTCGGCCTCTTTCAGGCTGCACTCCTTCTTCATTTGACGCAGCCACTTCCAAAATTCGGGTTTCTTGCCATCTGAAGATCCTAGAGTCAGCTTCAACGCATTATGCCAGGCATCGAGAGAGTTGGTAGTTTTTGAATTTCCTTGTAAATTCAAAACAGTTCCAAAGCTGGTGAAGAAACATCGGGCGAGCACCACCAAAACGTCCAATCCATGTCTAAAAATAAATTTTGAGCGATAGCTGAAAGCTCACCGCTGAAAATCACCTACATGCACGAAATACTCAATAAACCTCATGAACCTCGACAATACAGTAATTTTGCCGATTCTTTTCGATCACTATTTGCACCCATACGCTTTCTTGACGCATCTCCACTGTTGTATTCCTTCTTCATTTGGCTGTCCTGCACGTTGATAGACGTACCTTGGCACAAGTACAACCAATAAGAAAACAATATGTAAAAGACTTACCTTCAAACACCGGCAACTCACTCCGACTTCCATTCTTTTTCGGAAGCTGGCTTGGCGTCAAATAAACCGCCACTGGATAAGCGAGGACGGCTTTTTTTCTTTTTAGGACGACCCATTCGCACTGCTGCTTGATGTTCTTCGGCTGGCTCTTCTTCTTCTTCATCAAACTCGACTTGATCGGCCACTTCATTCTAATCGCTCCAACCATCATCTGAGCTAGCTTCATCTTCGGTGCTGTAGTCGATTCTCTGACTCATGAGTATCAACTAAAAGTGTAGAATGATAAACTCGATGAATGCATAAACGTAACGAAACAAATCATGCCAAGATCAATTGTTTCTCATTTGAATTTAATGTCAAATGACTTTTTTTTCATTTCAATTATTTTTCAAATAATTTTTGTCCATTTCTGGGTGTGCTAAATTCACATCGCGCAAAGTTCAAATTGCGCAAATACAGATTGCGCAAATGTAAATTGCGCTAAAATCAACTTACCGGATTTCCTGCTAAAAACTAGCACGTCGAATTGTTAGAGATAAAGCAGTACGCAAGTGAACATAGCACTACGGTTCTGATTGAAAATGCAGAGTGTAGTATTAGTTATAGCAATCTTCAGCCTTATCAGCATTTTTTGCAATTTGGATTTGCGCAATCTTCATTTGCGCAATTTGATTTTGGCGCGATTCGCATTTGCGCAATCTGCATTTGCGCAATTCAAACTTTGCGCAATAGTCCACTGCCCGATGGTCCTTTAACCATCGATCAACGATTAAATTCCTCAGAGCTGAAATCTTTAAAATTTATAATTAAAAATGGGGTTAAATGGAACCATTAGTAAAAAACGAGGGAGGAGGGTGATTAAAAGAGAATAGGAGTTTAATGTTTTATAAAATTGAACTAAGCTTTCAAAGAAACAGTCAAAGAAAATTTACCCATTCCAGGCTCTTTCCTTAATCTGGATGTCGACCGTTCTATATGAATTTCTTTGCCTTCAAGTCTGTACTTATCAAGCTTTTGGATGGCTACGTCTGCGTCTGATTCACTCACAACATGCTTAAATTTTAAACAATAGAAACATAACTAATTCAACAAAACTTACGATAAACGCAAAATTTTTAAGAACGTCACATTCCTGCACTTGTACATATTGCATGAAAAGATTTTTCAATCTAAAATTTTGAGTTTTTCAGTGTTAGTGTAACTAACATCATAAAATAAACGTATATTAACTAAAGTATTCTTTTGATAGTTGGTCAGAAATGTCGAATATTTGATTCTTAGGAATACTATATTCACTCTTAAAACCCTCGACTTTGGGAACTATTACCGTATTTCTTTTAATAGGTGGACATGTCAGGTTATTTTTCAATCGCCCGAAAATCTGAAAAATTCTGGGTCAATCTTGAGATGTTTGACTGAAAATCCAAAATCGAAAAAGCGGAATCGGAAGAGCCCGATGTAGTTAAGAAAGGGTGGTATTTAATTTTGCCCGCTAATTTCTTAAAAATTCCCGCTAATTTTTTATTTGCATTTTTTTCTACATTTTTCTTTCAATTTTTTAAAAATTTTAACATTATCGAGTTGCCCAAGATCTCAGCTTTCTAACGAACTATCAAACTTCATCACATGATTTCAGAAATCTAGATATTTAGGAGTTGAGACGAAACAACACCTATTTTTTTAAAACCCCTAAATCTTATCATTTCTGAAATTATTCAATGAAGTTCGATTGCTTGTTAGAAAGCTGAGATCTTGCGCTACACGATATTGTTAAAACTTTTAAAAAATTGACACAAAAATGTAGAGAAAAAATGCAACTATACAATTAGCGGGCAGAATTAAATCTTACCCGTTAAGAAATCGCAAAAAACAGCTTCGCAAAATTTTCACTTCGCCTTAAGATACAGACCCTCAAAGAAGGGAATGTCTGGTTATTGGAGACTGTCGGCCTATTAGAAGAAATATGGTAGTTCGTACGGAATATATGACACGTTTTTTAAAATGATCATTTCTCCTTTGTCAGTTATTTGTTTTTGGCATGTTTTTGTTTTGTAGCGTTGCATCTCCTCTTTCAAATAGTATAAAAATTTAGCAAGCTTATTTTAGAAAAGGCTATAAACACTTGAAGGCAGAGGTGGGCAAAGACCAGACCGAGATCAGACTAGACCAGACCGAGATCAGACTAGACCAGACCGGCCTGATATTTCCTACAAAACTTTATTTTTTGTAACTTTTCTTTTAAGTATGTGATCTTTTGCAACTATGAAAGAAGAATAGAAATATATCCTTTATATGTCTGGTATTTTTTATTTGTGACGTTTTTTGTTGTTATAGAGAAATGCGCATCGACGATCACGAGGTCATCCGCCCTGTTATGCTCTTTTACTTCGACAAGGGGAAAAGTGCTGCGAAAACTTGCCGCAAGATTAACGCAGTGTGGGGAGAAGGAACGATTGGAGAAAGCACGTGCCGTGAGTGGTTTGCTCGTTTTAAGTCCGGCAATCGAAACCTAAAGGATTAAGGAGGACGTGGCCGAAAGTCTGAATTCGACGATGCTCTGCTGTTAAATGTAATTGAAGAAGACAACCGGTTGACCACAAGAGAACTTTCCGATCAATTCGAAGTGAGCAACAACACCATTTATCTGCATCTGAAGCAACTTGGAAAGGTCTGGAAGCTTTGTCGATGGATCCCACACGAACTTACGCGTCAGAACAAAGCGGAAAGGGTGCGAATCTTCAGCGAACTTTACAGAAGGAACATTAGAGCACCGTTTCTCGACAACCTTGTGACCGGGAATGAAAAATGGATCCGCTGCACAAATCGGAAGCGAGGCAAGTCATGCGTGAGCCCTGGCGAGTCACCAGCAAGCATTGCGAAAGTTGTTCACTGCAAAAAAAGTGATGTGGTCAGTCTGGTGGGATAAAGAAGGCATAATACACTGGGAGATTCTTTCAAACGGCTGGTGCTACTGGTGGTGCGACAATGGTGAAGAACAAAAATGGCAGGTTCCGCCGAAGATGGAAAACGGAAGACAGAAGAAGCAATACAATCTCAACGGCGACGTCTACAAGGCGCAACTCGATCGTCTCCAGCGTGCGATCGAAAGCAAAAGACCGCTGAAAAAGGATGCCATAATCTTCCATCAGGACGGAGCCCGACCGCATATCAGAGCTGACGTTGTTGCCTCAATCGAAGACAAAAGATGGGAGCTGCTGCCGCATCCGCCGTATTCGCCAACAGAAGCACCCACAGACTACCACGTCAACCGCTCGCTCCACAACTGGCAGCCTGGGAAAAAAAGTTTGCAAACCTTCAAGAAATTGTTGATGACATAAGACAATGGATTGCTTCAAAGACACCGGATTTCTTCGCTCGTGGAATCAACCTTCTGCCGTACAAATGGGAACAGGCAATGGAATTCGATGGAGAGTACCCTCCGGAAGATTAGTTGTTGTTGTGATTGATTTGTTATTGTGTTTGATTTGATTAATAAAAATGGTTGATGAATTGTTTTGCCAAAGTTAAAAAAACGCTGGATAATTATCGAACAACCCAATAAGATTTTCACATTTTATCTATCATTTTTATTGGTCAGTGCCGATGCCGGTGCAGATTTTTTAGTCGGTGCCGGTGCCCATCAGTGTTTCCGGTGCCGGTGCCAAGTGTCAGGCTTTTACCACACTGCTTTTGACTAGTTATTCGCCTGTGTGTCATAAAAATTCACTGCCGCAAAATCCCAAAGATTATAGAGTCCGTTTGATAAGGACTCATCTTCAAAGGGCTATAACTTTTTTCACACTAGACCAACTGAGTGTGGACAGTGTAATATTTTGTAGAAAATTCTTTGGAGATCCCGAATCTGCAAAGAAAATCATCAAAATTATTTTTTTGCAGAGTTATGGCTTCTGTAAGTTCAGTGACTGAACTTCAGTCACTATAATTTGTCTTCACTGCAGTGCAAACTGACAATTAAGAAAATTTAACACCGGATTCGTGTTCGGCATGGTTGATTTGCTTAAAAAATACTCTTACAATGAATAGCTCCGCGTAGAGGCGTTTGGCCCCTTTTTCCCATTTGGGAAAAAAGGGGCCAAACGCCTTATTAAGGCGTTTGGCCCCTTTTTCCCGAATTTCAAATTTCTCGCCTTGGTCCCCCTGTTGATTTTTTTCAACTTTTTTCGATTTATCAAATTTATGGTTTGAACATAGTTTTTAAACTTTTGAAAATTGAATGAGGGTTTTTTAGGGCTTTTGAAAAAAAAAGGGTTCTTTATGGTTATCGGGAATACCCGATTCTTACGCATAAATTGTCTTGCCACGTCTTGCCTCGGGTATTCCCAATAACCATAAAGAACCAAAAAAAGTTTAAAAGCTGGGTGAGCCCTTGGCCCGGACATGTCAACTCCCGGGCTTCCTTTTTTTAAGCAGCGCATAGCCGTTAGGCTTAGGCTTAGCCATTAGGCTTAGCCTGAAAGGCCTCCATCCCTTATAATAAGGCGTTTGGCCTTTGAATTTGAAAGCCCGAAATTTGAAATTCGGGAAAAAAGGGCCAAACGCCTTTCCTTATTAAGGCGTTTGGCCCCTTTTTTCCCAAATGGGAAAAAGGGGCCAAAAGGCTACGCACCAATAGCTCAATGTAAAATTTTGAATTCCTCTCGGGACAAAAATTATTCAAATATTTATTTTTTTAGAAGTTTAAATAAGTTTGTCTCAAAAGGAATTCAAAATTTTACACTGAGCTATTTGCTGGTAATGGTTTCAATTGATTGCTGGGTAGTTTTTGGCCCTAGAAGTGAGTGAAGTTGCTAAAAAATAGAGTAAAAAAAATATGGTGTGCACGCAGTGATATGAATTGAAGTTACTCAGGCTAAAATAGCTGCTAATATTCAAGTTACTAGGTAATGTAGTGGTAAAGCGGCGGCGTCGGGTCAATATTATTAGTGGGTTCGATTCACGGTGCCGGCTAAGCTTTTTTAATGATTTAATTATTAGTTTACTGAAAAATAATTCTGAATATTTTCGAAATAAAAATAGTGTCCCGCGCGCATGAACTTCTCGTTGTCTGCAACGGCTATGGTCCTTTAAGTATGAATTTTACAAGATATCATAAACGGAGTTCCAATTCGAGTTTAGATACAACAAAAAAAGAAGCAAACCTATGAGAATCGACAGCATCAGCCAAATTTCCTACAAACAGCTTGACCATTTTTCGCTGAAAAAGTGTTCACTATCAATAAAAAAGTGATTCTGTGTGTTTATAAAATGTATATATGTTTTAACATTTAACATGTAAATAGCAAAGGTACAATAAGAACAACGTTTATTTCAGAAAAAAACGACACTAGATCTGTCGCGCACCCACAACTTTGCTTTTTTTGAAGCCATTCAATGATATTCAAATAGGGGAAACATAAGACATTCAGATCCTGCTTGACTTGAATCTAGGAAGCTGAATTTTCGTGGACAAAGCGGCTCTTCTCTCGGCGTAGGTACTCAGCTACGTAGTCGATAGGGTCTAAGAATAATATTTTAACGAAAAAGTATCAAATTATCCTTTAGAAAGTATACCAGCAGGTCTCTCTTTTGCAAGAGCTCCAAGAGCCTGCAACAGGATGGGCACAACCGTCTGGTCCTGCAAAACAAAAGAAATATGATAAAAATTTATCTTTTTCTGACAGAAAATGCTATACCAGATACTGACGAGTGGGAATTGACTGCAATGCAGAGTTGTTGGAAGCTTCTCCCTCCTAAAATTTTTGGATCATTTTAGATGTACATTTCATGTACTATGATTCACAAAAAATAAAAATTTGCCGAAACACCCTGCACTTTTCATTTACTTTTTTTGCAAAAAAAGATTTGGGCTGACTTTTGGTAGTCAGTATGCTAGTCATATAGCTAAATCTCTCAATAACATGCATCATTAGCCTATTTTGAATTTGGATTGTGTTTATGAAAATTTGCTGTTTAAACTGTTGTCATTCCCAAAAAACAATCAACAAAATCGGAATCCTTGCAATTTTTTGGACTAAACTGTGCATATTCAGGGTGTTTCAAGAATTTCTGCCTTTTTGAAATGGTCATAACTTTTTTTATAAGTCGTTTTTTGAAATTCTGTTTTTACAGATCGATTTTTCTCGCCGACAATTTTTTTGGTATCTAATGTGAAAAATACGATTTTCGCTTGGTCCCCACTGTGGTTTGGTTCCTGGTCTACAAATGGCTTTTGGATGGCCAGTACTCGAACTACAGGAGGGGGACCAAGCGAAAATCGTATTTTTCACATTACACACCAAAAAAGTATTGTCGTCAAGAAAAGTTGATGTGTAAAATCAGAATTTCGAAAAACGACCTACAAAAAAAGTTATGACCATTTCAAAAAGGCAGAATTTCTTGAAACACCCTGTAGAATTGAGGCCCGTTCACTCAAAATCATACCCACAACTGCATCTTCAAACCTCATTGTGAACGCGAGTGTGATTGCGGAATTGTGGGCCGTTGTAAACGCACTTTTAGTAAAAGACTTCAAAAATTATGTCGAAAAAATATTCGGACCCAGCTAAGGACCGAACATTTGATGGCTTATGTTATTCAGAAGTCCGACTGTTATGTTAAAAAAATACGATTTTTTATGTTAAAAAAAATACGACTGTTATGTTATTCGAAGTCCGACATAGTGACACCCTCAAAAGTTCGATTCCCAGCTGGGTACGACACTTTTTAAACCCATATCTCAAGTATTTTTGGAGAAACTGGTTAGTCAGTGCAGTTTTTCAAAGAAGATCTGCTAAGTCGGAATCCTTGCGATTCTTTGGACTAGATTGGACAATCAGCTTCTCCAAAAGTACACAAAACGTGGGTTAAAAAAGTGTGCTGGACCCAGCTGGGGATCGAACTTGCGGGGGTGTAACTTTTGTGTAAAAATGATTCAAAAAATATCTCACATTGTCCTTCTTGGCCATGTCATTGGTGCTGTGCACAGCTGTGCCACCAGTAGCAGGTGCGCTAGCCTCAGTGGGATCCGACTTGGGAGCAGTCTCTGCAGGCTCATTGATCATCTTGTCATCGGTGGTCATTGGCTCGTCAGTGGTGTCAGCAGGAGCCTTCTGAGCTTCGTTGTCCGGAGTCTGTGAAACCAAATCAGTCATTTCTTCTAACGAAATTTCTGAAAATTGTCTGATTATTGAGACCAATCGGCAGTTTTAGACTCTAAATCAGCTCCTCTACATATTTATTCAAAATTGTATCTACAGATTAATACAATCGATTTAGAGGGCTTTGCGCTCAGCCACAAAAAACTGGAACAATTTTGTGCAGAATGCCACCGAAAGTGCCAAATTTAAACTGAATTTTTAGTTTGGCTCACGCTTGGCAACTGCTTGGTGATCATCTAATCTTTTATCTGGTTGTAGTGATAAGCTTCTTAACTTCTACAATCTAACAAAGGACAAAAATTAAAATTTTTACGCAATATTTTACTGACTTATTCAAGCTCGATGAACAGTCTCAAACATGCTGATGAAGATTCTCAGAACTTTATTCCGACGGGGAAGACATTACACCGGATTTTTTAACGGCTTGCAGTGGTAATTTTTGCATGGTATAAAAAACTTCAAAAAAGTTTCGTAATGAATCCGTTTGAAAAGTTTCACCTGTTGACATGTCTTCAGGATGTATTTCGATCCAAATTTCCAGCTACAGTTGATACTTTTTCTATAACGGACCACTGGGGACCAGTGTTTTCAAAAATCAATGTCAAGGTAAAACTTGACTTTATAAAGTCAAGGCCGTTTTTCTCAGTTTTTTGTAAGGAAAACGGGTCTGAATTTTTTCCCCATCCCCTAAAGTCAAAATTTTGTGCTGAACTAACGTACTTTTCAGAATTTCTGAGATGAGATATAGCCTAAAGTAAGGTAAAATCACCTTGATTTTACCGATGGTCAAGGTCAAGGTAAAATCAAGGTGATTTTACCTTGACTTTGTCTCAAAATTTATTATCGAAATTCTGAAAAGTACGTTTTGTTCAGCACAAAATCTTGGAGGTAGGAAAAAAATTCAGACGCGTTTTCCTTACAAAAAACCGAGAAAAACGGCCTTGACTTTATAAAGTCAAGTTTTACCTTGACCTTGATTTTTGAAAACACTGGTGGGGACCGGCCTCAGGTGTCCGTTAAAGAAGAAGTCCGCTGCAGAAGGAGTCAGAAAAAGATGTTCTCAGTCAGAACATCTCTTATTTGATCATCAGTCCTGAGTCAGGACACCTGTATTTTACTGCCAATTGAAAAAGTCCATTATATCGAGGGTCTCTTTATTTTAGCTGTCCGCTTCAGAGGGAGTCCGTTATAGAGGGTGCAGAATTTTCCTTATTTAAGGCAAATCCAAGCAAACCAAAAAAATTAGACCGTTATAGAGGGAATGCGTTATGCTGAGTGCAGTGTTATAAATCGGCTTTTTCTGCATTTTCCGCACCGGGAGCTACATCAAGTTCAAAAAATTTAATATATTATGATAAACCATAGCTCATTTTGAAGAGGAAGAGCTGCGGGCAATTTTTTCACGTATTGTGGAAATTCAGCGAAAATTCGACATTGTTCAACTGCAAACGACCATAACTTTTCAAGATGAAATGTAAAGTGGGAAAGTTTTTTATCAGTTTTGTAAAGCTACTCTTCTTTTTTAAAATGAGCTACGGTTCAATTTTTTGAACTTGATATAGCTCCCGGTGCGGAAAGCCGATTTATAACACTGATTGAGTGACATTATAGAGGGAGTTGACTGTATCAAAATTTCGAGTTTTTACGAAAAAAATTTAAATTTATCTAAATTATACTGGACTGCTAATGTGCAATAAAACTTTTAATAGTCTGTTTGTTATTTTCCAACGGTCAACCATTGCAGAATTAAATCTGGGAGAGTTAGCAGCATGCGATTCATTCAGGTAAAATTTGTGCGGATGAATCAAAACAGATTTTACAATTGTTTGTTTAGTTTGCTCGGTGCTATGAGCGCCATCGGTATTTAAGTTGATTACATATTTAAAAAATATATATAACTTGTTGCAGAACTAATGGATCCCAAAATGGATTCTGGAATGTTGCCGATTGAAGACACTAGTTTGATACTGCAAAAGGTTAGATATGACTTTCGAGCATATAACCAGCCCGCATTTGTTGAATTTAGAGTGGTGTATTGAATCTAGTTGAGATGGAGCCTCAGCAGCTGATTGCCACTATTGATGGGTCAGCCCTTTTTGTTTTTACATGTTAGGTCAAATCTCGTTTGCAGTCGCATAAACTTTAAAATTATTGATGAGCTGGATATTTAGAAAGAGAGCTCCACAATTTCGGACTTTGTCAATATTTTTACCGCATGGTCTAGATTTGACCGAGCAGTTGGCCACAACTTTTTATTCTAACTACAGAGTATGTCAAAAAAACTTGATCATCTAAAAACATATTGAGGAATCAAGCCCTTGCCCGGTCGATTTCCGATTTTTGGGGTCCTATCCCTCGAAAATCTTCAATTCGGGATTTTGTTCACAACAGTAATCGTAAATCGTCAGAACAAACATGGAAAATAAATTATGACCAGAATAAATCTGCGGACAAATTTGGATCATACGGTAGAAATCTAAAATTGTGGAACTCATCAACCGTCGGTATATAATTTTACAAATTAATTTTTATGTTTAAAACCCTAAACGAACTGTTTTTTTTTTAAATTATGAAACCTGATCTCTGTTTTGGTAAAACTAGCGACAGTGTGTCCAAATTTGAGTTAAAAGTGATAGCATTGACGTTATTGCTTAGTCTGCTTGTTTAACACTCCGCTGCCTGACTTTTGGGATTTCTAACCTAGAATTTTGCGCTGCAGATGATGATGGTTATTGGTTTTGACATTTTTCGCGTAAAATTTTTTGCTAGACACCCTTGAAAATTTAAACTTTTTATTTTTGTCGTGGCACGAAAGTACGAAAAATAGTCGCAACCTTTTTATACCGTATTTTCTCTATTAAATTCCCATGAGGGATTATTTTTCGACCCCTAAAAAATCGGAAAAATTTGAGGTCAATTTTGAGATTTTTGGGAACTCAACCAAAATCTGAAAAGTGTTATCAGGTAAACTCTTGGTAGCTAAGAAAACGCAAAAAACAGATTTGCGAAATGTTTGCTCTCGGCTGAGATATAAGGTCCCTAGAGTGGGGGATTACTAGAGAGTGGGAAATTAATAGAGAAAATACGGTATACTTTATATTTTTATGACCTGTAAATGTATCTTGTAGAGCAAATGCAGGCATAGTTGCACCCTCGCCTGGCGGCTCCGCCGGCGGCCGCATCCGCCGGCGGAGCCGCCAGGCGGAGGCGGAAAATTCAGAAACTGCCGGCGCTGCCGCCAGGCGGCGGCGGCGAAAATTTTTGAACGGAGGCGGGATTTGAAAATTTTGCTGCCGTGCAACTATGAATGCAGGGATACCTTTTGACTTGTTATTTGTCTAGGTGTCATATACCCCTGCCACATTTACATTTTTAAATTTATCCAATGTAGTTTGATAGCCTGTTGGAAAGCTGAGATTCTGGGCTACACGATAATGCAAAAAACTTTAAAATTTTGAAAAAAAATTAGCACAAAAATTCAAAGAGAAGTGCAAATTTTACATCAGCGGGCATTTTTCACAGATTAGCGGGCAAAATCAAATACCACCCAATAACGCAGGCGCAAATAAACTTCTTTTTGGTGCAAAAAAGATTTAGCTATGGTGTAAAAAAGCACTAAAATTAGTGAAAAGCATTAAAACTCAAAATCGATTTAAAAATTTGGTGTGCACTGAGATCGATGTTAAAATTTTAGTTCAATATTAGTGCTTATTTTAGTGCTCTTTTAGTGTTTTTGAAAATTTAGTGGTCACATTTCATATGGTATTCTGGTCACTCGATCCCACGGTCATTTGGTCTCTAAAAGCGCCAATTAATCGAGTCCTGATGGCAGCAAAAATGTTTTCTTGGCGACGAGGTATCTATGATTGATAATCAATCCTAAATGGTTATCCACCTCGAGAATCAAAATAATTTTAGATTTAGCCAAAAGCAATTAAAAACTATTGTATCTACTCAAGATTATTCCCTGAACACGGTTTTATCATACCAAAATAGAGATTTTACCAAGCAAATGTGTAGTAAGGGGCAACTATGTTCCCGAACTACCTAGGAGGTAGTCTACCAGTAGTTAATTACCTCAACGACCTGGAGGGTATCCATACCATCTAAGAAATGCTACAACCACTAATTAGCATCTTGGAAATATACCAGATCCAAGTGGTAGTACTTAGGTAGCCATGTGAAGGTAGACAAGGTTTTGTGTGGTTTTACCTTTTAATAACATATGCAATTTAGTTTTTGCATATGTTTGCATATGTTTGCGATGTACCTCAATAAGAATATTATATTCTTGGGTATATAGGGTATCCCTATAAACTAACGTTAGTTATAGTAGGTCCGTACCTTCTCTTCTTGAAAAGAGGGCCGAATAAGCGTTTAGCCCTTAGTGAAACGTAGCTAAGTTAGCCTTAAAACAGGTCTGTACCAATAAAATAGTCCAGAAGTGGAAAGGGGGAATCCCTAACTTGAATAACAAGATAAAAATGGGGAGCCACCAAACATACCTGAAAAGAATATTATATTCGATTTGAACAAATGCCTGAAGCCGAATTATTATGAACTTTATATTTTTATGACCGTGGCTATACACGGTCATAACCATGTAAGACGGTGGTTTGTCACCGTCACATGTATGACGGTGACAAATTTAATTTTTTTTTTAATAATAAAATTTCAAATATTTGAGACAAATAAGAAAAATTGTGCCAAGAACAAGTAAATTTGCGCCAAAAAAGTCAATTTGCGCCAATTTTTATTTTGCGCGACAAAAAAGTGTATTTGTGCCAAAAGAAGTTAATTTGCGTCAAAAAAAAGTTAATTTGCGCCATGAAAAATGCGAAAAAGCGAAAAAATATGTTGAGCAAAAACTTTTTCCTATTTATAGGATTTTTTCTCAAAATTTTTGTTGTCACATGTAAAATCTTTTTTTACAGTATTAAAGCGCTGTCAATTCTGCGTCGAATAGTATGTTGTTTGTGAAAAGAAAATGGACTGAAAAACACAAAAGACAAGCACACAAAAGAAAAAACACCAACTTTTAGAAATTTATATTAAGACTTTTTTTAAAGCGCGCCTTTTTAAAAAATTTCAGCGAAAAAATACGTCGATCAAAGCTAAGTTAGGGGACACAATGAAGTGTCCCCTAACCCGAAAAGAAAAATTAGGCTAAAAATGAGGCAACAAGGTCTTCTGCAAAGTTACGGAAAATGCCTTTTAACCATTCATTGATCGCTTTAGAACATTGGCTATGCTAGTTTGTTGGCTCCAGGCACAACCCTTGGACCAAACGGTACAACTTATGCCATAGGACAAATGTTATAAAGTTTTATTTTTGCAGTTCTACACGAACGTTTGTCTGCTAAATCTTGACGAGCTTAAGGATCCCATTTTGAGTGCATTCTCCTTTTCAGCCATGAACTTGCTGATCGACTTTAGAACTGTGATTGAGGTGGCTGGTGTTTTCAATGAGGTATTTCAAGAAAAACGTTTTTTCTTGATAAATATTTTTATATTTTAGGAAGATTTTTCTCCTTTTTCATGTCATATTGATCTGGAAAAACAGCACATCAAAAACTACAACCGTGGCATTGAAAAATTGGAGATGGCACTTAAATCCATACATTCTAAGCAACAGGTAATAGTGTTGTCTTTTGATATAACGCGGCCCCGTGAAGTTTGTCTCCGGTGTATCCAAAACTTTTTTAAGCGTGATTTAGACTACTTTTTTGTCTTTGATGCAAGGATTATGAATTTTAATGGGTTTTTTAAACGTAACAATTTGTATTCGTAACGACCTCCGCTCCTGATTTAGGGGCGCTCTATTTTTAAAAATAGATTTTGCCAAATCGACAGGCGACCGCATCATTATTTTATAAGGTGAGGTTATTTTAACTGTCGTTTTCCAGAGCAAATGCAGCTTTTCCAAGCAACTCGAAGCAATCGAAGTTAGGCTGATGTTGATGGTTGGGCTTTTTGATCTGTTCCACAATCTGTTGCCTCGACACCTATCAGAGGCTATCGCTCTCAATAAAGCCTTCACACCCAATTTTAAAAAATCTGCCATTGCCGTAGATAAGTGTTTGGCCCTGCTCAAGTTATGCACAAAGACGTTGCCTTTGGGCACAGCTGCCCCTGTAAACTCCGGAGATTGTAGGGTTAATCGTCAAAGTTTTCCATAAACTTTTTTAAATTTTTCAGCAGATTTCTCCTGGCTGCCAGCCTTTCAGCCTCAAATCAACAGACAATTTTTTCCTCCCAGTTTTCCCAGAGAACCCAAATTTACCTCAAGAGTGGATTCATTCGTTTATTTTCAAAGGCAAGTGTTTTCATGAAGAATATAAAAAATATAGGTGCCAAATTTAGTGTTCTGACCAAAGTCAAGCAAATGATTGCTGAAGTACCCGACAAAATTCGGAGTTTAGAAGCAATTTCGGTATTTTTCCCCATTTTTTTTTCAATCTAGTTGAACCTGATCTTTTTAGCAACTTTTTCGAGGTTGAAAACAGTTTTTATTTTGCCTTTGATGTCATTTACAGTTCTTAGTCTAGATTTTGGCGGAGAGGACAGTTGCATACTCTCAAGGTCTATCATGCAACTAATAATCATGCCCAATGATTATACATTACCTCACGGTCAGTTACTAATCTGTGGGCAATATCCACTGAATGAAATCGTCAAGGAGTCTATCAAAGAGTTCGATATTTCCCTTACTGCTGACAATTTGCCGTGAGTTATTTTCAAATTTTCAAAGGAAATACTATTTTTCATTCAGATATGCATCAACTAATGGCGAGAATAAAAGTACTAATAATTCTCTGCACACTGATGACTTCATAGATTTTTGTGCTCGTGCCTTTATTGGAGTTGTAATTTTTTATCAAGCGCTATCTTTTCACAAAAAGAATCAACCGATGTCTTTTTAGTTCCAAATGTATGGACACAACCTGGCCAGACAAAGAGACAAATTGTTAAAAAATTGTTTCGAAGGTATTATTATAGTAGGTCACTTGGGAATTTTCTGCCAAGTTTCTTAAAATTTAAAAATTGATGCTAAAAATATATATGTTTTTTAGACTTCAGTGTTCTAAGTATTGAGGTCGGCCATTTTGTGTTTTGACTGGACTTCTTGTAGTTTATATAAACAAAATCGGGGTTTTCAGGTTGAAAAAATGGAAATTGAAATTTGTTCGGGTAGTAATGGCTTGGATGCATTCCAGCAAGCGAAACCACCAACCTTCTCTACTTTCTTGCTTTACCACATTCTCAGTCTGATGTAAAATACCTAAAAAAGCTAAAAATAATAAACCTTTTTCTTTCAGGCACTACCATTTTGAATTAGGTTTTCGGATGGAACTCTTTGTGCCATATGAGTTTTGCTCATGCTACTGGTATTTTAGTGAAGTAGTAGCTAAAAGCATAGTCAACATTCTTGAGGTAGAACTTAAAACTTTTAAACATAAAAGCCAACAAGCATTATTTAGAGGAAATGTAATTTGATGATACTAAATTACTCAAGATGTAAGTTATTCAGCTAATACCAATGAAAGGAAACTAACACGCCAATAATTTTAGCTACTGCGTCCATGGCATTGGACAAGAAAAAGTCAGCCAAAAAGCAACATCTAAAACAGAAAGCTGAATTACAGCTCAGATCTACTATTTCGCAAATGCAGAAGAGGATTTTGATGCACAAAATAGAGGCATAGTTTTTAATTTCATTAACCACATATTTGTTTTAGTTTACAAAACTTGTTTAGACAATTCTATCTACCGCCTTTGTCAAGTTCTGCATAGCACTAGAGATCTCCAACAAACTTGCTGTTCCAAATGGAGAATGGGCTAGGTATCATAAAAGGATATGCGAATTCTCCTCTCTTCCATCAATGCTCTATGTGCACTATGAAGAATACAGGAATTTTACTGAGTAAGTATAGTCGGCGCTCGATGGGTACCCGGCTCAGGGTAATGTGAAATTGGGCGGCAATTATAGTAGTTTTATTAGCAGTGTATCTGAAATTAATCCTAAAAAAGGGTTCGTTAATTGAACCTAATTCGGTGTACGTCAAATCGAGCGTTGACTCCAATATGAGTTTACTCCGACACGGACGAAACGCCCCAACAGGCCAAAACGCCCCAAACCGAGAAAAGGGAAAACTTTTTCTGTTAGTTGAGAACTTTTTAATGATGATTAATATAATGAGTATACCTTACTGAAAGCGACAATTCCCTAGTATTACCTCGCAGTAATACCGTATTTTCTCTAATTATAGACCCGTCTCTAATTATAGACCCCCCCCCCTAGACCTTTTTACCTAAATTACTATACTTTACTTAAAGGGGAGGAGTAACTTTATATACGCATCGACTTTGTCACAGATTTAACTACGACTGGGTGCAAATCTTATTTTTTATCTTTTTTTATGACAACTTTGCGTCGAAATGACCATCATATTCTGGGAAAAAAGTTTGACACCTACCGGACTTTATAGACTGAAAATCGATCGGTTTGGGGTTTTTCTTTGACGTGTTCAATTGGTACTTTCTGACTTTAATCTACGAGTCACAAGTTTTCTATATAAAAATATAGCCGAGATTCTGGGCTTTCATTTGAGATATCATAAAAAAGATAATATTTAGTTTAAGCTAAAATCCGAAAAACATACAACGATCTCCAATTCCCCGCCATCATACCCAATGCTGCCCCGGAACTTTTCGGTATTATTTTGGAACTGACGTTTTTTGCAATTTTAATTCGCATGGTGACTTACAACCTTATACTCAAAATTTAGATCAGCTTCCTGCCGTCATTTTCGGTATATGGTTGTATACAATAATGTAAAAAATTACAGAAAACAGTTTCGAAATAACACCGAAATCCTACCCCTCAGAAATACTCTCTCCTTCCCTGGTCAAACCTTCGCAAGTTACTTTTTTCGGGAGTAATTTTCTATAAAAATTTTCTATCTGATTCACATGCAATTTTGACTTTAAAACGTTAGCGAAACTTTACGAGACCTCGGTAATACCGGTAGAGTTTTTGCCTAAATAAATATAATTATGGCAAATTTTCTTTATTTCGATGGTCATTTGAATTAAAGCCCCAACTTAGAGCAATTGCTGACAGCAAAGCAGTGCTTGAAATAGTTGCAATTGATTTCGCGACAGTTTTTAGCCTTGGAAGTCAGTGAATTTGCTAAAAAATAGAGTAAAAGAATATGGTGTGCACCAGGGCTGGGACCGATTTCTGATTTCTGGTTTTCTGACTTTTTTCGCCTTCTGATTTCTGGTTCTGATTTTTTGTTGTTGTTCTGATTTCTGGTTCTGATTTTTTTCAAAAAAATCGGGTGCATTGCACTTTTCAGGACATTATTTGGAGTTTTTAAACGCCCTTTGTTTTAAAATTTTTCCTATATTTGGGGCGTGAAATCTCTAGCATTTTTTCGAAAGCGTAATAATCTCTATTTTAGTGCTAAAAACCAATAGCTTACCAAAGCTTTCAATAAATAAGATATGTGACTCAATAACTCTGGCATGGCCAGAGGATGGTTCATTTTTACAGATTATGTCTTTTAATACACACTATCCCTGACCATAGTATTAAAATCACAAAGTGGATAAACGCCTTACAGGCGGCTTTTATGAACTTTTTTCGTGTGCCACTATTTTAAGTGGCAAATCCTATTGGTATTTCTCAGCCATGTCTGATAGCATTTTGACACCTTTTAACACATAACCCCCAATTTTCCACTAAGGGGCTAAATCTCATTTTTTACAACAAATCAAAAACCAAGTATTTCGCCGTAAAAAAGACCTTTCCAATAAGTACAAACCCGCCGTTAAAATATTTCACAGAAATAAGTTAAAGCTGGCACTACGGGACCAGTCAAAATGGCAACACAGCCGACCCGAATACTATATATAAAGATTTAGTAAATTTTGATAGCTAGTCAGAAAGCTAAGATTTAGAAATACATGTTAGGCAAGGTTAAAAGAAGATAAAAGGTCTTTTAAGTGACTTTTTCAAATGAAAAAAAGTCACTTAAAAGTGACTAATTGCCCAATTGCCTTGGTCCGCCTGTTGATTTTTAACGTTGCTTGTTGGATTTTACAAAACAAAAGGGCACGGCCTTTCAGAGTGGTCAAAAGTTGGCAGTAGGTTACTTATGAACAATTTAAATAAATTTTGCGGGAAACTGAAAAACTACTCAAATTTGACTATAAAAATGAGTTCCAGATTTCATATGGCTTCTAGTTTTTAAAATCCTAAGCAAGGGCAAGGGAGTTTTTTCAAAAAATCACTTTTGGTCTTTTAATGACTTTTCGCATTTGAAAAAAGTCACTGAAACGTTAGCTGAGTAAACACTTGTGCAAGTGGCAGAAATTTCTATTGTCAAACATTTTTGGTCGCCAGAAAAGTGGGCAAAAAATGGGACATCGATTTTTCTAAAAATATCTGGTTTTCTGATCTCTGGTTTTACGACTTTTTTGGCCTTCTGATTTCTGGTTCTGATTTTTTTTGTTCTTCTGATTTCTGGTTCTGATTTTCAAAAAAAAGTCGGTCCCAGCCTTGACGTGCACCCAGTGCGGTAAAAATCTGAGACTTAATTCCCCCTACCCTCGAAAATTGTGTTACAAATTACTTGTGTGCATGGAGGTTGAAAAATTATAGACCCGGGTCTATAATTAGAGAAAATACGGTACTCGTTTTAGTAGTACAGTCTTATTAGCATGAAAATTCGTTGTATACAGTGTTTATATATTTATTTTAGACCAAACAGATCTTTGCACCGAATCGTTATACAGAGGGAGTTGAAATAAGGGTGTCGTAATTTACATAAAGGGTTCACTGTACCTAAGTACCCGGGTGGTACGATCCAAATGGTGGCATCCAGGTATTTAGGGGGTCCGATACAGGTGTGCTAACGAAGTAGCCAGACGATCCTGGAAGCGCCCAAAGTAAATGCACACTAAATATTTTTTTCTGCATCCGATAGATATCCTCCGCAGCATATATCCACCCGCACATATATCCTCCAGTCTTCTTTTTCTAACTTCTAGCTTAGGCGCAAGGTAGGTCAACGTATGCTAGAAGGGACTGAAACGTATTCATCAACAACGGAAAGTGCATTGTCTTACTGCTTTTTTACTTCTTAAGGGCGTTACGTCGCCTTTCTCAGGGATTTAGGCCTTTTGTCCATTTTTCTCGACTTGGGGCCTTTCGTTCCCTTTTCTCTACTTGGGGCATTTTGGCCTGTTGGGACGTTTTGACACATACCGGAATTTAATAGAGCCTATACAATAACCTATCCTAAATTCCAGGCAGTATAAATCTTTTGGAGCACAGCAGTGTTTTGAGGATGCAGCCAATAATTTCGAGCAAGCAATAAACTACCTAAAAAACTTTAATTCCGCAACAGAAGAAATGCCATACAGAGTGCAGATCCTACTTAAAATAGCCAAGCAGAATGGGATTGTTGCTAAATTATTAAGCTGTTCCAAGCTATCTAATGTAAGAACTTAGTCAAAATAAGACCATGCTAACGCTCTTCTTTAGAAAAAAGTGCTTTTTGAGTTTGCTCAAGACAAAGCTCTTATGTTTCCCACTGTTAAACTTTCGTAGGACTCAGGACAAGAAGTTGATTGCATAACCTAGACCACAGAAAAATGACTGAAACTATTGAACCTTTGTTATTTTTACTACGGGTAATGATGTTTTTAGTTCTTTGAGAAAACTTTGAGAGGGCAGCATTCATTATTTTTACATATGATAGGATAAACATTTACAACTAACAACAGGTGCCAACACGATAAAGTAATAACAACAACTACTTCAAGACCTTTTTCTTGGCAGCCTTCGATTCCTCGTTCTCTTTGCTCATTTGTTTCTTTTCGGCATTTGTTTGCTTTTCCTGATATTTCTGGCCGTATTTAATTGCTGACTTAAACAAATTCATGTAGTAGTTGAAGGAGACCAAACTGTCATCGTTGCCAGGAATCGGATAGGTCAGATATGAAATTTCTAAAGTAGGATAAGGTCAAAATAAACAATTTATATGAAAATGTTCAAATAGGAAATAATTACCTGCATTAGTGTCGACTATTCCAATGGTTGGGATTGCCATCTTTGCACACTCTGCTATAGCTGGATGCGGTTGCTAAAATTTAGAGAATTTTAGTCTTCGAAAATTAAAGTAAATTCTTACTAGAGTAGAGGTCAATGTAGTCAGAAAAACAACAACATCAGGAAGTCGAATAGAAGCACCAAAATATGTTCTCGAGTTCAGAAAAGTCCCTTCTCTCCACTGCTTTGTGTGACAGTATTGATTCACCTCCATTGCCATTTTCTCCAGTGGAAGCATTTGAGCCCTAAACAGATAAGTCAATAATGAGAATGGGACTCTAGCAAATCAGAAAGGTATACTTGTTCGTAGTGATAAAAAGCACAATAGACCCGTGATAGCTAGAATGAGCTAAGAAGTTCAACGCTCGGGTCAAGTACTTCTGAGTGATATCCAAGTCGAAAATGCACACTCCCATTCTTTCACCATACAGAGCCCACTTCATATTGTTTTTCAGAGTGCCGACCTAAATCAGAAAAAAATAAAGTGTTATTAGTGTTTGAGAAACAACTAAATGTAGTTAAAAACACCTTAGGGAGAAATCAACATACTTTATGTCCATAGTGCACTCTTGCATTGAACATATCTTCAATTCTCACACTAATTTCGGATTGTTCAGACTCGATATCAGGTGGTAGCATCGGGAACAAAGTTGAAGCATCAGCTGAAGCACTATTTGAAGCAGGCCGACACAGAAGTAAAAATCCTCTACGAGCTTTAATTATTCCACGAACCATTGAGGATATCATCTTTTAAACAAATATCACCTAAATTAAAAAAAGAACTTCTACTTATTTAAAAAGCCAAAACAGATTGCCCAGCGATTGGGTACAAATTGTAATTGGGTGCAGTTACGATTGGATACAGTTTTTAACGGGCGGCGGTGAATTCACTCGAAAAAATTTTGATGTGACAGGTTCGAATCCTAGTATTAGAAAACATTATTTTTTCTTGAATAACAGTCATAAACTAGTTTTTATAAGACCAGTAAGCCTCAGAAAGGGTAGGGGAACCACCTGGTAGCACCCCAGAGTCCAAAATTTAAGATTAGCATAATATTATTGTGCCCTATGTAGAATCGTGTCCTCAACATGGCTTGATGATGTTAAAAGAGTTTCAGTTCTGAAATAGTTTCGTATCCCATAGGGTATTCAGGTGGTGCTCAGGTTGGTCTACTTAGGTAACAGTACTCAGGTGGAAGTGCTTAGGTAGTAGTTATTAGGCACTGGCACTCAGGTGGTACCCAGGTGAGGGGTTTACAGATGGTAGTACCCAGTGGGTGGGCCTAGGTAGTAGTGATAAGGTGGTGGTCATTAGGTGGTACCCTAAAGTGGTACCGAAGTGAGGGTACTCAGGTGGACCCAATTAGGTACCCAATGCTCAGGCGGGTAAGTTTGATAGAGATATCTGAAGACGATTAGATGTATCTGGTGAATGGATACAGGGTATAAGTTGAAATAAGGAAGTAGTACTTAGAGAGTTTGAAAATTCACGTAAGCATGCCTATCTAGTCTCCTGGCATACCTACATCTAGATGTCCACCTGGAATAAATTTTTCTCTCTTATATTTCGGCTTTAAAAAGTTGGCTAAAGTTCGTTTATCGGTAATCTCCCAAAATCGTATTTTAACCACTTTTTAAGACGTTTTAGGCACTGAAACGTACAGAAAACGTGTTTTTAGGTATGGGAAAAGCATTTGCAGAATTTTTTCTCGACAAAATCTACTTTTTGACCAAAAAATCTGAACGTAACGAAAAAAATGAGAATTTTGAGCAAAACTTTTTTTTCGGAAAATGTCTTTCCGCCATCTGAAAACCCATTTTTCATACGTTTCACAGCTTGAAACGTCTAAGAAAGCAGTCAAAACACAATTTTGTCAGGGCTACCGGATAACGAATTCCTGTCAAAAGGCTTTTTTTGTGCACTAATTCCGATAATCTAAAGATAATTGGGAGATAACAAACCGTCGTTTAAGCAATTTTACGAAAATTCGAAAAACTCCCTACAAAATAGCATTTCACTATTATCAAATCTTCTTTAGAATGCTGGAATTGGTGCAAAAATTTTTTGGAGCCTGGCGCCGACGCTAGAGGCGATTTTGGCTGAGGTGCGACTGTGGACGGGACTAAGTAAATTCAAAACTAGCGTTGCTGTAGGGGTTACTTTTGGACACACTGATCGTAACTGTACCCAATCGCAACTGTACCCAGTCACAATGTGTGCCCAATGTTTTACCGTCAAAACACTAGGTAAAGTTGATAAAAAAAAAGTTAAGAATACCACAGACAATACTCAAATTTTATTGGCTTCTAATAACTTTTACTAAAAAGATAAAGCGTTTCAAACTTGTTCCCCAATAAATTAAAACGCCAAGATTAAATATTTCTGCTGTTTTACAAATGCACGGATAAATTTTTTTACTCTGTACATGTGCGGAATTTCTGCAATGGAAATATACTATGGAGGAGGATTGGAAGGGAACTAAATTTTCTTGACCAATCGCTCAATAATATCTTTTAATTTGCATACTTATTTTACTTCTCTTGCTCCCTGATCACTGCTCTCCTGATATAGACCTAAAGACTTAATTTTTCAGATACCTTGCGTGAACTATGTAAAACACACACGCATTTATTCTAAATTTCAATGGCAGAAGCAGATATAGATGCAGCTAAAGACAGCTCAAGTGCTGGAAGAAACTCGATTGTAACTGTGAATTCCAACTCCGCTAATATTCCCTCTAATGGTCTTGCTAATGATCACAACTTCGCAGAACAAAGTGGAATTCTATCCTTCCGTGAGCTATCCAAACTTCCATTGATTTGCGGTAAATTTTAAGAAGAGTTAAAGAGTGGCCTCAAAGATTGTGCATTCAACTAATTAAGAGGCTGAAGCTAGCGAACAGGAGAAATTGTTCATCGATAAATTGAAACAGGGAATGGTTGTTTTCGATTTTTCATCTGATCCATTATCCGATTTAAAGTACAAAGAGGTTAGACTACACAATATTGTTTGTTTTCCGATGCTAAATATGCCTATTTTTAGATAAAGCGGGCCGCCCTGAATGAATGTATCGACCATATTTCCATGAACAAGGGAGTAATCACCGAAAACATATATGGAGTAGCTACTGAAATGGTTTAGTGAAATTGGCTATACTTTTACGTTTATTATCTAATTTTTTAGTTTGCTGTCAATGTTTTTCGTGTTTTATCCCCTCCATCCCATCCAATTGGAACTGAATTTGATCCGGATGAGGATGATCCCACATTAGAAGTAAGTATTTTACTTACACGGGAAAGGCAGGAAAACCACTCGTGCTATCAAAAAACCGTTACATGTCAAAAGATAGCCCTGACCGAGCCTGGTGGTGTTGGCCGTTTAGGCCGAGAAATTACGCTTTGAAAAGTGCAAAATTGGGTTGCTACAAAAGTAAAAAGAGATGTAAAAGCGACAGCAGCAAAAAAATCCCAGAACGGTAGCAAAACCAAAGTTTTGCACGCTAAGAAATTTTTGAAATTCTCTTTTAGCGAACTAAAGGTGGTGTATGGTCAGTTAACCAAACCAGAACAATTTTTGCAGAATTAACATTCCCGAATATATTCCAGTGCAGAATTCAACGGCAAACACGAATATCGCTTTTTCTCAAAAAAAAAGTGGGTCTGACGGGTCAATATATTGTGTTGAAAATAGAGCATATTTCAGACTATCGTAAAATAATGATTTTAGTTTGTTTTTCATTTATCTACATTATATTAAAATAACTTATTCACATGTTTCATGTCAAAATGACCGCCTTAATCTCCTCTTTCGAATGGATGTGAGCTTTCTGTGCTATCACATCAAAATATAAGTTTTTTGGTCTAAAACGAGGAAACGTATATACCCCCAAAAAAAATTTTCCGAAAAATTGATTTTTTATATAGAAAAATGTCAGAAAATAACGTTTTTATCGTTTTTAGAATGTAAAAATTAATTAGGAGACTTTCAAACATGATTATCAAACACGCCCCCTTCCGCAGACTAAATAGGTGCCAAATGATGTTTTTAGTTTGTTTTGTATTTATCTACATTATATTGAAACAAATTATTTACATGTTTCATGTCTTAATCTCCTCCAGAATCCACAAAGTAATTTAAAAGACAGTTTGACGGAAAACTTTTTTTTTCGCACAGAATACTTGAAATTCTGACACTAAATTCGAATTTTATTGTTTAAATAATTCAAAATGAAAATTGCTTTAATAAATTTTCAAATGAATATTTGAACAAATGTTCGATGTTTAAACCTGAATTTATTTTCACTTAAGCATTTTCTGGTGTTTTTGCCAAGGTGTTAACCAAAAAATATCAAAATTTTAAGATTTTAAAAATTTCAAAATTAATGTTCTAGATTCTGTTTTCAAATTAATGTTGATTTTTCAAAATTAGTGTTGATACAGCCGTTTTTTTGGTTAACAGCATACACCAGTTGACAAAGCAAGAAAAACTGCACCAGAAAATGCTTTGAAGTGAAAAAATAAAGAGTTAGAAGAGCGACGTAAAAGAACCGGCGTTATACGTTTCCTCCTTTTTTCCCATTTGGGACAAAAAGGAGGAAACACCATTTTTTGACTAAAATTTGACTTTTTGCCTTGGGGGGCTAAGTTAAACCAATTGGTCAAACTTTAGTCAAAAAAGTTTTTCCGAAAAATTGGTGAAAAGTGTCAGAAAATAACGTTTTTATCGTTTTTAGATTCTAAAAATTACTTAGGAGACTTTCAAACATGATTTACGAAAAATTATAAAATGCGCATCAACCACCCCCCGGACTAAATAAGTTTCCATCATTTTATTATAGTCTGAGATATGCTCTATTTTCAACACGGTATATTGACCCCTCAGACCCACTTTTTTTGGAAAGAGTATGGCCCCAAACTTTCGGACCCCAAACAGCAGCCTCAAAGTTCTGGCTCCCAAAGTGTGACCCCAAAATACCCATAACCTTTTTTCGGTAAAAATTTTGTGGGCTAATGCTCAAAAAATTTTCTGACATTCGAGCTTTTTTCTTTTTAATTTAAGAAACTTTTTCGTAAATCCCTATTCCTTTTTTCGTGTTTCGAACCATCTGTGCTCCACTTTTAATGTGTTTTGGCGGAAGTGATCCGTCTGTCTAGTGTTCTTATTAATATAATAAATACTTTCAGGCAGCTTGGCCACACCTACAGGTTTTTAATCTATAAAAAATTTAAATTTAAATTTCCAATTTAATTTTAGTTGGTTTATGACTTTTTCCTAAGATTTATTGAATCCAATGATTTCCAAGCTAAGTTAGCCAAAGTAAAAGTGTTGGACTTTTCCTAGTTAAACGCTACTAAAACTTTTGTGATTTGTAGGACTATGTGGATCAGAAATTCGTGTCCAATGTATGAACCTACTATTTACCTTCGTATTATTTTTACAAAAAAGCATTTTAGCTGCTTGATTTGTTTGACTCGGAAGACCCCCGCGAAAGGGACTTTCTCAAGACAACTCTGCACCGAATATATGGAAAGGTAGAATGACAATTTGTCTATTTTTTAATTTATCCCTCTAATTTTTTACAAACTCTCAGTTTCTAAATCTTCGATCCTATATTCGAAAGCAAATCAACAATGTAACAATTTAAGCTTTGTTGCATGTCCATAAAGTCTTTAGTTTATGTTTTTAGATTTTCTACACATTTATTTACGAGACAGAGCGTCACAATGGAATAGGCGAGCTGCTTGAAGTGTTAGGTAGGTTTTGGTGTTTTCCACCACAATAAACATAATGTATTTTTGTGCTCTTTCAGGCAGTGTTATCAATGGTTTTGCATTGCCACTGAAAGAGGAACATCGCACCTTTTTGATGAGGGTGTTGCTGCCACTACACAAGGTTGGGTTTCCCTATCACTTTTTTATTCATTGAGGACTGAAATAAGTTTCAGGCTAAATCACTTAGTGCTTATCACCCACAACTTGCTTACTGTATTGTACAATTCTTGGATAAAGTAGTTTTTTTTTATATTTTCACAAACCAATACAGCATTTGTCAAACTTTTCTTCTAGGACTCATCATTAACAGAAGCGGTGGTGCTTAGTCTTCTTAAGTATTGGCCCAAAGTGCACAGTCCTAAGGAAGTTATGTTCCTAAACGAGTTAGAAGAAGTTGCTTACTTTTGATTTTAAGATCATTCTGATGTCAGATATCTCTTTTTTCTAGGTGCTAGATATCATTGAGTCGGCAGAATTCAAAAAAGTGATGGTCCCTCTATTTTATCAACTCGCTCGGTGTGTATCTTCCCCTCATTTCCAGGTTAGCAAGTTAGTAGGGATTTATAAACTGTTTATAGTTACAGGTTGCTGAACGAGGTATTTCAATCGCAAGAGCTTTTTTGCTTGCTCTTTTAGTCACTCACGTTAGCAATTTCGTTTTGTAGCACTCTATTTCTGGAACAATGAGTGCATTCTGGCATTAATCAGTGAGAATGCACAAGTGATCTTGCCAATCATGTTCCCTTCTCTTTACATGAGCTCCAGAAATCATTGGAACAAGTATCAAGTTTTTTCTTTGACTTATAATAGGTTCGATTTTTTAGAACCATACACGGTCTAATTTACAATGCTCTAAAGGTAATACAATCACCAGCAGATCAATAATCAATTTAATGAAATCAAGTTTTTTTAAGCTTTTTATGGAGGAGGACCAAAAGCTATTTGGTAATTTTAAATAATTTTAATTTTTTATGGGTGTAGCTAAATGTCCTGATTAATGTTCGAAATATCATGAATTTTTTTATTTACGTTCCCGGCTTTTCCGATTTGCCTTTAAAAACTGAAATGTCCCGATTTTTTTCTAGACAATATATGAATTTTGCAGTAAAAAGTCTTAATTTCACAGCGAATTTCGGTTCGCCCCTTTCTATTTAACTTTCTCTTGAAAATTTACGGAAAGTTTAAGAGAAAAAGGGTAAGACCGAAATTTTCTGCGAAATTAGGATTTTTCGCTGAAAAATTCATATATTTTCTAAAAGCCGGGAAATTACAGTAATAGCCGAGACATTTCAAGTTTTAAAGGCAAATTTCAAAAAGCCCAAAGATAAATAAAAACCGGAGGTTTCAGACATCAGTTGGGATATTTCAATTTCATTCTTTTTCTACATTATATTGTTTCAGACATTTGCACACAGAATTACAACAAACAACGAGAACAAGAGCAGGTACTACATAAATATTTTTAATTAAATGCAAAAATTGCGGCGTTTTAGGAGCGCCAACTGGAAAAAGATAGAAAATGGGAGAACTTAGAAAAAGTTGCTAGTGCCAATCCGATACAACAGCAGTGAATTTGTCGAAAAAGCCGGGCAATAGTAAAAAATATACAGGGTTACACCAAATTACTGCACTATTTTCGAAAAATTAGTGTACGTAAGGCCTTGCCCGGCCGATTTTCAAAATTTTCGGAAATCTTCGCAGCATGTGATTCATTGCTAGTAGCCAAAGTTTATCCAACTCTTGGTATATACTTTTTTGTGTTCTGCCTGCCTGAAAGGCACGAGCGCACCGTGGCCTATCAAAGAACCTTATATGTCAAAAGATAGTCCTAAACGAGCTTGTTATTGACCAGCATGCGGAATTTCACACCGAGTAGTTTATGCCGAGATATTCCACCTTGAAAGTTGCAAAATTTAGTACCAAGAATAGATGGAAAAAATATATTCATTCGTAAATATGTCAGTGTGGCGCAGGATCGATCTCACCCCGAATCATCTTTTTTTCTGTTGACTGAAATAATTTTTTTAAAAACTCTCACCAATTCTCTCACTCATTCCAATTTTTCTCTCACCAACTACAATTTTCATCTGCTTATTTTCAAATTTTCAATATTTTTGTTAGCACATCAATTTTTATTGATTTTAAGAGGTTCAGCGGGACAATATTCTTCGGCTGCTTGAAGTGGTATCTATCTTTCGTCACTTCCTGCAGTATTCTTGGCACACTTGTGGCTATATTGATGGCGAAGTTCAATTCCGAACTCTAATAGAAGCTTGCTTCCTTGCGAATTTGTCACAAAATTGTCGGGAGCCAAATTGCACAAATATTAGTTTCATTTGTTGCTCATTTTGTGATCAATATATCTGTTTCGATCACTTTGTTGTAAACAAACGCTTCCATTGATTGTTTGTTGATAGCTAGTAAAGAAATTTTGAAAATAAGCAGATTAAAATTTTTAGTTGGTGAGAGAAAAATTGCAATGAGTGAAAAAATTATTTGAGTCAACAAAAAAATTGATTCGGGGTGGGATCGATCCTTGCGACAATAAATGAAAGACTGCAACGAATACCTCTGCGCCACACTGACATATTCACGAACGAATATATTTTTTCCATCTATTCTTGGTACTAAATTTTGCAACTTTCAAGGTGGAATATCTCGGCATAAACTGCTCGGTGGGAAATTCCGCATGCTGGTCAATAACAAGCTCGTTTAGGACTATCTTTTGACATATAAGGTTCTTTGATAGGCCACGGTGCGCTCGTGCCTTTCCCGTGTTAGAGAGTGCTGTACCTGAAGTTATATCGGATCCCAAACACACTATAAATATTCTTTTCTGTGAAAAACGAAGTGGAAGCGGATAAAATCATAGTTACATTCGAAAATTTGGCGCTACCGGAGTATATACCCCCAAATGAATTTTTTGAACTTTTTCAAAACACCATTTAACCATTTTAATCATTTCCTACACGTTGAACACGATAAAAAAAGTGTTTTCACCTACTTTTTTCTATAAAAAGTGGATTTTTTAAAATCTTGAATTTTGGTATTTTTAGTTGATTTGTGTTCATTATAACTTAGTAAATCAGATGTTGAAGGTACCTTGACCCCAAAAAGATGGAATTTGAACATAGTTTTGTTAACTGGGGCCTACCGCATAAAGAAACTCTGGTATGCATACATTTTCATGCATCCAGAGTCACTCAGTGATTTTAAGGTATGTGGGTGTGCGCATCTGATGCGCACTCACTTACCTTAGACATAATTCAAGCAAGACTCTTGATCAAAAATGCATTTAGAGGCTCTTTTTGCCCAGCTCAGTGACCAAAACATGGTAAAACAGCCAAATGGTCAAAATTTCAAAATGCCCAAAACTCAATTTTTTATTGACCAGAACACAAAAATAATGTCTTTTTTGAACTTCTCAGGTGATTTTAGGTTGATATAGGGTGTTTGGAAACACTTTAAAAAAAATTTCATTGGGGAAGGGGTATACTCCGGTAGGGTCGAAAATTTCAATTAAAAAATTATAAATAATTTTTTTTTTAAATGGTGCAGTAATTTTGTGTCACCCTGTAAAGTTGTTTTGAACAATTCGTAAAAACTGTCAATTTTACTATATCAACATCTGAAAACAGCATAATTTACATGTCTTTTTGGCATGCTAACTGAATAATTGCTCTACAACGAATCTTAATATCTTATGTGTATGGTTTGCCTTTTAATTAACTTGATAATGTATTTGTAACTTGTCTGTAATTGTCAGCGGTTATTGTCTTTCAGTGTGAATAAACGCATTTCTTGTGTAAATTTTGTTTGCTTCCACACTTTATAAAGGAAACTTTTACCACTTGTAGTCTGTATTCTTGCACCCAAAAACGTGCAATCAATCAATAAGAGAACTTTTAGAAAGCAAGAAATACATAAATTTTTACTTTCAGTTTTTGGCCAATTACTTTTTTTTATTCAGCTTTTTACAATCTTTTTTCTTGATGATTGTTCATCGACATTTTTTACTGACCAGGATACACAATGCATTTCAACCAAAATCATTTGGTATTTTTAGTTTAGAATATTTTATACTTTAAATTGTGTCAGTCTCATACAAGTACAGACAAAAAGAGGGCTACGGGCGGGATTTCGGGACGGGATTTTGGCTCAAAATCGGCTCGGGCGGCATCGAAATCCCGACAGAATCCCG
Source organism: Ditylenchus weischeri (assembly GCA_029231635.1). NCBI lineage: Eukaryota > Metazoa > Nematoda > Chromadorea > Rhabditida > Anguinidae > Ditylenchus > Ditylenchus weischeri. Next base: position 863,182 of record JAMRYI010000004.1, on the reverse strand, counting down.
TCTCGTTTATGTCTCTACATACGAGATAGGGTCCTTAAAATTGTACCCCAAGTCAATTTTTATATAAAAAATATTTTAAACCTTTTTCCAGAATCTGAACTATCTGATTATAGTGCCCATCTAACTTTACCCTCAAAAACTCAGCTAAAAAATAAAAAGTTTAAATTAAACTAAGCATTTTTTCATATAAATTATGGATCAATTGAATTATTTTGCATCTTCAAAACTTCCATCTTCAACGAAAAATTGGTTAATTTTTATATTTTGTAGTGAGATGCTATCGAATCGAAAGACATGTATTTGGAAATTGTGGAAAGGAAGTTGACCAAAACATAGGTAGGTCAAAATTATTCTTTTTTTGTCAAAATATCAAAACTTTTATGCTATTTTTCTAGCAAATCAATCTCAACCAGTCGGAGACAAACAAATAATTAATTTGGTTAACGCATACCGTCGTTTTGGGTGAGTTAATCTTTTTAATTACTGCTATAGCCTCTAGCGTCAGCGAAGGGCCTTCAAAATCAGAGATACTTAAACACACTAACTGGCATTCAGCCCTAAGAAAACTCCAGGACCCATGCTCAAAAAACAGAATTTATCGATAATTTTTAATTACACTCATTCTAAATCTCGATTTTTTGAAGGATATTAGTTACGAAAGTCTATTTTTCATTTACACAAAATTGTATACTTCAGGTATTTGAAGGCTGACTTAGACCCGTTGAAACTGTGGACTTTTGAAAGGTGAGTCTGAATTTGTAAAGCGACAAAGGTTCCCAACAAGAAAAAATCAGTTTTAATAAACTCGATTCTTTGTGTCATATGGGACCCATTTTGAACATGTTAATTACGCTTTTGTTTATTTCTAATCTTTTACAAATTCTAATCAAATTCAAATTTAAACAGTATCTTTTCGATCTCGATTCTAGCCAACGCGCCTTTTCTCGGTTCCATTCTGTCTAATCGCATTCCTACACCTTTTCCAAACAGTTCTCCTTCTGTTTGGTGTCGATTCATGTAGCTGAGCAGAGATTCTCCATTGTTGCAGTCCACTTGGATTTTCGCTTTTTTCTGGTCAGGTTCATAGTAGTTGGGAAAGGAGGCAGTAGATTGTGGCTGCCTCAACTCATTAGGATACTTGGTACAAGTGCTATTGCTGCTACAGTTCTCTGCGCTTTCCATAAACCCATCAGGACTTGTCTTTATTTGGTCGCACTGGATGTGTTTCAGCCGTTCAATAGCTGGGTCTAGGCTGTTGGTGTCAATGGAGTCGAACATGTCATAGCAATCGTTTAGTGGAGATTGCTCTTGAGGAAAAATCACGTGGCTGAAAAAGGAGCTTTAAAATATTAGTCCAAAGGCTGTAGGTGAAAACACTCCTCAAAATATGTGTTCACCTCCTCAAATTCAAATCTTTACTTCCTCAAATCTATATTTTCTCTGTAAATTTCATATTTTGTCAAATATACGTAAACTTCTAGCCTAATCTCGTTTTTACTTAGTCAAGTGAACGTGTCTTTGACAAAATATGAAATTTACAGAAAATATAGATTTGAGGAAGTGAAAATTTGAATCTGAGGAGGTAAACACATATTTTGAGGAGTGTTTTTAATTTGGGCCTTATTCTAAATTACAGGGCGTCCCAAAAAACCATCTTTTCATTATTATCATCATTCTTTTCTTGTAAACTGCAGTGTTGTTCCGGCGCCGGCGCTGCCCCGGCAAAAAACAGCGCCGACCCGGCGCCCGGCGCCGGCGCTGGGGCCAATGAAAAATTTTGCTCGGCGTCGGCGCTAAAATTTTTTGACCCGGCGCTGTTTTTTAAGCAACTATGGCTCCGGCGCTGTTTCCGAAATTTTACTGTCCAATATTAGAAACCCAATTTTTCTTACAACCCTTTGCAAAGCTTTCAAAGCTAGCTTTGTGGTTTTACCAATGCCAGCCACTCAGAATCAGTTGAAAGATTATTCTCACAGCTTACATTTAATACTAGTGGTCATAAATCCAATTCGGGCCCGAATCTCATAAAATTGAAATGTTTGCTTAATTTTAATCAAAAATTTATAAACATCTAAATGTACCTTTGAATTTTCTGTAAAAATTATGAAACATTATACTTGTCAATATACCTGTCAATAAAAATACAATTTTTTTAAATATACAGCGAAACCCAAATTTTCATCCCGGCGCCGGCGCTGGCGTCGGTGCTGGGGCAATTTCTTTCAGAAGGGAGGCGCCGGCGCTGGGGACTTTTTTTTAAAAGAGGTCGGTGCCGGAACAACACTGGTAAACAGTTTGTAGACAGCTTGCAAAAACCAAAGTCAGAGTCATAATGAAAGTCATAATCAGAGTCATAATCATAAGCAGAATTTTTCAAAGTCATAGTCATAACCATTATGATTATGACTTTCAAAAATTATGCCTGTGACTATGCTTTTCACTATGTCAGTCATAGCTATGACTATGACTTTATGCTTATGACTTTTGACAACACTGCCTAAGACTAAAAATTCAATGTCAAAAACACGATTTTGAATGAAAAGAAGTTTTTCGGGCCATCCTGTATAAATTTACAAGGAAATAGGCGCGTGGATTCATTTATTTCATTTGCTCGATTTTAGTCAATAAAAAAATTTGTTTTCAATACCAAAAGAGTTTTTTCTAAACACCTACCTCATTCTCTCCTTCATATGAGGCTCTAAAAAGCCTAGAGCTTCATAATACGGCCATTGAGGTTGGTCGTCGTCTAAACCGTTTCCAGAGCTCTGTTTAGCATTTTTGTGTAGTTTTCCATACTGGTTGCGCAAATTCACCCATCTATCATTGGCCGTTTTCCCGTCTGAAATAAAATTTTGTAAAAAGAAACAGAACTGTATATGGTAAAGGAAAAAACAACAACCCAGAAAGCCAGTCCTAGCAGCAATTTGTGCCCATAGCCGGTTTTTATGCGGTTTGTTTCTGTAAAGTTTGGCGGAATAGTCGTACAAACAGGGCTCTTGTCGGACAGCTTCAATCAGAGCTTCACTTTGAAGTCTCTTGATGTCTTTATAGTCAGACATTTGGGCAGTCCAAAGAAATTTTAGTTGTTGCCAGTAATAGTAAGAGAAGTAAAGAGACAATTTAAGCAAAAGAGCAAGTTAAAGAGATTGGACGCACCCTGGTTGTGTGCACGCACGAAGAGTTCCTCTTCCCCTTTACTCTTTTATGTGGAAAAGAGACTAGGAAAAGTGAAGGAGAGAGAGTGATATATTTGAGTGTCTGTGAGTGCAGAGTGTGCCATGAAGGTTTCTTCTTTGCCTTTAGAAATAGGTTGCCTGTGCTTACGACCACAGTAACTAAATAGAGTTGTGTTTGAGGAAATAAATACTGAAAAAAGTATATTCACAATTTTATTGATTTATAAAAAATGAAATCGATTCAACAAAAAAGAGGAAAGCAAGAACAAAAATGAAACCAATAAAATACAGCTTTTGTCATTTCCGTCAATTTCGAATGCCTTACATTAGCGGTGGAAATGGTCCTTTTTAAAAAGATTAGTCCTTTTTTAGTAATCCAAATCTTTTTTAGTGTTGAAATTTCACGCCAAAATTTTTTTCGCTTCAAATAATAAGCACTGTAGCAGTGATGTCAATAAGTGCATAAAAATGCACATGCACTTTCAAAAGTGCATGCGCATTTTGAAAGTTCACATACACTTTTTAAATTGCATATGCATTTTCAAAAGTGCATATGCTTTTTCAGAAGTGAATCTGCATTTTTGATAATGTATTGTGAAATTTGATGACTCCTTGAGAGTCTTTGACTTTTTTGAAGACCTTTAACACAGGACAACACAAGACCCTTAACTCATCTTTCTGCTTCTTGTCAAATTTAAAACAATTCGTTTTTATTAAAGCTTAAAAATCATATTTCTCAAAATCAGCGCTCTACTTCTTTATTTGGAGGTGGCCGGATGGATAAAAAGAAGAGAAAGAGAAAACTCATCCAATCTGGAGAAAGTTTCTTGTCACGAACACAGACATCAGATGCTCAGTTGAAGGATGCAGAAAAGTAAGTTGCCTTGTTTACATTTTTCTTGAAGGATTGAAACGATGTGTTGTGATTTGTTTTCAGATTTTTAAACTACCTGGAGAAATGCAAATTTGGCAAGCCATTGGAAAACAAGGCATCCGGATAAGCCTTTGCCATTTGATTTGTTGTTATTTTGACAGCGCATCACTATTTAGTACCTAGAAGAGATAGCCAATGTCCTGACCCATTTTTTAGACGCTCTGTGTGATATTCAAGGGAAGAAGTACGTCACCATTTTTAAATGTTTCGGAATTACCAAGTCTTTAATAATCGCTCTCGATAATGAAGAAGTTAGTTTTTATTAAGCGCAAAGTTTTAATAATAATATTATCTACATTACTACATTACATTAATCCTATACAGTCAAACCTCGTTATAACATACCCCCTTGGGACTGACCCCAGGGGTATGTTATATCGAGGGTATGTTATAACGAGGTTCGACTGTATACTAAGAGAGAAGTGTCTGTGTGTCCGTCCGTCCGATTTTGTCTCAAAAATGCCTCAAACTTCTTTTTTGAATGACTAAAATTGGCCGAATTTGAGAGTAAAAGTAAATTTTTTCTCGAGTCATTAGTAGTGAGAGTTTTGTCTTCTCTCATTGCTATTTCTTGATCATCATGTTGAGCAATTGGCTCTCTCAAATGATTTTTTGTCTCAAATTTCGTGAATCATCCATCTACTTGGATTAAGTTTCTAATTTTTGATCGAATTTTTTGGACTCCAGTCTTTTTTCAAATTTCTCGAAATTTTTTTGGTACAGTCTAGTCTCGTTTATCCGACACCCCCTCAAGTTCGTTCCCACCTAGGGTCCGACACTTTTTTAGCTCTATTTTCGAAGTCTTTTGCCAAATGTGATTCGCCAGTCTAGTCTCAAATATCGCAAGGATTCTGATTTTGCCGATCGTTTTTCCCAAATCCTTTTACGTTGCCATAAAGTCCCACGGCTCTCGTTTATCCGACACCTCTTTTTAAAAGTCAGGTGTCGGATAAACGAGAGCCATGGGTCTTTATGGCAACGTAAAAGGATTTGGGAAGAACGATCGGCAAAATCAGAATCCTTGCGATATTACGGACTAAAACAACCAAAGACAACTGGAAAAACATTTTAAAAATTGGCTTAAAAAAGTGTCGGACCCTAGGTGGGTGAGGGGGTGTCGGATAAACGAGACTAGACTGTATTTATATTTCTTGACTCAAGTTTGATTCATACTCCAGTCTAATTGCCTCAATAATGGTAAATACCTGAGGTGCTTGGACTGGACTGTGGTTCATAGTTGAGTCACAAATTAAATTCAAAGGATGTAAAGTTAGCTGAGTTGGATTGAGACTCAAGTTGTGATTACTTTTCTGTGATCATTTTTCATTGAAAGTTTCTCAAGCATGATATTTTTTCGTGAATCCCACTGTCTTGACTCAGATAGGAATCATGTTCCAGTCCAAGTTCTTCGATATGGTAAATAATTGAAATGCTTGGCTGGACTGTGGTTCATAATTGAGTCACAAACTAAATCAAAGGTAGTCAATCTTCTTGAGCTGTATTGAAACTCGAGATGTGATCTTAGAAGTTTTTTCTTTTTATTGAAAGTTTTTTTGATTATGAGTTTTGTGAAATGCATTGCCTTGACTCGGATATGAATCATAGTCATGTCCAAGTGCCTCAACAACGGCAAGTACTTGAAATACTTGGACTGGACTGATTCATGGTTGGTTCACATTTGTCTTTCTCGATCAGGAATTAAAATCCAGTTCAAGTGTTTTGTCAATGGTAAATACTTGAGAGGTCCTCAAAATCCTCAAAAATCCCAGCATTGATTGTCTGTATGTTTTTGTCAATAAAATTTGAGTTTTTTGTATCGTCTGTGCCTTATGTGCGTGTTCCAAAGTTTCATGCGCCCTTCTTATCTATGATGTATAATGGGTCTTGCTCTATTTTCGAAGTCAAGGGAAATTATTTGACTTTTGTCTTGAGATGAGAATGCCTCGGTTCTTTTTCATTGAGACTTTTGTCTTACTTTCACTTACATTGTAAGAATGTGGAGCAGTTGGTTCGTTTCACAGTTAATTCTCATGTGTATCATCTTGACTTTTTGTGAACCACCATCACAAAAAGCACAACGAAACAAAATAAATCTGGCTTTAAAAGAAAAAAAAAACAAAATAAAAAGTCGCTTTTAAATCTCACACTAAAAAGGGTTTTGTGAACTATGCTACTGGAAAAATAAACGCTTTTATAAATTTTACCAAAAAGAGACGCTTTTCCGAAACTCACCACATGGAAAAAAGTCGAACGCTTTTTTAATTTTGCACAGAAAAAACACGTTTTTTAAATCTCAACACATGCGCCCACAAAGGTTAAAAATGGAGTGTTTCCTTGAGTCCCCGAAGTAAGTTCAAGCCCACGGCTCATGTTTTCCCAATGCATGTTTGTGGCTCCTATATCATGATTCACATTTTATGTGTCATGTTTCGTATCTATTAGTTCATGCCTTATGTATCGCATTTTAGAAGCTTTTCAAAAGGCCACAGTAAACAAAATTTCGCTTTTGTTAAACTCGCAACAGCAAAGGGATGCTTTTATGAATCCCCCCACAGGACAACAAACGAACGCTATTTCAAAACGAAGTAAGCAGTTAACAGCTAAACTGTGGTCTAAATTCAAGTTTCTGTGTTATTGATTGAACTTCCTTAATGTCTCTATGTCATCTTTTGTCGCAAATAAAATTCTGTGTTGCTTTTTAAACTTTTTTATTATGAATTTTTGTCAAAGACTCACAAAGACTTCTTGTCAAGGAGTCATCAAATTTTACAATACATTGATCACTTCTGAAAAGACATATGCACTTTCAAAAATGCATATGCAATTTAAAAAGTGCACATGCATTTTTATGCACTTATTGACATCACTGTACTGTAGTAAATTTTCGGAAGACTGTTTTGAGAGTGTCGTAAAACTTTCGCATTGTGAGCTTTGATGCTTGAGATGTTAACGGCGGTTCATGTACCGGACGATTTTAACAAAAAAGGGGTACCCTAGATAGCACTTCTTTGAGCATATAGCAAATAAAATCAAGTTTCAAACCGGGGTCCTTAGAAGTCTTTTTGAAAAGATTTGTCCTTTTTTTGGTACCCCAAATTTTTGAATTTGAATTTTTGAAATTTCTAGTCAAAACCTTTTTTTAGCTAAAAATGGCAACAAGCACTAAATAAAATTAATATTTTTTTCAAAAATGGTCAAAATGTCCTTTATACCCAAATGTCCTTTTTCTGAAAAAAAAAATCTCGGAGGCCAGAAAACGATTTTGTATGTATCATCTGTCTGATTCAGCCAGATCATCAGCGATAGATCCACTCTACATAGTTTCCACATTCTCGGAGTTCAGAAGCTGAAGCTTGATCAGAAGAGGCTCAAAGAGTTTCCCGAGGTAAGAAGACACTTGAAGACACGATCCGTCGACTCATATTTGCGCTTCGACATAGGATCTTTCGTAGCCATAAAACGCTGAAAAAAATGTTGCAGCTTTTTAAGAATTTTGTAATTTTTGAGAACTGTGAAATTTTTATTTTGACACCAATTTTCTGAATTAATTATTCAATTTTAGAGTTCCAGAGCTGGACCCACATCTCTATGGTTTCGACCAAGTCACCCTAAATGAAGCACTTAATGATAATAGTAGTGCCACCGGCGAAGACTTTTTGAATCACTTGAAATCAGTGTATTCTGGTCAGCTTGCCGTGGAATTCATGCACTTACAGGTGAATTGACACAAACAAATTTATGGCTGGTTAAATTCTGGCGAATTCATCGTCTACCATTTATTTTTTCATAAAAAGAGAATTTAAGACTGATCTGTAGGAATTGATCCCTAGATTATAAAAATTATATTTTATGATTATTTTGCTGAAAAATTAACTAAATAACTGAAAAAAATATTATTTTTAGGATATGAATGAGAGGAAATGGTTCGCAGAAGCCTACGAAAAGCTGTTTGCTGAGAAATTCAGTGACGCAGAAAAGGTGGAAGCGCTCAGAGTTATGCTCAAGGCAAAGGTGATTTCTGCGAGCTTCTAATTTATTTGTGTTCAAATTAGTGCAGTTTAGGCTTGGGAAAAATTTCTGGGCTCAAAATTTCCCACTTTGAAGCGTTATTCTGGTGAAGGAAGTGAGTCTGCTGTGGGCCTCTACTCTTATTTGTTGGAAAATTGTGGACAGTATGGCATAAAAGAAGTATTTTTTTAGTTTTGTATAGTTTTTTTTAATTTTTACGCAAAAATTGTATGCGTTTGTCAAAATCGAAAGTCGAAATCTCGAATTTAGTTCATTTTCAATGGAGCACACAGAGGAAAACTTGCCCTGCAAACTGTTCTTTTCCGTTATCCTGCTGCTCAACTTTTTCGGAAAGTAGCTCAAATTAAAAAAAACTTAAAACACACTTTAAAAAATTAGATACGTGGAAAAAGTGAGTTCCCAGATGACCTACAAGGAATTGGAGATGTGCTTACCCATCAGACCTCCCATTTTGAATACATCAACCAGGAGGGAGACACAATGCATGTGAGCACCCTGCCCAACCCATCTCATTTGGAAGTATCTCCGGCCATGGCTGTAGGCAAGGCCAGAGCTAGAGCACAGACTCTTCAACTGGGTGATTACTGCCAAGGGGGTAGGACAGGAGATGGTGTTTTGTGTGTCCACCATCATGGAGATGGCGCTTTTACTGGCCAGGTTTATAAATTTTTTAAAAGTTTATCATATTCTCAAAAAATGCATTTCGACAAAAATAAATGTCTCTTTAGGGAATTGTGTGGGAGACAATAGGAATGAGCCAAATACCACAATTCCGTGTAGGTGGATCTATCCACGTTGTCATCAACAACCAGGTGGCTTTCACTGCAGAGAAGGGCATTGGTCGATCGTCTCTGCATTGCACAGACATAGCCAAAGCGTTTGATTGCCCAGTCATTCATGTTAATGGAGAAAATGTTGAGGTTGGAGTGAAATAGTAAAGTTTGCAAAATGGATGTGATTTATTTAAGAATGTGTTGCAAGCCGGAAAACTAGCACTTAAATACAGACAAATGTACAGAAAAGATGTGTTTATTAACATGATGTGCTACAGGCGATATGGTCACAATGAACTGGACGATCCAACATTCACCCAACCTAGTAGGTAGTTTATAAACTCTGCCATATAAGTTGGCTAAACAAAGCTTTTCGTCGGTAGTTGACTCATAAGATTTCATGTTACTGACTTCCAGACATACACTAGTTTTCTATTATAACGAGCAGGTTTCGTCCCAAACAAAAGATTGCAAACTGTTATTTAGTAGAAAATGTTAGAAGTTAGATACAAAACTTCGAACGTTAGGTAAAAAATAAAATTTTAGATAGAAAATAATATCAAATTAATGGCGCTAGTATAGAATTCCCCCCCCTCAAATCAGACCTTCTAAAAATCGTTGTAACTACCCTTTGGAACAACAAGTTTAGGCTTAGCCCTTAGGCTTAGGGGTAGGCCAGCGTATGGAAGTTGTGACTAATAAGTGTTTTACGCACTTTTTCTGGGATCTGGAACATATATTTGGGTGCTCTTTACTTAAGTTTTAGAAGGCATAAGTTATTTTGGGGGGTATTCTATACTAGGGTCAAATTAATTAATATTATATTTTGAGTCATGTACAAAGCAATAAAACAACAGAAGTGCTTGGTGGACAAGTACTCAGAGAAGCTGTCAGAACAAGGGATGTTCTCTTTGGAACAAGCATCACAATGCTTCCAAAATCATTACAATGAATTGGCTGAGCAATTAGAGGCCGTAGATGCCGACAAAGTTCCAGCCAGGTTACTGAGATGGCTTAGTCAAACCTCGATATAACGACCCCACTTTCAACACGTCCCTTTCCCCATTACCAATCTGGTCCCAGCTGCGGGTTAAACTTTTTGTGGAGGTCATTATATCAGGGTTTGATTTATTTTATTACATTTCTCGAAGTCTACAAATTTTACCACTGAAAACCACACAACTTTTGCAGTGTGGATCGCTTGCAAGGCTCTTGGGAAGGATTTATCCAAGCTCCAGCTGCAATCACTCAATGGGACACTGGAGTGGATGAGGATCTTCTCAGGTTCATCGGCGCAAAGTCAGTCGAACTTCCAGTGGAGAACTTTGTTAGCCTTTTTTGTGACATATTTGTTTGTGTTAACATAACTTAATGCAGAGTGTACATCCGCACATCCGCAAAACTCACATTGATGCTCGATTAGCAAGGCTAAAAAAAGGAACGGCCATTGACTGGAGCACAGCTGAGAGTCTGGCGTTTGGATCACTACTGTTGCAGAACTGTGGTGTTCGACTATGTGGACAAGACGTGGGTGATTTTAGAAGTTAGAAAGTGCATTTAATTTACTGATTTCTAGGTTGGCCGGGCAACATTTAGGTACATTTCACAACAAAATTTTATTATGCAAAGAAACTTGATAAGTTAAAACAACGGTACATAGAAGTTTCCGCGCTTTTTGAACATTTTTTGAATTCGCGCTTTTTTGAATTTTTTGCAGTTTGGAAAACACACTTGAGCTCATGCTGAGGTGCGCTGACCAGTATTTTCAAAAGTCACACTATCACACTTAGGTCACACTAACTTCACCGACCTTTTTATCTGAAATTTTGTTTTCTTATCCTAGATGTTTTTGACCGTTTTGTAGCTGAGCTTTTTCACTATCGATTCAGTGGTCAAATGTCTCAGTTAAAAATAAATTGACAAAATCACACCAAGTGTGACTTTAAAGTCATTACTTTACTTAAAAGTCATTACTTTGTCAAAAATTATTTTTAACTGAGACGTTTGACGACTAAATCGATAGTGAAAAATATCAGCTACAAAACGGTACAAAAACATCTAAGATAAGAAAACAAAATTTCAGATAAAAAGGTCGGTGAAGTTAGTGTGACCCAAGTGTGATAGTGTGACTTTTGAAACACTGGCGCTGACCCACCTTGCGTCGTCTAAGTTCAAAAAATTTAAAATATCAAAAACAGTCAAAAGTATATAAAATTCAAAAAGGCGCAAATTCAAAAAAATGTCAAAAAGCGTGGAAACGCCCATATGCTGAAAAGTATTAATAAAGTCGTTATCTGACATACGGCTGGTCGCATTTACTATTCGAGTAGTCAAATATAGACGTTATGATCGCCAAATCGTTGCCGTAAGATTGCGGGTGGGTGACACCTGATTTTTAAAATGTCGGATATCGAGACGGTCTTACGGCAATTGAAGGATTTACGATCGGCACAGAATGCTTGCGATATTGGGACTAGACTGGCGAATCACATTTGGCAAAAGACTTCGAGAATAGAGATAAAATGGTGTCGTACCCCAGGCGGGAACGAACTTGAGGAGGTGTCGGATAAACGAGACTGACTGTATGATATACAAATGCATTCCTAAATTATGATGTAAAAATTGTGGTTTAGTCATCGGCACGTAAGTTTGGTGGACCAAGAAACCGATTCAGTGCACATTCCACTGAACAATATATCACCTGACCAAACATCCTTTCTGGAAGTAATAGTTTTCAAAAGTCTTTGAAACGAGTATTATTAATGTTTCTTGTTGTCGTAGATAGCCAACAGTGCATTGACTGAGTTTGCTGTACTTGCCTTTGAATACGGTAATATATGCTTTCTTTAAAAAACCCATAATTATTTTATAGGATTTTCTATCGAAAACCCTAGAAGATTGGTAATTTGGGAGGCTCAGTTCGGAGACTTCTACAATGGAGCACAAAGTTTTTAAACGCAAAATTTTTGTCGATTTTATGTTGACTTGTTTTAGTTGTGATTGATAACCTTATTGCAACTGGAGAAAGTGAGTTATTAATTAGCTTCAATCATAAATATCGTTCCTTCTATCTACATACAGTTCGAAATCTTCTGCAAATTTTGATAAAAGATCGAAAGTCAACCGTATAATTATATTAAGACGAAAAATTAAGTGCAAATAAATCAGACAAATTATTTTGGGTTGCATTTAAGATTGCAAAGGTCTCTTTTGGATAGAACTTGAATAATGATACCGTATTTTTTCTAATAGGTCGACAGTCTCCAATAACCCGACACCCCCTACTTTGAGGGTCTGTATCTTGGAGCAGAGTCAAAATTTTGCAAGGCTGTTTTTTGCGTTTTCTTAACTCCCACGAGCTCTAACGATTCCGCTTTTTGTATTTCCACCCGAAAATCTCAAAATCGACCGTAAGTTTTCAGATTTTTGGGTGATTGAAAAATAACCCGACATGTCGGCCTATTAGAGAAAATACGGTAGTTGCTTTCTATACGATAAGCGAGAGAATACGATAAGCGGAAATTCTTATTCTTTACCCAAGGGTTTAAATCGGCAAAAAATTGCTACAAATAACAAATTCGTTACTCCATTTCATTTGCTTTTATTGATACTGCTATCCAATTTCATCTTTTAGATAAATGGCTATTTCAAACGGGACTAGTGCTTCTTTTACCTCATGGTTTGTAATAAACCACTTGTAGTGTCCAAAAGAGCCTCATTAAAGTGCTGAATCTAATTTAAAACAGGATTTGATGGAGCCGGCCCAGAACATAGCTCTGCCCGTAAGTTTTGTTTAAGATTTAAAATTTTGAGTTACTCTAAATTCCGAATAAGATTTTAGTGTGTCGAAGTAGCTTAATTTGCATTTAATTCACAAAAATTGTAGATATTGAAAGGTTCCTCCAGCTAACTGACAGCAAAGAGAGCCAATGTCCAGTAGATGGGGACAATGTAAACATGTTAGTTGTGAATCCCACCACAAGTGCTCAATACTTTCACTTGCTACGTAGACAGGTATTCAGCTAACTTTAAGAAAACCAAAAAATTGGAAATTTTTTATCTAGATGATAACTCCCTACCGAAAGCCAATGGTCATTATAGCCCCAAAACTTCTTCTGCGTCATCCAATGGCTATGTCACCTATTGAAGATTTTGGCCCCAACTCTTATTTCAAGCCTGTCATCTATGACTTTACGAAAGTGGAGTCGAAAAATGTAAAAAAGGTAAGATTTGGTTTTAAAAAGTTAATAATTTATTAATTTGTCTAAAATGGTTTCGCCTATTTTACCAAAATTAAAATTTTGAAATATGTGCTTCAGTTTAAATATTTTAAAGAAATATTTTTTGTTACTTATGTACCTGGGGGGGCCTCAGGGTGGCTAAGTATTAACGAGGTGGTTTTTTTCTAACATTTTTCCCTATTAAAAATTAGGTTTTTGAATTTTTTTTGTTGCCACAGGACCATATAACAGCAAATAATCAACTATCCAGTAGTTATTCCATATTTTAGGTCTTTTTAAGCCTATCCAAATACTATTTTTGTGTTGATTAACTTATAAGAACAGGGCGATTCTTTTGAAAACCCAATTTTTACTTAAGGAAAATGTTAGAAAACTCTGTTTTTATCGTTTTTAGCGTATAAAAATTACATAGACGACACTTAAACACTATTCACATTTAATTAAAAAAGGGGCACCATCAGGTACATAAATGCCTATTTTTTTACTATTTTCTAATGATAAATTAGTAATTAAACTTAATTAATAAATAAATAACAGAATTAATAAAAAACAAAAATGACTTTTGAATTTTTTTAGTTAATATTTACGAGTGGAAAACACGCAGTCACTGTGGAAGCAGAGCTACAGCAAAGAAACATCAGTGATACTGCGGTTGTTCGCCTGGAAAGTTTATGTCCGTTCCCAGCGGATGAGTTGAAAAGGGCCTTAGATAATTTTCCAAATGCTAATGGTAATTCAAGTTTCTTTAAAAATTAAAAAGATTTTTATTTACAGCTTACATTTGGTCACAAGAAGAGCCGAGGAATGCGGGTATATAAAAAAGAAGGGTTTTAAAAGATTTGTAGTCATATCAAATTTCAGGTTGCTGGCAGTTTGTTTCCAGTAGGTTCCTAAACGCTCTAGGGATTCAGGTTAGAATTTAGATAGTCTTATCAGAATTTTTCTTTTATTATCGGATTAAAAAGGGCTTGTTTTAGTTGGTCTACAATGGACGGCCCGAAATTGGATGGATGGCTACAGCGATCGGGGAAAGGCACAAACAAGAAATCGAGAAGATATTTGAAGATTTGTTTAAATAGATTATTGTTATTGAAGTTGAAATGAAAAAAGTGCATCACCAAAAAACATTATCACAACATTTTTTTATATATTTTTCGTTTTTGTGCTTCTACATCATATTGGGATTTCGTTCTAGTCAGTTAGGTATTTTCCCCTCTCTGTAAGCATTTTGTTTAAAGCCAGACTGAAGTTGAGATGCAAAAAATGATAATTTAGTATTAATATTGAAAAAAAGCAACCCTACTAGCTTTCCGTTTATTTAATTTTCACAAAAAGTTGATTATAAATTAGTTCAATAAAAACACACACATTTACTTGATAAGTGATTTATGCTTAATTTTTGCACCCACTAACCTTCTAAAATCCAGCTTGCCAAATGCTAACTCTGCTATTTTCATGTGGGCTTCTTCGGTAGGATGAAAAGCACCAAAAAAGTCGCCTTGAAGGCGCAAAGAATCTTTTGAACTCCTAAAACAATACAATTGTCAGAAATTAGTTCTGAATTTAAATCCTACCAACCTAAGAATATGAAAAATGAAATAATTCTTATTTTTGTATTTCTCAAATTGACATTATCTCGACAAATGCACACTATATCTTAGTTCCGTAAGCAGATTTACCGTATGGACCAAATTTTCGTCATGCTTTATTTTTGTTCATAACTTTTTTAATTCGCGGTGTTTTGAAACGATCTTTTTTGTTTGAAAGCTGACATTTAGGCAATCGAATGACACCTTGTTTGTGTCGTTATCGCTGTTAACAGATGGAAATTTTTTAAGTTGAAAATGTCTTAATTTCGCCCTAATTTTAGGCCAAATGGACTATACGATCGAGCCGCAATACTCTCCTGATCTCACAACGTGCGACTTCTTCTTGTGGGGCTACTTCCAGTCAGTCGTTTACCGCACTCAGCCAGCCAATTTGTAGGAGCTTCGTAAGAAAATTCAGCAGTGCTTTAACAACCTTGCTCAGGCGATGATCAATCATTCCAAATTGGCCTAGCAGCGTTGTCTTCAAAGGCGCATCGAAGTGGAAGAAGGGAGTGTCCAGAAATCATATGAAAATGTGTGAATCTCAGTTGTTGTTGTGTTTCTGTTTCGTTGTTATGCTAGGAATTGAATAAAGAGTCATGTTTTGCTCATGTAGTCCACTATGCCTAAAATCAGGGCAAAATTAAACATTTTTCAATTTAGAAATCTTCCATCTGTTAACAGCGATAACAATACAAAGGAAGTGTCATTCGATTGCCTAGAATCTCAGCTTTCAAACAAAAAAGATCGTTTCAAAACACCACAAATTTAAAAATTTACGAACAAAATAAAGCGTGACGAAAATTGGGTCCATACGGTACATTAGGCATTAAATTTAGACTGCTGCTCATCTAATTTAGATTCTGATGTTAAAAAGCTAAACAAAATGAGTAGAAGTTAAGCTTTTGAAACAGCAGAAAAATTATTTATGGGCATTCTCAGATTGAAAGTTTGTTGCCATTTGCAGCTTTTAAATATAAAATCTTTTACCTAATCAAAGAGTTCTTAGAGCACATGCCACGGCTAGAAAACAGCACAGCCACCTGATCTCCTAACACCTTCCAGCCAAATTTGCGTCCGGTCTCAGTAATTAGTCTGTTCAACCTCGTTAAAATTAGACTCTCAGCCTTTTTCAAGTTTTCCACAGTGATTGCACTCAGGTCTTCACAGTCAGTGGCCACTTGACCTTGTTCATTCCTGGACATATCAAAATACCAGGGCATAATCACTTGTTTTGGTCGGATTTCATCCTTCAAATACCTGCCCAGCCGGCTCAGCTGACTGGAGCCATAGAAAAAGCGCATTTGGAGGGTGGAGGGCGAGAACAACCCTTTAGTTTGTTTTTGGAGAAGTTGGGTGAGGATGCGGGAGTAGCCTATATCATTGCCGCCAATGGATAGAACCAGAAGGTCAGGACCTCGTCCTCTTATTTTGGATATTTGCTGAATGATGGACAATTGAGCTTGACTCTCACCGGTTTCCGGACTTGGGCCTACAAAAAATAGCAATTAACTTTCGAAAGAATCAAATACTGAGTTGGTATGTGCTAAAGATTCTTCGAAAATAATTAGCAAGCTAGCCTTAGTTGGTCTACACTCACCTGGGAACCTGTGGCGACGAGATATTCCAATAGGGCCAATGTCCTATTAGATCCTTATTTGATGAGGTGCAAAATAATTTTTTTTTTTGCTTTTTTTACTATAGACCGCGTTTCTGCCCCAAAATGACCGAAGAGTATGTATTTTCTAAGCCAAAAGATGCAAAACGCGAGTAACTTTTTTTGGGCAGAAAGGGTAGTTAAGTTACTGCCAAATGATGGTCTAGGACATTGGCCCCAGGGCCGCAATTTGGGGAGGGGCGTAGGGGTAATTACCCCACCCTTGGGGAAAAATTTCTAGTCACTTAAAGGAGGTCCGAAAAATTACCCCCTTGACCGAAAAAATTAGGCAAATTATCACCCCCCCCCCCTGAAAAAGTTGAAGTTGCGTTCAGGACTGGTCCTACATAGCCCTAAGGATGTAATTGTTAAATTTGTGCGAATTTGGTGTTAACATTGCTTTTAGGTTACTGTTGTGACTACTGAACATTAAAAGATGCGTATCACGGCCTGCCTTACTGCTCGCTCTGATGGTAAAAAACTACTGCCGAGCATATTGGTGAACCGCAAACGTCCTGTGCCCAAGATAATCGAACAATTTAAGGGCAAGCTAATAATCAACTGGAATGGCTCGGTGTAGATGGATGACTTGACAACTTCCGATTATCTCAAGCAAGTCATCAAAGGAGCAGGTCCATTTTCTGGGAAACGGCTATCAGCACACAAAAGTGGAAAAACTGCAAATATCCTGAAGAGTCTAGGTATTGAAGCAGATTATATCCAAGTATGTTTTTAAGTTTGATCGGAAAAAATATTTTTTCAGGCGCCAGATGTCTCGTGGAACAAGCCATTGAAGGAAAAGATTCACCACTGCTACACAATCTGGATGACAAATGATGCTCAGAAGGAATTCACGAAAGGTGGCAACCTAAAGGCTGCAGCGCTGGAATTGGCATTGAATGGGTGTATCGATCGTGGTCTAAACTAACCGAGAAGTTGATTTCAAAGTCATTCGAAGATTGGTTTTTATAGCGAATGGTTGGTCGGTAAAATTCCTACTTTTTTAGCGTGTGCAATCACAACACCGACAGACGGCACCGGTGACGATAAGATCTCATGCTTCAAGCCAGAAGTCTAGCGGCACGAAAGGATTGGCTTTTCTCAAAGGACTCCGGGCTCAAGGAGAAGCAATCGATGGTCACAACGACTTTGAAGGAGCTGGACTGGAGGAAGTGGAACTCACAGAAGATCAAGAACCAGAAGCCAACCAGGAATTTAATTTGGAAGAATATTACGATGGTGATTATTTATTGTTTGAGGACACCTTGTTTGAGTTTTACTTTATGATAAAATCCAATCCAAAACAAGTCAAAGGATATAGCAAGAATGGTCCTAGGGGTACCCGTCTATTAGAGACTACCCGTCTATTTTTCAACCCGCCTCCCCGTTTATTAGCGCGTTTATTAGAGAGCGCCCTTCTATTAGAGACTGCCCTTCTAATAGAGAAAATACGATAACAGATTTTCTAATTCGATTATAAAGTTTGTAGGATTTGCTTGTAAATTTATAAAATGTTTATTTGACCACACCTAGAAGACCATGTTCTACGGAAGCTCCAGAGCAAGCCAGGTAAGTGAAGTGGAGTACATAAGAAGGGTGTTTAGAAGTCAGTCCAACCAACTTTTGATAGAGCTTATAAGGCCAGGCCATAGAACTGCGATGACATCCTTCTAAATTGTATAAAATTTGCAACCAAATGTTAATAAAATCTGAAACCATGTATCCATTTGGCAGGCTGTGATGTGGAGTTTTGGTAAATATGCAAAGGAGTGTTCGGGTTGCCCTCGCCTGATGCGAACGAGTCACCAATAGCGGCAATCCAGTAATCTACTACTCTAATTGCCTGATCTAGTTTGGAAACAAATAGTAGAGCACAAGTATTCGAAGAAAGTATCTTGACTGAGACTGTGTATAGGCCCTGTTAAAGTTATTTTAAAAATCATTGCAATAGAAATATTGAGTTGTGATTCTCTACTCACCTCCTTGTCTACTTGCACCACTTGCGAGCAGTTGAGTCCAGCTACGGTGTTGACCATTTTGTCATCATCTACTCCGTTAATGGACCACTCAAACCTCAAAGAAGTCATGGCAGCAGTGATATTGTTCAAACCATCACAAACATCTAGCCTGAGCAAGTGCCTGTTGCTTATATAGCTAGGAATATCATTTACGTATGTATGTAACCCTTGTGCTCTTTCTGCCTTCATCTCTATCCATTTAAGTTTGGAGAAGTCTATCGTGGGGGGAATTGTTGGTGGAATTGAAGGACTAAATAGAGGCAGACGAGACCAGGAATTGATCATCTCGAAAAAATACCACATTATAGATGGTCCAACTGGTGGAAAGTTCATGCTGAAGTCAACTAGCTTAAATAGTACTTTTTAGATAATGACGCTTTTTACAACTATTGCATTTGTAATAAAAATTGTGCATGTGAAACAAGGCTTCAAAATGTCCTTATTTACAAGATTTGTCCTTATTTTGGAACTCCATTTCTTATTTTTAGAATTTTACGTCAAAACCTTATTTTTAGCATTAAAGAGCAATAAGGGAACTCCATATTATGTCAGACTGACAGCCCATTTTGGGAACCCCTGTCAGAATGTCAGAATGCATTTTATTAAAATCTGACAGTTTTCTGACACAACTTTAGACTTCCAAATTTCACATTGTATATAATGTTTAATAATCTAAGACTCAACAATCATTCAGAAAATTCGAAAATTGTTTTCAAAGGTATATATTATGGTTGCATATTGAAATTCAATAGCATAGAAGTAGTCTAAATATGAAGTTGGTTTGATCATCGATTGGTTCTTCGGTAAAATTCCTACTTTTTGATGCTTGACACCACCGACAGACGGCACCGGTGACGATAAGATCTCATGCTTCAAGCCAGAAGGATCTATCGGCACGAAAGGATTGGCTTTTCTCAAAGGACTCCGGGCTCAAGGAGAAGCAATCGATGGTCACAACGACTTTGAAGGAGCTGGACTGGAGGAAGTGGAACTCACAGAAGATCAAGAACCAGAAGCCAACCAGGAATTTAATTTGGAAGAATATTACGATGGTGATTATTTATTGTTTGAGGACACCTTGTTTGAGTTTTACTTTATGATAAAATCCAATCCAAAACAAGTCAAAGGATATAGCAAGAATGGTCCTAGGGGTACCTGTCTAAGACTACCGTCTATTTTTCAACCTGCCTCCCCGTTTATTAGCGCGTTTATTAGAGATTCTATTAGAGACTGCCCTTCTAATAGAGAAAATACGATAACAGAATTTTAAATTGATAAAATTTGTAGGATTTGCTTGTAAATTTATAAAATGTTTATTTGACCACACCTAGAAGACCATGTTCTACGGAAGCTCCAGAGCAAGCCAGGTAAGTGAAGTTGCACAGTACAGAAGAAAGAGTCAACCAACGGAATTGCCATAGAGAACATAGGCTCACAGAGCATCCGCCAAATCGTTACTATTTGAAAATGCAAAATGTTCTGGTCTGTGGAGGTTACCGATGCGCAACTTCAGAATTTGCTAAATCATTTCTGCGTTCCTGCCTTTTGACGCAAGAGTCACCAATAGCTGAATCCAGTAATCTACTACCTAATTGCCTGATCTATTTGGCAAACAAATAGTAGAGCACAAGTATTCGAAGAAAGTATCTTGACTGAGACTCTGTATAGGCCCTGTTAAACATTTTAAAAATCATTGTAGAAATATTGAGTTGTGATCTCTACTACGTTAATGGACCACTGCACATGAAAGCATTGCCAGATATTGTTGAAATTTTGTCAAACATCCGTTCTGAGCAAACCTCAAAGAAGAGGAAGTATATTTGTATGTACAAACATGAGCCTGTGCGTGCCCTTCCATTTAACTAGGAAGAAGTTATCGTGGAATTGTTGTGGAATTGAAGGCCAAATCTCTACGAGATTTAGGTTTTAATCATTGTTGGAAAAAACCACATTATAGATGGTCCAACCAGGAAATCATCTGAAAAAATACCACAATAGATTAGGTAAAGTTTTTAAGTCAACTGCTTTAAACTATTTTAGAAAATTTTTGTGAAATAAACAAGGCTGTCAAAAAATGTCCTTATTTACAAGATTTGTCCTTATTTTGGAACTCCATTTCTTATTTTTAGAATTTTACGTCAAAACCTTATTTTTTAGCATTAAAAGAGCAATAAGCACTGGATAAAATAGCATATTTTTGCTAAAATTCCCTAAAATGTCCATTTTGCAAAATCTTGAGCTCAAAGCCCTAATGTAAAATAAAAAAATTTCAAATTATTTTAGTGTTAAGTAAAATTTCCCGCAAAACACCAGTGAATTTCGATTTTTCGTTTGCCAAACAAACTGCCGTATCTGAAAACTCAATGACTTGAAAAAGACCTATTTGTGTGAATGCGAAAATGTACTTTCAGTTATTTAAAAATAATAATTGAAATCAAATGAAATTGAAAAGGTAAAATGTATAACCCAGATCATGGTGGCAAGACCAGCAAAAATTGCGGTGAGCATGCTTTATATTGATGTATGTTTGCATCGCCTTCTTGGCAATTAATAAAGACCCCTTTTGGTTTTGCCGCCCAGCAAAAGCGGTCGACTTCAAAAGGATGGTAGTCGCAATAATAGTTATAAAATTTGTGGCCAAAGCAGGGATCAACTAGGGAAGTTAAAAATTCCTTTAAACTTTCCTAATGTGTGTGCAGATTACTGCGGGATTACTAAGGAAAGTTTTGCACAGACAAATACTTTTAATTTTTTGGCAATTGCGAGCAATGAACAATTAAAATTGCATGTTCACAACTTAAATTGCTTGAACAAAGAAGGTGAGACTCGAAAAGTAACAATGCACATAAAAGCTTGATTGCCGGATTATTTATTCAAGTAGCCACAAGCTGATTTGAATTAGTTAAGATAAGTGGGTCAGCTTGTCTTCTTTCTTGAAAGGCGGCTCATACAAACAAGGATACCGAAAGGAAAGAAATGATAGATTTTAACTCATTTGGAAGCAGCAAATCATTATTTTTGGTCGGCTCATCATAAGACTTTCGTAAAAGGTAGTGTTGACGACAGGAGGGATTCCTCTGGCAATTTCGTTTTTTAAAATCCCATTCGACTGTCAAAAAGTGGTGCAATGGCATTTCGTCCAAAAGTCAGTTTGTCCAAAGTCAATTCGTCCAAAGACAATTCGTCCAAAATTCAGTTCGTGCAAAAGTCAATTCGTCCAAACTTGCATTTCAAGCCAAAATTTTGCGAGAAAACCATTTTTACAGTCAGAAAATAACTTTTACCGCTCAGAAATCAATGCCAGGGTGGCCAAAAGCCAATGAAAACTGGTTTTTCGGGGGTTTAATGAAGAAGGGTGAACTTTCTGCAAAAAAAGCGATTGCGCGCATCAGAACAGCACTCTAATATGCTAAATCACTCAGAACCTTACCACTGAGTATTCAAAACTATCCTAAATCACTCCAACCAGCCCAAACTAGTGTTTAGGTTGGTTTGGAGTAGTTCCGAATGTTGGGTAGTTAGATTCTGAATATAGCCTTTCAGAATGTTGTTCTGATGAACGCAATCTCTTTTTTGAATAAACTGTACCTCCCTTCAGTAAATCCCGAAAAAAACTAATTTTATTGGCTTTCCGACACTGTGATATGGGATTTCGCGCTCGAGGTAAAATAATCCCCGGTAAATTCATCCCCTAAGAAGTTGCAGGCGGTCGCAAACCTTTTTTTCTGACGAAAACCCAGAATCGTTTACTGGTAGTTTGTTGCTTGGGATTGCGAGCAATTGCGTGGGATTGCGAGCCAATCAAAGGGCAATTCTGATAAGCGTTGCCCTTAAATATTTTTTTTATCTGAAGTATGTTTTGTCCTGATCAGTTTTTTTTTCAATTTAAATTTTTCAATTTACAATTGCCAGCACCAGCAAACAATTCTTTGCTGAAAAGTCTCGACCGCCACCTAAAAACATGTTTTAAATATATTTTAATCTGCTGAAACGCTGATAAAGATCATTTTGGTCGTTATTGAGACGGTATAGTCCTTTTTTTGGTTAATTTTTTTCATAAAAAATTGATGCACCCATTAGCAGTTTTCGCACTGGTAATGACTAAAATGGCCTTGTTGGCGAAAATCCCCTGTCGCAACATTTTGGCACCGGTGCCGCACTGTGGTTATTACTGAAATGGCTTTGTTAGCATCAATTTGTACCATTGCGTCCCCGGTGCCAGCTAAAATGGCTTCAACGGCGCGCACTGGTGACGGTAAATAGTCAGCACCGGTGTCATTACAACATTGGTCTTCCTGTCTCTGTTTGTGATATATATTTATCTATGGTATTCTTCCTACGCGATGTAGGTGGCACAAAAAATATACCGAGTAATGAGTTTACAATGAGTAAATCGCTAGTATTTATTTATCTGACGCGTGAGCTGGTGTTCAGTGTTCTTTGATCTATTCTTTAATCAGGTACATTTTCGCCTTGGTCTCTCTGTTGTTTTCTTGCCATAGTGTTCCTTGCAGAACTCTTTCACAAAACGCATAGTTTGTTACATACGTCCTATCCCGTGTTAAAAAAAATGAAGAACAAGTATTTATCCTATCCTTTATTGATGACACACATGTATTTAGGAATTTACATACTCCACAATTGAGATGCTCAAGGATTCTTCCTATTCAGACTTGTTTTCCGTGCTCTGGCTGCTGAGGCTTTGCATGGCTGCCATTCTTTCCTGATACTCCTTATTTGGCGTTTGCGGAATCTTCTGGCGGAAAATACCACGACCTTCCTAAAAATAATATATAAAATTTGAAAACTCTTAAATGGTCCTTTGAAAACAACTTCGGTTAGGTAGTAAGAGCTTAAAAGCAAAACTTAGTTTAATAATCTGCGACTATTTGCTCAAAGTTAGTCATAAATAGATCCCATCGAAAAAATATATATGAAAACTAGAATGGCCTAATTTTATGTTAAGCTAGGTAAACATACCTACAAAATCTGTTTCAATACCCAGTTGACTTTACTAGATAAATAAATTTGGGTGGTATTTAATTTTGCCCGCTAATTTCTGAAAAATACCCGCTATTTTTTTATTTGCATTTTTCTCTATATTTCTCTTTGAATTTATTAAAACTTTTAACATTATAGTGTAGCCCAAGATCTCAGCTTTCTAACGAACTATCGGACTTCATCGCATGATCTTGGAAATCTAGATATTCAGGGGTTGAGACGAAAAGACACCTATTTTTTTCAAACCCCTAAATCTTATCATTTCCGAAATCATTTAATAAAGTTCGATACCTTATTGAAAAGCTGAGATCTTGCGCTACACGATAATGTTGAAAGTTTTAAAAAATTAAAGAAAAATGTCGAGAAAAATTCAACTATAAAATTAGCGGGCACTTTTAAGAAGTTAGCGGGCATTTTATTAGAAATTAGCAGGCAGAATTAAATATTACCTAATAAATTTTCTGCACATGCGAACATGTACCGTATACTTGTGCGCAGCGAAAATTATTACGAAAAGTAGGAAAGTGAATGAGATAGAGGAACGCATATGCGTTCTCTAACCAATCAACCACTAGTCAAATTATGAATACACAGTCGAGTATCATTGTAGCGCGCCCTCCATATATATCGCACCCATAAGGCCTAATTTTTGGTTAATAATACAGTCAAGTCTTGTTATGGCAGACTATCGATGTAGCGCACCCTCGTTATATAAACCCCCGGGGCGGGCCTGAGAGAGTGCACTATAACGAGACTCAATCAATTCCGTCAACCCTCATAAAAGCTCATTTTATATAAGACACCCCTATAAAAAGCCGTCTAAATATAAGGCACTCTTTTTTTACGTATCGGTATTTTTTTACCGTCCCTTGATATAAGGCAATCTTGGGGTTTGTCCCGAGGGATGGCTTGATATCAAAGTTTGACTTTAGTTTAACTTTGTTCAGCCCCGAAACAGTCTAACATAATAAATTTTGGAGCTGATTTGGAATCGGGATTGATTTTGAGCAAATAGTACAAGATTCTAACCTACGAGGCAAAATTTCCAAACAAAATAACTAACCTCGAATAAGACATCATAGATGAGTTTGACCGCATAATACGTTGGATCTCCGAAGCCATGCATATTAAGCGCCATTTTTCGAAGTAGACCTACAAACAATATAAATATAGAACCAGAAAAAGTACATCGTATATATAAATTTCGGTGAATGAAATTTATAAATTTTAATAATTTATAAATTTAATAAATACAATGTGTACATCGCGCTGTTAGCTTGACAACCAATATCGTTACACTGAGTTAATAAAGTACAGATTAGAAATTCCGCACAGAATTTGTTTTAAAGAAATTTTAGAGTAAACATTACGTATGGTTGACTAAAGGCGTAGCCAGAAAAA
This sequence comes from Ditylenchus weischeri, assembly GCA_029231635.1. Taxonomy (NCBI): domain Eukaryota; kingdom Metazoa; phylum Nematoda; class Chromadorea; order Rhabditida; family Anguinidae; genus Ditylenchus; species Ditylenchus weischeri. Next base: position 838,363 of record JAMRYI010000004.1, on the reverse strand, counting down.
TCTGACGTTGGAGGGGCTAAACAAAACAACACCCCTCCCCCTGGAGGTCATTTTACCCACATGGTTTTCGAGTTTTATAGTGTTTTTAATTAACAATTTTTTCAAAAAATCTGACGGGGGCGGAGGGTGGCCATAGCTCTCCCACCCCCCTTCTCTGCCTACGGGTCTGACCACACACTGGTTTCACACTGTACCAAAAAAACCCTAAGTTTCTTGGATTACAAATCCTGAGGGGGAGCGCTGTAGATGTTAACGACATTTTGCTGAACTGAATCCAAAATTCAAGCTCTCATATTATTTGCTGCGAAACTTCTATTGTTACTTATTTTCTCTTTTTTTCTTGCAAGTTTTTACTGGTTTAGCTACTGCCTGGTAGCTACACTTGTCAGTTGTCCAACAACTATCAATTGCAAGTAAAATTTTTCATACAATTTCTCAATAAAATAACACTCTAAAAGTTGAGAAGAGTTGGGTTATACTTCGGTTATAGTTACTTTGAGAAGTTCAGCATGCAAGTGACAGCACGTCTGATAACTGAAAAAATGTATCTACCATACCGCATTCTCTCTAATTAAAGCACCCCCTCTAATTAACGAACCCCCTGGACGCAGGTCAAAAAATAAACACACCCCCTCAAAAAAATTTGTATTATTTTGCTCCCGCAACGAAATAATTTCATTTTCCTCAGTCTCCTCATTTTTTCGATTTTTGTTGTTTTTGTGTTGTGTAAAGCTGTTCTTTATTTTTGTTTCAGTTAATCCATGGATCAAATTCGTGCAAACTATTAAATCGATGCGTGCAGCAGCAAAGATGAGCAACCAATCAAGTCCAGAAAGTGCAAGGCCTACTTGACCGAATGGAAACTGGAAGTCATCAAATACGCGAAGCAAGTCTCAAATCACTCCGCCAGCAAGAAGTTTAATGTCAATCGCAAGAGGGTAATTAATTGGGTCAAACAGGAGAAACTAAAGCAGCTCAAGTAATACTTTTTGATTGCAAGGAGTGTATAAATTTTACTCTTATTTTTAGAGAATCATCATCAAACGGCAAGCACAAAAAGAAACTCCCATGAGGTGGAATGCCGCTCGACTTCAAGGATCTCGACACGCAATTGGCCGCATGGATCAGGGAACGTCGCTCAAACAAGCTTAAGATCAGTCGTCGAACAATTCAAATGAGGGCCCAGCAAATGATCAGCGCAGATGAAGACGGCGAGGGGATTCAGTGTCAGCTTGTCTGTTTTCGAATATCTTGTTTGAAGTTTATTTTTAGGCAAGCAAAGGTTGGTTTAAAAAAATTCATTCGACGACATCACTTCAGCTACCGTGCTAAGACGACTGTGCGCCAGAAGCCACCTTAGGACTACGCCAGGTTATTTTCATATTGGAACTGAATTGAATAAAACTTTATTTTTCAGCTACCAGTCAATTTTTGCCTCCGATGAGGCTGCAGTTTGGTTGGAAGATTCTAGTGGCAAGTGCATCGAGAACAAGGGAGCAAAATAGGTATTTTTCAAACGTTAATAATTTGTAGATTTTTATGTGTTCCAGGTTTCTGTGCTATCAACTGGACACAACAAGATGCGAGTGACTGTGATGCTGACAGCCCGCTCAGATGGATTCAAATGCAAACCTTTCGTTTTTCTTCCTCGCAAGCGTCCTGAGCCTCGAATCGTGGAAAAGTTCAAAAACAGACTAAATCTCAGTTGGGCCGGCAAGATCTGGATGGACGATCAACTGACTGGTGACTACTTGGACAAGACTTTGGGCCGCTCACTATTTGGAAAACGTTTACTCGTTTGGGACTCATTCGGATGCCACATCTCCGAATCTACAAAAAATAAGCTTATTGAAAATGGGATCCATTCAGCAGTCCTTACAGGAGGATGCACCAAGTTTACCCAGGTTTGTTCACTCTTATTGTTTCCCTTGTTAACTTTTCTGTTTTAGGCTCCAGACGTCGTGTGGAATGGTCCTTTCAAATCCAAGATTAGGGAGTAGTACAACATCTGGATGCTGAACGATGCGAACAAGGAATTCACGGCCGATGGAAATCCAAGAGCTCCATCAATGGACGTCTACCTTGAATGGATCTGTCAAGCCTGGGAAGCATTGCCGAAGGGGATGATTTCCAAGTCGTTTAGAGGTTGGTTTATTGAGAGTATGTTCAATTTATCATGATTGTTTTTCTTATAAGATTGCGGAATAACCAATGTGCACAATGGAGATGAAGATAACCAAGTCCATTGCTTCAAAATTACGGGACCAGTGCCAGAGGGACTTCAAATGTTACAAGACGTTCGCTTCACCCCTGAGGATCTCCATCCAATTGAAGAAGCTGACTCAGATGAAGACGAAGAGAATGGATATGCTAGCGACCGATCACTCCAAGAACAAGATACAGAAATTTTTTCTTAATTAGTTTGAATTATGTTTGATTGTCTGTTGATTTTGAACTAATAAAATTGTTTGTTCTTCTGTTCTTTGTCTAAAATTTTCACTGCGCCTTCGCATCGACGATGTTGAAAAATTAACGCACCTCCTCTAATTAACGCACGCTCTCTAATTAACGCACCCTCTCTAATTAACGCACCCCCTGGACGGAAGTTGAAAAATAAACGCACCGGTGCTTTAATTAGAGAGAATACGGTATATTAGTTTAGCTGAATCAGTTAAAAATTGCAAGAAAAACCAAGTAAATAAAGGATAAAACGGAAATATGCCACGATTTGGAGAAAAAGTGCCACGTTTTATCAAAATGTGCCTAGTTTTGCACATTTTTTGCCTAGTTTTAATGGCCGCTTTGTTTGAAAGGACAAAACTGACAAACTGAAGCTAATCTTCAAAATTCGAGGTGTGAACCATTGATTGATGTAAGAAAGCTGATTGATGTAAGAAAGGCACTTTTACGTATCGTCAATAAATAAAAAATTTGTTTTACAGCAACAAAAGATAAAGCTTAACATTTTAAATTCACAAAAAATTTCCATAACATCTATTACTCCATTTAATTTTTAACAGTTGACCGCGAATGCACAGCGAGCTTGTAAAATCATAAAAGAAACAAATTCGTTTGGCAAAACGACAAAAACTTACTATTTTAGCGCTAATCTACTCATTCAAAAATCTATTTGAATGCACGAAACAAAGAAGCGTAATAGTTTTCCCTGCATAGGATACACTTATTTTTGTATAGGATTTGTATTTTTCGCGCTGTTGTGTCAATTTTGCTCTTTTTGAAGATGTTACTGTTTTCGGCTAAGCTTTAAAAGTTTTTACATATGAAAAAGTAATTTTTGACACTCTGTAAGTATCAATTTCCCAAAAATGTACAACTACCCTAAAAAATCTTTTTATACACTTCAATCATTGCGCAAGAGTAGATTAGCCTAGTTGGTGGGTAAATAACATAAATCTCCTGTATCATTTTTTCTCTGTCTTTTGGATCTTATGTGCTTCAGGGGGCCACCAATTTTTTCACAACTTTTTTTTTTCAATTTTTACATGTTGATCGTGATGGCCATAGTAATTTGGAAAACCTATACGAATAGTTTATAAGTAATTTCAGAAATAATATCGATTAAGGTATAAAATTAGAAAAATATTATAGCAAACAAATCGGTGGCCCCCCTAAAACACACTTGGTTTCTAACAAAACTCTACCTAAAATTAAATTCTACGATTCGTTTTGTTAAAAACCAAGTTGAAAAATCCGTACAGAAGTTTAATAATTAGGCAAAAAATTTTAGTTGGCGGGGGACAATTTAGAACGCGTGACCATGATCCTTTAACGATTTTTACGTCGTCGAAATCCCTTTAATCTGGCATGTGTTTTAAAACTCGCCAATTTTAACATTTCAACATTTCTTCGGGTACTTATGTACCTGGGGGCAGGGCCCCTTTTCTCAGCTAACTGTGAATAGTGTTAAACATCTCCTAAGTAATTTTTATACGCTAAAACGATGAAAACGATGTTTTCTAACGTTTCTATTACTAAAAATTTAGGGTTTCAAAAAAATGGTCACCACAGGTTGACCAATTGCCTTGATCCTCTAAGGTGAAATATCTTATGTTAAGGTATCCTACATCGTTTTTAATCACTGAAGCTGGGCAAAAAGAGTCTTTAATTCATATATGATCAAGAGTCTTGCTCGGAATTATGTCTAAGGTAAGTGAGTGTGCGCATCTCTGACCCATGATGCCCCCCTGCGCCCCCGAAGGGGGCTTGGTGGCTTGGGGTTGAGATGTGCACACCCACGTACCTTAGACACAAATCACTCGAAAGTGACTCTGGATGCAGGGAAAAACATGCATACCAGAATTTCTTTATGTGGTAGGCCCCAGCTAACAAATATATGTTCAAATCCCATCTTTTTTGGTTTTTTTAAGGATGTCCAGGTACCCTTTTTGGTTAATTAGCTTGGGGAACCAAGGCGATTGGTCAACCTGTGGTAACCAATTTTTTTGAAAACCTAACTTTTTAGTAAGAGAAATGTTAGAATACATCGTTTTTATCGGGTTTAGCGTATAAAAATCACTTAAGAGACATTTAAACACTACCTACAGTTAACTTGAAAAGGGGCCCCAGGTACATAAGTGCCTTTTTTTGTAGCAAAATGACTCAAAATCCTCTTTTCAGCAATTTCAGCACGATAAAAGCTCGCCCAAAATGGAGGTGCGAGGTGCACGGTTACAAGGTGAAATTAAAAACCTACAAGGTTTCACTTTAGTAGGTTATTTTATTCCAAGCTTATTTAAAGTTTATTTTATTTCCAGCGGTGTACATTAAAAATTGGTAAAAAAAATTTCAGATCAGTAAAAAGAACAAAAACTGACTGAGCTACAGCCCCTCAAAGACCTCAGACCTCTACCTCGCACCTCCATTGTGGCCACCGCATTTTGGGGGGTTGGGGGGATTGGTTTTGTTGGTGTGGTCGCATTTTTTAATTTTTTAAAACTAGCGTTTAAACACCACCTAAGTAATCCTCATACGCTAAAAACGATAAAAAAAATTGTTTCCTGATATTCTCTGAGCTAAAAAGTTGACTTTTTTAAAATTTTTGATCAAAATTTGACTTTTTGCCTTGGGGTACCAAGGTGAGCCATCTTAAAAACATCCAAGCCGCAAACTAAAAAACGGTACTTAGATCCTTTAGAAAGATGATATTTGAACATACCGTATTTTCTCTTTTTTTAAGTCTGCGACTCACTTTTTCAAATCGACTCTTGTTAGCATAATATACCAAAATGTAGCCCGAATTCCTAGCTACATTTCGGCACATAACATACCTGGGGGCCAAAACCAAAAGAGATTCAAAGCGCAATAAATAAATGTAAAAAATTCCCGATTATGGGGAGGGCTTTTAATAGAGAAAATACGGTAGTTTTGTTAACTGGGGCCTAACGCATAAAAAAAACTCTGGTATGCATGCTTTTTCATGCATTAAAGTCACTTTCGAGTGATTTGTGTCTAAGGTGTGTGGGTGTGTGCATCTCAACTCCAAGCCCCCGAAGGGGGCGCAGTAGGCTTGAGAGTTAGAGAGAGTTAGAGATGCGCGCACTCATTTACCTTAGACGTAATTCCGAGAAGAACTCTTGATCATAAAATACATATGGAGACTCTTTTTGCAAAGCTCCAGTAACCGAAACGTGGTGTTTTTTTCATGTTTTTCAGGTTTGAAAACCTGTTTTCTGAACTAATTATAACATCCTGAAGATAGCTTGACATTAGTAAAATGCCGTTTTATAGGGTTTCTTTTAAGTTATCATAATTGCTTAAATCGCAGTTTACTACATAAAACCATCTTTAGATTATCTAAATAAGTGCTCTGGGTATTTTATACTACGGTCAAAAAATCTTTTTGAAGCCAAATTATAAGAAAACGACTTTGTCCGGACTGCCAGGCGATTCGATACAACTTGTGACTCGATACGGCGATTCGATACACTTTTACAGGAATGCCTCCCCTCCACTCACTTAGTACACCAAATCCGCACCTATGACCAATTTTATTGTGAATAATCATAACATGGGAACGAGCATAAAGGTAAACGTAACATAAACAAACAAAATCAACATTTAATTATCCACGACAAAAAAGATTCCTTTCCGCATCAAAGATAACGTTCATACGAGCATCTCCTTCAGCCATTCTTTGAGCATCCCCACCATCGCGTGGCATATGCAGATCAGCTATCGCGGCCACTTCTTGAACATCTTCTTCGTCCTCTTGAAGCACTTCTCTTAAATGCGTTGGTATAAAGATATAATCGTAAACAAAATCAGTAAATAAACACCTGAACTCAACTGCATCAATTCCCATAAGGCGACCAATCCTTGAGAGATAGCGCTCCATCTTTCTAGCATAGCGTTCACTGCGAAGAAGCCCATCATCAGTTGACAAAAACTCGAGCGATTTTTCCTAATTTTTTTGTTTTGTAAAGTGGTAATGTTTTATAAATTCCCACCTTCGCCTCTGTAATAGCTCCCGTGATTTCCATGTAGTTTGCTCGCTGTCTTCTTGGCTGCTGTCTTACTTCATAAACATCGTAAGCATCCATCTTTTTCGTGTGTGTAAGCTTAAATATGTTATAATAAAAGTTGAATACTTGTTTAAACATTTTTACCCCAAGCATTTTTACTATAGACTGTTAATATACTTAATACTGTTAATTTTTACTATAAATACTATAGACTGTTGAAAGATCAAAAAGTACCGCCGTAGAGTAGAAGGTTCTCGCCAAAATGTAGATGACCCTCGCTTGCTTCTGATCATCGCAACGTTAGACGCATCGCACGGTTCTCGGCTGCCATGAATTCCTCCAAAGTTGAAATTCTTGGATATTTCTTGCGCTTAGCACGATAAAGAGCACTCTCCTTCCCCATTGTACTTCCCATAGCAGCGTTCCGAATAACGTTGAAATCTGAACATGTTTCATAGGATCAAACTTCTTAACGAAAAATCTTTACTAAGTACCTTCATCAGTCAATCCTCCAAATTCCTGCACCAGCTTTCGATCAATCCTCACCTTTGCCTGAGCTCCTGTTTCCTGATTTCCCGCCGCCAACTCTGCTTGGATACTTCGACGAGCATTTATTCCTTTGATCTAAAAGAAAAATTTGGGCTAGAAAAAAGAACTAGATTGGCCGATCATACCTCGTGGACGTTCTTTGGTTCGCATACATGTTCATAATCCTTGACATTGCCGATCCACGCCATCGCAGTGAGATTGAATTTGATTGAAGAGACAGTTGTTCTATGCGCTCTATCACTACCCTTCATCGCTTGGCACCCGTAACATCGAAAGTAAGCCTGCTCAATGCCCTCCTTGATTGTCGTCCTGCCCGTTTTCGTTCAGATGTAGCACCCACGTCGATCTTCTGTGTAAGTTATAGGCGCAGTGCTTGTTCCAATACGCTTCGAATGCACCAGTTGTACGTTAGCCATCCAATAAACTGTAAATTAAATGTAAATTTACAAAATTTACTGTTAGAAATGTGGAAAATTTAAAGAAACAATTAATCTTTAATGAATAAACGACAGCAATAAATAAAAACCGATATAAATATAAAAAGTGTATCGAATCGCCGTATCGAATCGCCAATGAATCACAAGTTGTATCGAATCGCCTGTATACCCTTTGTCCGAGGTGGACATCCGATTCACTATTTGTACTCGGATATGGTTTGAGTGGACCAATACAGTAAACGTCCTTATTTCAGCTTATCCGCCGGAGTACATCTGTATCCATTTACCAGAAGCATCCATTCATCTCCACATATCTCCACATGAATCACCTAAGCATTAGGTACTACACCCAGGCACTTCCACCTGAGTACCGATACCTGGGTACAATAAAACCTTAGCACCACGTGGATACCCTACGGTAAACTATCCAGAACTGAAATTCGTGCAAGTCAAATCGCTGTTTAAGCATTATCATACCATGTTGAAGACACGATTCTAGATAAGGTACAATGATTTACAAATACTTTCAGCTAAATCCAAAATTTCGGATTCTGAAAATGGATACCCATTTAGGAAAGGTTACATAGACCACCCTGGGTCTCAATGGTCTTTAAAAACTAGTTTACAGTCGACGCTCGATATAACATAATTTTTTTGAATCCAATAGGATTAAGTAATACAGAACCTCGAATAACACAACCTCGATACAACATAATTTCGCTATAACATAATTTTTAGCCGGTCCCTTGAGTTATGTTATATCGAGCGTCGAATGTATAAGTGTTATTCAAATAAAAAAGTCTGCTATCCTACACAATATCTGCCGTCTTAGAGGAGTCTCCGATGAGAACGACGAAGCAATAGAAGACGGTCAGCCATTAAAAGAAATATTTGGAATCGAAAGAATGAACACCAGATTGAATATGACGAATTCAATTGTGAACCGTTATTTGTCCGTTAATTTGTGTTGATGGGAGCATAATAAAATATTTATGTGTGATTAATTTTATTTATCGTGTTTTTAAGATACAGTATTTTATCTAATAGAAGTCCACGAGCTTCTATTTTTCAAAAAACCGTGAGAATTTCGAAATTGTAAATCGAAAATGGCTTTATCTCTAAAATCTTAGTCAAAATTTAGGGGTGGGCTTCTATTAGAGAAAATACGGTATGCGCAATAGTTAGATGTAGGGTTCAAAGGTAGAGGTAAAAGTAAAATTTCAGCATACCGCCCAGGTCACAATTTTAATCCCACCCATGGAAACCTTTGATTTTTCAATTTTTAAGCGATTTTTTTTATTATTAGCCTATTCGACGTGAAATTTAAAAGTGGACGTAGGTCATAAATATCATATTTTTAACTTTTCCTTTAAAAAATTTAAGTTCAGGTCAAACGAAAATCAAGACTTTAGGTCAAATACAATTTAAAAAGTTAAACAAAGCTTCTTTTGTGTCGAAAAGTACAAAATTTGTATACTCACGAATAAGTCATATACCAAATGTAGTCTCGGATCTCCTCTAAAAAGCTGAAGGAGATCTTTGCTTGATCGAAGACGTGTGAAAACTAGAAGCCATCTTATGTCTAGAACTCATTTTTATAGTCAAATTTGGAGTATTTCTGCATTTATCGCAAAATTTCGTTTAAAAGTAAAAAGATACATTTTCGGGCGTTTTGAAAAGCGTCCAGAAAGGTCGTGCTTTTTTCGAAAGAATTTTTTGTGACATTGTGTTTTTTTCTTCAGATCATTTGAGTATTTTTTTTAAAAGACCCTATATTTTGTAGTTAATAGTCCTAGTTACAAAATGATTGGTCAACTTTTGAAAGATGAGAAAAACACAATGTCACAAAGAATTTTCGAAAAAATGCGCAAACATTCCGGACGACTTAATATTACGAATGGCGCTACTACACAGGATCGCACATAGTAAAACAAGGGTTGATAGGGTTAAACAGAGATTTCGGGCCCTGAAAAATACAAATCTGTTTGAAAAGTACATCTGAGAACCATGCAATAGGTTTTTAATAAAAGAAGTGGAAATTCTCTGTCCTGAAAACAGTGAAAATTTTTTTACAGAAATTGAATTCTAAAGTCGGCTTTTAACGCCACTTTCTATTAATAATGTGCCAAATTTATTGATTGTCTAAATAAGCCATCCTACTAGGAAAAAACTTGTGTTTGTGTAATGAATAGACAGACTAATAAATTGTAAGGCAGTAGCTGTTTCAATTACTACTTGCTCATCCGTTATTTTATGCAATAACAAACATAATTATTGTCCTAAGAAAACGAGAAGTGCTTTTGACGTGGCCTTTTTAGCTATAAAACTTAAGGAAACTTTTCTGTTAAATGCATGCAAAAGCGTCCTCGAATATTTTATTTAGCTTAACTACATCATCATTAATTTTAGACAAACTTTAATACTATAAAATCGTAAAATTTTAGTGTTATATTGAACTAATATTCATACAGCCATGATGGCTAAACATTTCGTATCTAGCCGGTCCGACCAGAACCCCGGAAAAACGTACTATTCAGACTTCTCCATTGAAAATTTCGATTAAATATTGTTGTTGCCTTAATAAAAAATATGCCAATAAAAAAGTCCAAGTAATTGACCTACATTACTATCACAACTCATTTTCAAAGTTGCTGCCATTATCGCAGTTTGAAATACCAGAAAAAATTGGTCTAAACATGGTATGAATCCAACACAATAATTTAATAATAATTTAAACGCCTTTGCATCGAACAGTCTGGTGATTGAGTTTCCTTAGCATATTCTGTCTAATAGAGTGCCATGGAGCTCTATTTTTGAACCTTTAAAAGTTTTTTTGACTTTGCGTTAAAATGCAATAAAAACGCGGTTAACCGCCTAAGGGTTGTTGCTATAATAGAGAGTGGTTTTCTGATATTAAGTGGTGCTCTATTAGAGAGAATACGGTATATGGTGATAACTTTGGTAATTCACGTAATTACTCATAAAAATTGAATTTACAACAAAAAGAAAAAGGTTCACGGTAAAGTCGGCCATGGACTATATACTGATTGACAGAAGAGGCGGTTAATCACAACCAAAAATACTAAACCATTTCGTACCTAGCCGATCCGATGGGTATGGTAATTAAGGTTTCCCATAGGTTGATTAATTAGATTCATTTGAATCACTTTATTCTAATTAGCTCTGGTAATTAACCCCCCTCTACTAATGGAGCGTTGTATGTCTGTCTGTTCGCTTTGCATTCAAACGTGTTTCCTTTCGAGACCAATCATTTCTTTTCTTAGTCAATCTGGCTATATAAGAAAAAAATTCAGTCATTTCATTCATTCTTATGTATTGTGAGGCAGTGGGCGGTCGTGTCTGCTCTCTTCACTCTAAGCTCAATGGTCAGTAGCTTGGGGTGGAGAGGGTGGTCATCGGGCCTACATTTCAAAAATTTTCGAGTCATTTCAAATCATTTTTGACTTTTTGCGAATTTTTTCAACTTTTTCGTACTTTAAATTTGTAATGTATCATGGTTGAATCTATTCAACGGGCTAACTTGATGTGATTGATTCATAAAAATAGAGTCATTGGTTTGAAACGATTCAACTCGCTGAATTGAATCAATCCATTCATTTAAAACAATGAAAAACGTCGAACTCTGGTCAAAAAGAATCCGTTCTTGGTAGCCAAAACTGCGCTGAAATAGAAATAGAAAATACAACAGCACCTACAGCAAATTTGTCTGATCAATTATCACAGCCCGACTCCAAAAGAATACGCGTCAGAAAAACTGTCAGAAGACCTTGAAAATTCAATACTCTTTGCCTTATTGGAAAAACCGACAAAAGAATTTGAAAAACGAATATTCGAGGTCTAATTTTTGATACTATTGAGTGTTTAACAATATAAGGATTTTTAGATATGTAATGCTATTTTTCAATCGAATCTTCAACATCCTCTTGCAGCGGCTGAAAGCAAAAGCGTCGCTGCTGCTATTCTTGGTCGTTGAATTTGGAATTGGAACTTTTTGCCATGGACAAATGTTCGCCTTACTGAAGAGCAAATACGCCTGTTAAAGAACGTCGATGAATATGAAACTCCATAATAAAAAAGATTATATAAAGAAAAGTAAATTGATGAATCTTATCGAATGTTATCCTTGCGTTATTGTTTTCGTGTCATTAAAATCTTCTGTTTTGTTTTCAAGAATTTCCTCACACCATAAAAGAGCAATCGTATTCTGTTAATCTTGCACAGGAAACAAACAATAAAAAAAGCTGTAATTAATAAAAAAAATTATAAAGATATGTAATTATAAACAGTCGGAATATACAACACGCCCGTATGGCGGGCTAACACTAGGCAAACACTTTGAAAGATGTGTTAAGGGACATATATTATCCACACAGATGAGGAAGTGAAAAAATTTCAGTTTTCAAAAAAATGACTAAATGTTGTCAAAAATTTCACACTACTCAAAAGTAGTGTGCTAAAGTTTTTGTTTTATAAAAATTATTCGAAATTTTTAAATTTCGCATTATCATGAAAACAAAAGACAAAAAACGGGCGACGGTAAATTCATCCATGGTAAATTCATCCATGGTAAATTCATCCACGGTAAATTCATCCACGGTAAATTCATCCATTGGTAAATTCATCCAACGGTAAATTCATCCACGGTAAATTCATCCACGGTAAATTCATCCATTGAAATATTACAATACAACCAGTTTAGGCTTAGCCCTCAGGCCAGCGTACTGAAGTTTTTTTATTTTTCTTATTTTTAAAGTGAAAACTTTTGAAATAAATTGTGAAGTTCAGTGCAAAACCGAAGTTTAGTGCAGCACCAACCGGGTCGTAAACCCACCTCACATGGTCGGCATTTTATGGGAAGTCAACCCAAAGGAATTTTAACCCGCTTTAACGACCATAGAATTTTTACAAGGATGTTGGAAAGTGAAATACTTTTGACAAGGATGTTGGAAAGTGAGATCTATTTGACAAGGATGTTGGTGAACAAATAACTTTATCAAGGATGTTGGAAAGTAGTAAGTAGTAACGAAGTAATTAGTAACGAAAGTAATTAGTAAACGAGTAATTAGTAACGAAGTTTCATCCTTCTTCCATTTTCGCTGAGACATTTAGCGCAACTTGGAAGTGGTTCCCACCCGTGAACACAATCGGCAACGATGGCAAAGAGACATCTTAAGCGATGATAAGCTAAAATTGAAAAGTCCACAATAAATCACAGACAAATTGACGTACAGATTCATCCAATGCAGTTCTCCTGCTATTCTCGCCCTTACAAACTTGTGGTGTTCTTCTGTTCCAAAAATACAATAGCTAAGAGCCTTGAAAGAAATAATTAAAAAAGTTTACAAGTTTATGCATACCGAAAGCCGCAGTAGCCCCAGTATTACTTATTTTTTCAAACGACTGGTCGTCCAATCAAAAACCTTCTCTTTGGAAAACATGTATTTGAGCGAATGCTTGAAGTCAAGACCTACAAATTTTCTCATAACTTTCCCTGTTTTGAAATGCAAACCATATTTTTCGCACTGTTTTACTTGTTGTTCACGTGATAGAGGGTTAAACAAAATTGAAGGACCTTCTTTTTCTCAGTTCATTGCTTCTTTTTCTCCGCAGTTGATCTAGAAACTTAACAATAAACACAAAAAACATTGGCAATGAGCATTTAAAGAACGTTCTTGGAAAAAACGCCTAATTAAGGTATTTCAATGGATGAATTTACCGTGGATGAATTTACCGTTGGATGAATTTACCAATGGATGAATTTACCGTGGATGAATTTACCGTGGATGAATTTACCATGGATGAATTTACCTAGAGCCCAAAAAACTATTGATATTTATGCCTTTAAGAATGCTTTGAAAAGCACCAATGAAAATGAGAGCGGCCCGTATGGCCGCCAAGCACTAGTTCACTACCACAGGGGCTTAAAATTCAAAAACATAATCACTTTCAAATATTTGCGCCAAATCAAAATGCCAGTTGTTCGCTTCAAACGGTCTCTAGTTTATAAAATAACATCTTCACGAAATTCGGCTCAACTTTTCGAGTAGTTTAATGTATGAGCTACGTTTTGGTATATAAGTTGTACGTAAAACTCCGTGGTTTTGCACTTTTTTTCCGTCGTTTATGTTGTCCAATATTTTTTGTATTTTCAGGTAATTCAATGGTGCAGACGAGACGTGCTACTGTGGTACGAAAAGAGCTAACAACAAAGCAAAGTTCCCGAGCAAAGGAAACGACCAGCAAGTGCAAAAGCAAGAGAGGTGTGGAAACTTCGTCATTGTAAGCTGTTTATCCTATTTTCGGTGTCAAAATCCTTCTATATTATATTTCTATTGTAGCAAATTTTACCAAAGAAAAGGAAAAACAGTCCGAGCAAGCTCAAGATGATGCCGAAGCCAAGGCGATTCTCTCAGCCAAGCGGAAGCAAGCGGCTTTCAAAGGCAACGGGTGTAAAACTTCAAGCAGTGCAGAAACTTGCCGAGGTCAGACGTGAAATGGTGACAAAAGCAGTTATTAACAAGGCGGCGCTTAGAGATAGATTTACAACTAAGCAGGCGAAAAGGGTGAGGATGCTTGCAAATTTTTCAATCTATCATCAATATATTTATTAGATTATGGCAAACGTGGAAGGTTTCGATGTCGAGCAATTAATTGAACTTCAAGCAGGTCTGGATAAGTCATCGTAAGCGTTTTTAAAGGCTGCTATGTAGTCTATACTATTGAATTTAGAGGGTATGCTTTGAAAATCGATGATGATGTTTTCCAACTCACCAAAGAGCTTTTGGAAGTAAAACCGGTTGAGTCCACTTTCAGTGTCGAGGTCATATCACTCTTCTCATAACTATATTGGCTTTTTGAATTATTCTAACTATTTGAAGGTGATTGTTCCGTCAGTAATTGAGCCCTCTTTCGGTGTTGGCCGCATAATGTACACTATTCTTGAACACGCCTTCCGCCAGAGAGATGGTGATGAGGAACAGCTAAGAAAATTTTTGACTGAATCATATTTCCGAAACGTTTTGTTTGATTTTGAGTGTGTTGTTGAATAAATTTGTCATGTAGCTGTTTGAGGAATAAATTTGTCATGTAGCTGTTTGAGGAATAAATTTGGCATGTAGCTGTTTGAGGAATAAATTTGAAGATTTACGATTCTTTTCAATCTGCTCAGATTTTCTCTGGTGCAAATAAAAATATATAAAGCATTTTCGTGAAATTCTTCTTTGAAATATCTTGGCGTTTTGTTGTTTTTAAAGTGATTATGTTTTTGAATTTTAAGCCCCTGTGCTACAAAAAGGAAAACTCAACCAAAAAACAAAATTTCGAAAATTACGCCCGGGACCACTGCAAATATAATACCTAAACATTTAATATCTGGCCAGTCCGACCCGAACCCCGGAAAATCGAGCCACCCCCTGACCAAAAGTTAAAAAAATTTCATTTCAGAATTTACTAGTAGGTAAACTTTTGGACTTAATAAGAACTAATTGGGAATAGTCTCAGATAGATATGATGATTAAGGTTTCCCATACATTAAAGGGGCATACCTAACGTTAATACCTAACATTTAATACCTGGTCGGTCCGACCCGAACCCCGGAAAAACCGAACCATTCTTGCTTCTACATTCGATTAAAATATTGTGTTACCACCCGGGATCAAACTCTCAATATCAAACTTGGGTTGTCGAACAACCTACCCACTACACCACTACGACTCACTGGACAGACAGGCGAATTTCGTCATCGGCAAAATTTCTACAAAAAGTCGGGGCTGGTCAAACTTGGTCTTGCCACGGAAACGTTTCCTTTCAGAAAAGCCCGCTCTCTTTAGAGACACCTACCTTTGAAGTTAGAGAAGCAGACACAGTGTTAGGTTAGAGACGCAGAGACAGTGCTATGTCCAAAATCTCTGCGGAGAACCACTGGCAAGGTAGGGTAGGTGAGTGACCCTTTTATCGGCGCCAGCGAAGCTTGAAAGTTGTTGATGGCCTCTTATCGGCGCCAGCAAAGCTGGCAAATACTTGATAGCACCCCCTCTGCGCCAGCGAAGCTGGCTGGTATTTGGTCCAAGACAACGTGCATACACCCGAACCACCAGCAGGTAACCAGAACCAATAGCGGGTACGTGAACCACGTGAATAGACCCAAACCACGTAGATAGACCCGAACCACTGGCGAGGACCTCGAGCCACGTAGTTACACCCGAACCGCCTTTTCTTTTTTTACTTTACTCCTATATCAATTCCTAGATTGCTGTTTTCAGAGTCAAATCAGCCAAAGAAGAAGATGGAAAAAAGTCAAATATCCATTATTCGAAATCTCTGTCCACTCAACCTTTTGTACGGGAGAAAGAGTTGTGTACTGGTATTGAACCGTTATTTGTCTCGTAGCGGTTCAACCGTACTTGTTGTGATCTTCAGTATATAAGGGTTTGAACGCATGAATTCGGGACAGTTTATGTTCAAATAAAGCAATAAAGAAGTCGTGTGTCTCTCTCTCTGAGCTATTCCCAGGATACAACACCCTCTTTTTAACGACATATTTTTCCGGTACCTACTAGGAAAAGGACCCTCAATTTAACGACTGTCAACTAGTATTTCTCGTCTCAACTCAAAGAAGCTTATATTTTTAAATTTTGTCACCATTGGGTGCAAAAAAAGTCCTGACATGGACATAAAATTCACGATTTTTATGTCAAAGCCTAACAATATTTAAAAAGCAAGGATACAATTCGAAATTTTAGACAATTCTGCACAAAATACATTTTTCAGAATTGAAAATACCAACCATCTGCATTACCACAGGCACGCAGTCTTTTTCCGCAAACTTTCAACCGTCGAGGCGAGCAAATTCACACCAGTTTAATTATTTTGCAGCACCCTGTAAAGCAGTTATATGCAATTTAGTTGTCATTCGAAAGCTTGTCTTCGTGGCTACAAAATGAGTGGTGAACGAAGTAGTTTCGTTGAGCACAAAAAAAAAGATTTGACTATTTTAATGATTTTTATCTTCAGTTCCCTTAACGTAACTTTCCTTAACTAATTTTAGATTTTGTCCTTTAAAAAACTCTCATTGAAATCGTCATACCTTTTGTTACCTTTTGTAAAACCAAACAAAAATTTTTTCCAGCGCATATGCTTAGAGTTGTAGATGTTTGACGTAAAATACCGGACAAGACACCGGATTCGTGTTCAGCATGGTCAATATACTTGAGAAACTGCTGTTCGAATCAAAAAGTCATTGTCAAATTTTAAATTCCTTTCAAGACAAAAACATTCAAACAAAAAAATTATAATTTTTTAAAATTTGAGTGCTTTTTTGTCTTGAAAGGAACATGGAATTTACAATGACTTTGTAATTCAAAGAGCAGTTTCTCAACTAAATCAACTATGCTAAACACAAATCCGGTGTCAGAATTCTGATTTTGCAAGTATTACGTCAATCTGTTTTTTCATACATTTTGGGTTCTTTTTTATTTCTGTTAGACAGCCTTAAAGCTTATTTTATAAACTTTATGACACTATCGGGTGCCTTTTTTCTTTGTGATTCTGAATCTGAAGTTGTTTTTACGGTTACATGACTCTGTGCAAAAATTTCCTATACCTTTCGTAAAATTGTAAATTTAAAAAAGGCGTAATTTGGTTCTTTCATATTTTTATCTATGATAATTTATCTGTACGTAGCAAAGGGCACACCGTTAGAAAGCACAGTCAAAGGGCTTCCTTTTTGAGCATAAAAAAAGCTGCAGTAAATAAATTCACTGCTTACCAGCCTAAAGGAAAAAACATGCCTGACCTCAAGGAGTCGTCGCGCTGTACCGTAGTTTTCAGTCAAATTTTGTGATATTCGTGTTCCTCATGAAAAACTAGACCAGGGTGAACCGTTTTCACAGGCAGGAATTCCCGTGTTAATACTGTTTTATGCGGGTTACAAATAAAGGTAAAACCCAATGTTAACCGTAAATGTCCTCCGCTTGAATTATTCATTTTTATTATTGATTTGTTGTCCTTCACTTCATTAACTTATTTAATTTACAAACTCAAAAAATGTTTTGAATGGTAAAGAAGATGAGCCTGCAGTTTTGCATGTCAGTATGTGTGTGTGACCTTGCCTTGCGCTCTCTCCCGAAGGCTATATTCATGTTTTCCTGTCCATCTCCACTAAACAGGGTTGTCTAGCACTAGAGAAATAACAAAACATTTTCAACTAGCAATATATCTGAAGTTTCTTTTTTCCAGAGAAGAAGAGCCGTTAAAATATCTTCCTCTGGCGATGACTTCAAATTAGGTAATCTGCCACTCTGTTCATCTTTTTTGATAAAACAATTTTTCATCATTCATTGGTGATAGGATTGGGTCAATGAACGGCTTAGACTTATCAGTTTACCTTTTCCCCGTGTTGTTTTTGGGTATCTCTTAACTTAGAAACAAGTTTTTATCATGAATTCTACTTTTAAATTTTTATAAGATTTTTAAAACTTAAGGGTGAATGACCTAGGCCCGGAATATTGATCAGAATTCTTTTTGAACTACAGGGTTGGGCATTATATTTTTTCTAGTATTTTTTGTCATAACTTTTTGAAATCGGATTTTTCGATGAGATTTTTTTTGAAAGAAGAATGGATGAAATTGATACCTCCCGCCTATTTTGTTAAATCTCTCGCCTTTTTGTCTTAAATTTCATGTTTAATTTTTAAAATTGGGTTTTCTCCCTTATAATTTTTAAAAACAATTATCATGTAGTTCTAGATCTCAGCTTTTTAATGAGATATAACACTTAACTGTATAATTTTAAAATTTAAGACATTCACGTATCAGGAGAAGGTAAGTTTTCGGTCCAAATACGTAAACCTTTTAATTTTTTATATTTTAAATTTCAATTTCTGGCTCATTAGAAAGCTGAGATCCAAGGCTACATGATGGTGTGAAACGATTACCAAAAATTACCGACATTACCAAAAATTATCGTTATTTTCTTTTACTAGTTTTGGTGATGTTACGAATAAAAGTTTATTGTCATGTTTGATACCATTTCAGAATTCACACAAAAAATATCTCGAAAAAGACATGACAAAAACAAAGGAAATATAATGCCCAACTCTGTATTTTTTTATCAGAATATATTCGTAAGAGCAGTATTTGACAGTTTTATCAACATCGGAACCTAATCTAGAACTTATGAAAAATTGAATATTCAGGAAAAAATAATTTTTATTCTAACTCTTTATTTTCAGCATGTTTTGGGTGTAAATGGTGTTAGAATTCCCTTCCCAATCCCGTTGGGCTGCTTCAACCTCTCCATTTGCTAGGCACGCAAATAGATTTGCAGGATCTAGCCAACCAACTAGTGTGCCTTATCCTGGCTCGATTGGACGCCTGCCCTACCTCAACAGCAACCGAAGTCAACTACCACGTTCCTTCAGTCCCCCTAATCGAGCATATCATGCTGCCAACACACTGCCCTACTCCACTGTTCATGACTTTCACAGAGGGAGCAACCAACAGCACAACAACAGGAACTACAGTCCTACAGATTGCTATGAAGACCTCGACTTTTTCTATGAGAGACCTCCTGGATCGGAAGGAGGACATAAGGAACAAGCCAAAAATGTATGTAAACTACACTTTATTAGAAGGAGTTTCGTAATTTGCTATCTAAAGATCAGTGGTGGAAAAAAATGTCACAGCAAAAAAACTTTGTACTAAAAATCGGACGATACTTTTTTTCCGACTAATTTTATGTTTGCATTTTTCTTTGAGTTTTATATTTCAAAAATCACTTTGTTTGTTAAGTGGAGTTAACTTAAGAAATATATTTAGTCTATCAATACTACCACAACAAGATCAATGGATTCGACAAGCAGTCCCCCACTTCTACCTCCTCTTCCTTCCGATCATCCCAGTCAAACAATAGACAACAACGACAGCCTTCAGAAGACTGGCTATGCAGAAGGAAGCTTTCTGAAACCAAAAGAGGTATGTTTTTGTTTATACAGGTATCGAAAAATCGTTTATTATGCTGAACAAGCTTTTAAAAATGTCAAAAAATTCTCTCAAATTCGGGTGGGGTCGATATAATCTAGTCCTTATTTCCATAAATGTTTGTCAAAAAAAATTTACCATCAAAAAATTGTTTAGCCTACCAAATGCGGGATCAAGCTGTACTTAGTGGTAGCCTGTCTAGTGTTCGTTTCCCTGCTTTTGGCTTGCTCCATTATTGGTTTTTTGTGGTACACACAGGAGAGGCAACACCAATCAAGGGGCAAACAACAAGACTCAAGTAGTCAAACTGCCTCTTTTTCCATGGATAAAATATTGGGTGTGCTAAGTTCTGCTTTCCAAACAAACAAATCTGAAAAGGAAAGAATCCAAGACAGTGGAATTGCCAAGAAGTCTTCTTTTAATTACTCCCTCTATGGCCTGCCCACATCTCTGTTGGATGACCAGGAATGGGAGGAGCAGGGGCTACAAAAAAGCAACAAAGGTTTTAATGGAGGAACAGAGGCGTCTATTGAACCTAACCACTTGCTTACTCTCCTGATCACCAAAAGAAAAGTGTGTATATTTGAGGCCAGCACCAGTGAAATTGAAGTTAGCAGGTAAGTGATAAATTTAATATACATGTATTCAGTATCAGGGGTAGAACCGTAGAAAAAGAAAACAGAAGTTTAAAATTTTCGGAATCGAAATTCGTAAGAAAAGCGGGATTGGTTCTTTTTGTGGCATTTTAAATCAGCGCGTTTTGAATTTTTTATTTGCTTTTGGCTCTTTGGTTTTTTAGACGAAGCCTTAGGTGTAGGGTAGGCCAGTGCACGTAGGGTAGGCCAGTGCACGTAAGGACAGGCCCAAGTTTGTGTCCCAAATTGCAAAAAAAGTAAAATTAACAAAAAATGGCATAAAAACCTAACGTCTACGCACCGAAAAAAAACAAGGAAATGTGAAGATTTTAGGTAATACAAAATAGACGGTTTTCAAAATACAACGGATTTCAAAATACATAGGTTTTCTAAGCAGGGGATTTTAAAATAGCGGGTTTTTCAAATCGCGGCTAACAAATTAGCCGGTTGACAAAATAGCCGCATTGAAATTAGCAGGCTTTCCTACTATATTGTCATGTTTCTTTTCGATTCTTTTCAGCTTTACACCTCTCTTTATTACAGGCTCACCAATCTTTCAGTCAAGGATAATGCCCGACTACGCCGAAATAAGCGATGGAAGCGATGATGGCATGCCAACTCGTCTTCTATGGAAGCAAGATCCTAGGCCAGAGTCTGTTGTGATGTTTCAAGCTGTCGCTGGTATCGGCTCTCACTTTCAGGCAATTTACAAAAGTGACCTTTTCGTATAAGCTTCAGGATTTGTATTCCAATACTGCTACCAGAGCAACAGTGATGTTTTCCACAAATGCGCTCTTCAATCAACACATGGAGGCAGAATGAGATTGGCTATGCGAGATGAGCGCTAATTACAGAGTCTCTCCGGATAAAGTCTCTCCGGATTCTAGTTGCAAATTCTAAGAAGGTGCAATATTTTTGATTTTGTCGCTGATAGTATCATTCAACTTATGTTTTCAGGTTCTGGATGACCATGAAGCTGGACCACAAGACCGCTAATAGATTCTCGGTGCTTTGATAGATAAAGAAGAAAAAAGAGAAAGTGAAAAACAGGAAGATGCACCAGCAGCCCCAAGAGATGCTCAGCCAGTTGCTGAAGTGCCTCCAAGAAAAAGAAAGAAGGCAACGAGAATGCGTCGAATCTCAATTCCCTAATTTTGGTGATTCATTTGAATTCTAGTTGGTCTTTTGATTCATTTGTTCATGTTTTGCATCAATAAAATTGCTACATGGACTTTTTGTGATTTTAGTCACTGTGTGATTTTCGTCTCTCTGAGGCCATACTCTCAATCGGAAGTCGCCGTTATTCAACGTAAGTCGACGTTAATTAACGACGGTCGCCGTTATTTAACGTCATTGAGAGTACGTCTAATGTCACATTATCCCAACATGAAAATATACTCTAAAGTATTTTCGAAACATATCTGACACATACGAATTTGAGGGCCGTTTTAGTAGGTACCGTATTTCTTCTAATTGCCGCACATGTGCGCTTATTTTTCAATCACCCGAAAATCGGAAATTTTCAAATTCGATCTAGAGATTTTCGGGTGCTTAACCAAGATCTGAAAAGTGGAATCGGTAGAGCTCGTGGGAGTTAAGAAAATGCATCAAACAGCTCAGCAAAATATTCACTCTGCTCCGAGATATAAGTCTTTAAAGTTGGGGGTGTGCGGTAATTAGAGACTGTGCGGCAATTAGAAGAAATACGGTATGCGTTATATGGTACTACGTGCCTGTTATCAAGTTCAGATCCCCTGACAATTACACTTCTTCCGTTGTTTCTCTTTCTGTATTTTGCTGCTCCGTTTTTAAGCTGCTCTCTAAAGTTTTTCGGAAACTTTTTAGAGCACTTACCATTTAGCATGCAAGGATATTTCGGGATTAATTCTCCACATGGTCCATGCATCATTCTTGTAGTCACAATCTTATACAACACAGGATCTTTTTCTTTATCAGGTGTTTCAGCCGAAATAAATGCATCAACGTAATCCGAACTTTTCCATTTATTTTCTTTTGCATGTGTAACTAACAAATGAACATGAGGTAGTCCTCTTTTTTAGAATTTAACTACATGTACATGTGCTACAACTTTTCCGAATATTCCAAATGTTGTTATTTCATAAAGTAGTTGTTTCTTTTGCTGAGAGAATACTCTTGCTACAATTTCTGGTCTATTTTCTACTTTCTCTCCTGGTTTTAAGCATTTTAATATACCTGGATGAGTCGGATTGCGAGTCATTGTGATGAATGAATCAGGTTTTCGAAATTTTCCAACTATGCACATTGAATCTTGAAAATTCATCGCCATATATCTTGGTGATCCGTAATAACTTGATAGCAAAACAATTTGTCTTCCTATTTCAGCATTCATCTGTTCAAATTTATTCAACATAAAGTCGTTTAACCCCTTGTAGCTGCTTGCTTTTAGTTTATCCTGATTACGTCGTACATAATCTAACATATCCCATTCAATTTTTGCATACTGATCAACGACCCATTGCTGATATAATTTTTCTCCCTGATGCAGAACATTAAACTCATCTCTTCTTACTGACATTCTTCAACTCACATAAAATCACACATAGTCAGTTTCTTCCCATTCTTGTCTCTGATATTCATATTCCATCCTTGATCTCCGTGTGGATAAAACATAGGATACATAAGAGCTTCTATGTTTGGATCAATTCCATTAAGATTTTTTATCTTTGCAAATCTTTCGTGCACTACAATATTTGCTTGAGGGATGCTGCCATCTGCATCACAAACAAACACTGCAGCGACTTCATTGCTTGTTGGGTTATTATACCGTTTCAAATCCTTGTTCTCAGTATTAAAGACCATTTTGAGTTTCATGAAACTCCCAAAGGGTAATCGTCTGAATAAATCCGCCGACTCTCTGAAGAAGGTCGAAACCAAATGCCTCGCCGACTCCCGATCCGTAGGTCGTGAAATGAAATCCGCCGAATCCGAGAAGGAAAGAAGGTCGTTGAAATCCCGCCGACTCCGAAAGAAGGTAGGTCGTTGAAATCCCGCCGACTCCGAAGAGAAGGTAGGTCGTTGAAATCCCGCCGACTCCGAAAAGAAGGTAGGTCGTTGAAATCCCGCCGACTCCGAAGAGAAGGTAGGTCCCGCCGACTGAAGGTAGGTCGTTGAAATCCGCCGACTCCGAGAAGGTAGGTCGTTGAAATCCCGCCGACTCCGAAAGAAGGTAGGTCGTTGAAATCCGCCGACTCCGAAGAAGGTAGGTCGGACTGGTAGGTCGTTGAAATCCGCCGACTCCGAAAAGAAGGTAGGTCGTTGAAATCCCGCCGACTCCGAAAAGAAGGTAGGTCGTTGAAATCCCGCCGACTCCGAAGAGAAGGTAGGTCGTTGAAATCCCGCCGACTCCGAGAAGGTAGGTCGTTGCCGACTCCAAGGAGAAGGTAGGTCGTGAAAAAAGTCAATCTTGCGGCCTCCGTGTCCGTATGCTTCTGCATCTCGGCCTCCGTGCCATCCTGATTCTTCCTCTCGGCCTCCGTGCCCAGGTGTTCCCTCTTCCCGGCCTGTGTCGCAGTCGTTTTTCTTGTTTGTTCTTTTTCTTTCTAGTTCTGAATATCAGTGTAAACTCAAAAAAACCTCAGATTTTGTGTTGTGAAAGTGAAATACCTCGTCTATCTTGCGTATGCTTTTTGTTTTGCTTTCGGCGCATATCTGCTTTGCTCACCATGGCTTATTTGCTTGATTATTTCGCAAATACAAATATTTATTCACCGTATAACCTCTATTAATACCCCATGGGGATTTATTTTCAACCCATGAAAAATTTTGAAATTGTAAATCAAAAATGATCTTAACTCTGTAATCTTAGTCAAAAGAATGGGGGCAAGGGATTGTTAAAGGGTGGCGATTAATAGAGGTTATACGGTATAGGATCGGTCACCTAACAGAAAAAAAATGAAGCTAAAATTTGGGGGGTACAGTCGAACTTCTATTTAACGGCCCACCAGGGACCGACCAAAGCAGGACGTTAAATAGAAGGGTCGTGAAATAGAAGCTTGTTAAATAGAAGTTGGACTCTCTTCAAACCTATCAAAAGTTTTTTAGTGGACGTTAAACAGAAAAATTGGCCGTATAGAAGGTCGTTTAATAGAAGTTTGACTGTAACAACATCTGGATAACACCACCCTTTTATTTATAACTGCTACAGCACATTAATACTCATTCGATAGCCCTTGAAATGGCGGTGATACTTTGTGGAAAGTGTAAAACCAACTGACAAACAAAACAGGTAGAAAAAGCCCAAAACGTAAAAAACCTTTTTCAAAAAATAGGCAAAAAACCGCCACTGCAGTTCTTGTCAGCAGCATATTGACCTTTTTCTCTAATAACTGCTGAATCACATTTATACTCATTCGATAGCCCTTGAAATTGCGGTGATACTTTGTTACAAGTGTAAAACCAACTAACAAATAAAACAGGGACAAAAAAGCCTGCAAAGTTGAATATTGCAAACTGAGAAACACCGAAAAAACCCCGCAAAAAAATTTAAACTGGCGGGTGGACCCTAAAGTATAAATTTTTCGTGATCTGCATCTCAATAAACTTTGTAGCTCTATTTCTTAGCTACATTTTATGTTCTGGTCACAACATCGATTTCTCAGAAAAATACGCCGAAAAAAATGATTCCCCACCACGCGAAATCGAACTTGTGACCTCATTTTGTCCGGTCCGTTACATACACACAGACAACAGCGCTATAGTAAGTATGAGGATTGTACAGTACACTCGATAGAACAAAGTTTTCAAATTTCGATAAAAACCGTAATTCAATTACGATATTTTTAGACAGGAATTTCGTTCGTCCCATCTGCCCACTGCTCGTCTTCTGCTATTTTCTAGTCTGTCTCACAATGGAGTGCCAGTTCATCCGCTTCAATTCCAGCGCTACGTACGTTCTCTAGGACTTGACCAGCACTGCCATATAGTCATCTACTCCAGGCATGAGCTTATTTTTGCCACTTACGGCTTTTGGATATTCAAGGTTGCAGATTTGATTTTTTTATATTATACAAAGAACTTGATTTCAGTTGTATGGACATTCAAAAATCAGCATTTTGAATGGAGGTTTCCAGGCATGGAAAAGTCTGGCTGACCAGGGCAAAGGTCCCTACACACTAGAAAACTCAGCCCCCGGCTCATTGGAACCAGAAAAGCTGGGTGATTTCAAAGCTAGATGGGAGGCTGAATACATTGCTACTTTCGATGATGTCTTCGCCAATTTCGAAAGTCATGACAATGACTTGGTGGATGCTCAGAGTGAAGAGGTTTGCTTCTGAAAATTTTAGAAACAATAAATGCTACAAAAATTAGATTCCGACTACAAGTCCTATGAGCCACTATAGCTTAATCTAAATTACACAAAAATCACAAAATATCCCTCTTGGGAATTCTTTGTTTTTTTCACAAATTAGCCGAAGAACTTAAGCCTTGTCCACAACGGTGTCTGCGTAGGGTGGCGACGATGTACGCTGCACTCTGCAGCTACAGCCACGCTGCATCCGCACGATGCAGCTGCAGCCACCATTGTGGACAGGCCTGTATAGTCTGGAAGAAACGTAAAGATGTTTTAAAGGGAGCGGGCAACTTGTATGACAAAAATTTCTTTGATGCATAGCGCAGTGGATAAACGTCAGTGGTTGCTGGCCCAAAATAATGTGCAGGTTCGACCCAACCTGGTGGCACGCAGGTTATTTTGATCTGTTTGACGAATGTGTAGGAGTAATTTGGGTCGCTGATTTTGAATCTGGCGTTGAAAAGTCAAATTACTTCTAAAAATTGGACAATGTTAACCTGCGAACCATTTTGGGCCAACAACCACTAACGCTTATCCACTGCCCCATGCATCAAAGAAATTTCTGGTAACACAAGTAGCTCGCCCTTTAAAAACATGTGAGTCTTAAAATGATTCAAAATGTTTTTTCTAGGAGTTCCAAGGCAAAACTACAGGACCGGTCATCTTTGGTCACATTCGCACAGCTGTAAATATTCCCAGCCAAAAACTCATAATCAATAGCACTTGGCTGGCTTTGGATGCCCAACAAGACATTTTTCACAGCAATGGGCTTAACGAACAAAGACCAGTGATTGTATATGATGGCACGAGCATTCATTCCACCATGGTATGGTTTGGATTGCATAGACTGGGCTACAGAGCAGCCGTCTACTTTGGATCATGGCCAGAGTGGATCATAAGAGCACCAGACTACTTGAAAGTAATTCCAAGTGGAGAGTAGTTGCAGCAATTTTGGATGACATCATTATTTTTGTACGAGTTAGTTGAAAAAGAGGCTTTCAGCAGAATAATATTTATTTGTAAATTATTTTTTGAAAAACCAAAATGCATGGTTATTTCATGTATATTTTACGTGATATTGATGATAATGATAAAAGAATGAAGCATTGAAGCAAAACCCTTAAACCGACTATTACCATAAGTTTTATTATAGAAAGCGTATTTTTGTCCACGAAAATCATGTTTTTCGCTAAAATTTGGCTTTAGAAGAGTCAAATACACAAACAAAGTGCTACCGTCAGTTGGCTTTAAACCTGCGACCTTTTAATGTCCCCTGAAACCTGTATTTTCTCTAGAACACACGGAAAAAGAAAATTGCATATACCGCATATGGTAGTTTCTTTTGTCTTTTATAATAAAACGCTTACAAAAAACAAGCAACATTTACGGAAAAATTACTGATTGCTAGCTAATTTTACAATATGACTGGTAAAACGCAATTCTCAGAGTCCCACATTACTTCTCAAAGGGATACCAAGGATGATGGCGAGCAAATCCAAACTCAAATAGTCGCACTTTTTCCTTAATCTCTTCAAAGCGCTTCATGTCTTGAGCACTTATCTCAAAGTCCAACACATCAAAGTTCTCTTGCACTCTTTTAGGATTGGTGCTTTTAGGAATCACCGAGATTCCACGCTGGATTATTTGACGCAGAAGAATCTAAAAATATTGGAAAATTCTCGAAGAGTAGCTAAAACATATTGAATGACAGGCGGTACTTTTTTCTAGTCGCAAAATATAGTCAACCCTCGATACAACGATACCCCAAGGGACCGGCCCTGGGTATCGTTATATCAAGGGTATCGTTGTATTGAGGTATCGTTATATCGAGGCTATTAAGACCGAAAATCTGACAAGGTATCGTTATATCGAGGCTTGGCTGTATCAGCACAACAATGTTCAACAAAAGCACTTTTATTAACGGTTAGAGAAGAAGAAATTGGTAATTTTCGGCTGCTGTACTTTTTTTTTGCGCTCTTGATAGAAGTAGTAAGCAGTCTAATTAAGCAGTGCAGAAAAAGAAAAATGTACTCTGTAAGAAAAAAAGGCGTTTGAAATTTAAAAATTCTTTAATTTTTTTTGCTTAAAAATGATCTTAAATCGAAGGTATCGTTATATCGAGATTGCTAATATTAGTCGGGACCGGCAAAAAGTATCGTTATATCGAGGTATCGTTGTATCGAGGGTCTAGTCTTTACCATTCTTTATCAGAACCGACCAAATCTGTACAGGAGTATCGTTACATCGAGGGTATCGTTGTATCGAGGTATCGTTGTATCGAGGGTTGACTGTACTTAATTTTAGTATCAAAGTTTTCACTTTTTTGACCTTTTCTCTTTTTTCTCCCCAATTTTCACATAAACTATTAAAAAAATTTAAACTATCGTGTAGCCCTAAATCTCAGCTGTCCAATAAGACATATTTCTTAAGTAACAAGAAAAAGTTAAAAGATTAGAGATTTAGGGGTTTGCACAGAGAAAATCGGTCGAATAAATTACTTCACCCACAGAGCAAAATCTTTAGATTTTTAAATCTTTTGCAAGAGCTTGAGACCTAGTTAGAAAGCTAAGATTCAGGGCTACCCGTTTATGTATCAACGAAAAAATGTTGGCCGGAGTCCCTCATACCGCCTCCTCCCAAAACAGCCCAAAAGCATGTTTTTCCAACGTATTAGCACCTGAAACGTGTAGGAAACATGTTTTTAAAACACGGCCAACCATTTTTCAAAAACAAAATTTTTGACCAAAATATTGATTTTTTCGCCTTGGGGGACCAAGGTAAACCATCCTAAAAGGGTATCGAGATACCCTAAAAAGATGGGATCACCTCATGTAAGGGTATTTTACCCCGTTTTGCTTACTGGATCTGGTTAAAAAGAGCCCTTATATGCATTATTAATCATGAGTCTTGCTCGGAATTATGTCTAAGGTTAGTGAGCCCGCACATCTCTAACTCTCAGCCCTCGAAATGGGCGCAGGGGTCTTGATGGCTTGGTGTTGAGATGCGCACACCCACGTTCCTTAGACACAAATCACTCGAAAGTGACTCTGGATGCATAAAAACAGTATGCATACCAGAGTTTCTTTATGCGGTATGCCCCAGTTAACAAAACTATGTTCAAATACTATCTTTTAAGATATCTGGATACCCTTTTAGGATTGTTTATT
The DNA here is from genome assembly GCA_029231635.1 of Ditylenchus weischeri. Classification (NCBI taxonomy): domain Eukaryota; kingdom Metazoa; phylum Nematoda; class Chromadorea; order Rhabditida; family Anguinidae; genus Ditylenchus; species Ditylenchus weischeri. The sequence goes on along the minus strand of JAMRYI010000004.1, from coordinate 809,761 downwards.
TTGGTCCTTCACGAAAAAATTCAAATTTCGGTCAAAGAATTTTTTTTTGAAAAATGGTCGGCCGCGTTCTAAAAACATGCTTCTGGGATGTTTTGGAAGGAGGTGGTATAAGGGACTTCAGCCAAAATCTTAATTAAGAAAAAGCTTTTCTGTACAAGTTGAATTTCGCTACTAGAATTAACTATTACCCTTTAAAGGGGCATGCTCACCTGTTCAAATTTTTTCCCCACCAATTTAAAATTTTTTTCCTAATCATTGAACTTCTGTACGGATTTTTCAACTTCATTTCTGACAAAACTATACCTAAAATTGAATTCTAGGCTTTGTTTTTTTAGAAACCAAGTTGAAAAATCCGTACAGAAAATCGGAAAAGATTCGAAAAATTTTATGAAATGGTGGGGACAAATTTTGAACAGGTGAGCATGCCCCTTTAAAGGGAGGGTGCATGTTGCGTGGAATTTTTGACCATTGTTGTTTTCTTTTCTTAACCGCTTTTTTTTTGATAATGGCTCATCTGTTAATACATAACTCGGCCAACTTTTTACGCAGAATCCGAAAAGGTTATCAGAATCAAAATATCTTTTGAAAAATCTCATGAAAAACATAAAGTTAACCAAACCATTCATGCCGTATTTCCCTCACGTAGCTCTTTAAGATTCTTCTGTTATGGCTTTTCGTTTTGGTTTACTTTTTTAGATAGTTATTAGGCAACATACCACCAGTGATGTATAAATCTCCGGCTCTGGCTCCAAGCAGGAGCCAGAGCCAGCAAATTTTTTCAAACTAAGATTTCGGAGCCAGAGCCGGAGCAAATTTTTTCAAAGGAAGATTTCGGAGCCAGAGCCGGAGCCAAAAATTGCAAATATACATCACTGCATACCACTTAAAATGTACTATTTTACCCACATTTGTTTTGCATGTAACTTTTTAAATTCTTGAACGAATTTCGCCGTTGACCATACATTCGAAAGCTCAGAGTCTGGGATTTTGTTTAAAAAAAAAGAACGAGTCATTTCCTCGATTTTTCAAAGTTATGGCTATTTTAACCGACCCCACCCAAGTTTTGATTGTTGAACTTTATTTTTATTTTGACACAAATAAGTTGATTCGCCTTTTTGGCGGCATAAATTATGCTTGCATACCAGAGTTTCTTTGTGCAGTAGGACCAAGCCGACAAAAATTTGTTCAATTTCCATACTTTTACGTCCCGGTACTCTTTTAAATTAGGGTGGGGTAGGGATAAAGGATAAGAACCGAAAATTCAATAATTTATTCAACAAATGTTTGTAACAACAACAAGGATGGCAGTCTATCTCGTTTCCACAATCCTTCCATTTCTTTCAATGCATAGCTGGAGTCGGCGGCTGAAATCCTCTCTGGCTCTGTCCACCATTTCTTCGACGATCCGTTCACGCAGGGCATTAAGATTAGCTTGAGGTTGATACGTGTAGACCTACTCTTAACATAACCCCAAGAGAAAAAGTCCATCCAGATTAAGTCCGGAGACCGAGCAGGCCATCTGATTGGTGCAGGATCCCGACCAATCCACCGATTCGGAAAATGATTGTTGAGCAGAGTCCAACAAACTTTGCCCTTCTTGATTCGAGTATGTCATACTAAAGATAATGATAAAAACAACGAGAAGTAAGCATTTCACAACAATGGCCATAACTTTGTGAAAAATCAAGGAAATGACCCGTTCTTTTTTTTTAAACGAAATACCAGAATGTATGGTCAACGGCGAAATTTGTCCACGAATTTAAAAAGTTACATGCAAAACAAATGTGGGTAAACTAGTTACCGCACCCTGTAGCTTACTGTCTTAGCTAACGTCTAAGCGGTAATTTGCCTACTCGCTGTCCAGAAAAAGTAGCCAAAAACCCATTGACAAGAACACGATTTCGAATATAAAAAGGGTATGTAAGGGAAATACGGCATGAATGGTTTGGTTCACTTTTACGTTTCTTATGGGATTTTTCAAAACATATCTTGATTCTGATAACATTGGATTCTGCGTAAAAAGTTGGCCGAGTTATGTATTAACAGATGAGCCATTATCAATAAAAGATGTGGTTAAGAAAAGAAAACAACAATGGTCAAGAATCCAAAGATGCACCCCCTCCCTTTAATGACATACCTGAGCCGGAGTTTTATTGTATTTCTTGGCCAAATCCACTACCAAATCCCGCGAAAGCAAGTTAGCCTGCACACCTCCTCTAACGGCTTGAGAGCCGGGAGACCAAGTGGACCGTAGGAAGTGACGGAGATTTTCAATTTCTTGCACAAATCAACCAATTCATTTTGTGGGAATAGAATGTGCAGCTCGACCTACAATAATATTTTACTTGGAAAATGAAGATTTTTTAGTAAAATGGTAGCACCTGCAAATTTTGGGGTTTGACCTCTGCTTGATCATATAGCTCTTGGATCTGCTTGGCATTGAAATTAGAAATGCCAATTGACTTCAAAGTGCCAGCTTTGTACTCCTTCTCAAGGAATCTCCAAGTATCTATAATAGGAGTCAGCTCAGGGACGACTTTGTCACCTTCCACTTCTGGAGACTTTCCATCTTTCGCCAGCTTAATTGTGTTCATAGACTTTTTTGAACAGATAGCTTGACTTACTTTGCAAGGCAAAGGAGTATGCATCAGGTATAAGTCGATGTAAGTCGTTTTAAGGCTAGCCAGTGACTCTAAAATATATTTTTTTTTTCAAATCATAAAATCAAAAAGTTTTCGAAAAGTGTACCTTTCAGAAATTTCTCGGGTTTGCCATGTCCGTAGAAAGGGAGCTTAAATTTTCAATGACTGTAATGGTTCAGCTCTAATGGAAAGAACAATATAAAGATGAAGTCTGAGTTTCGCTTTTTAGACCAAAAATACAACTAAAAAGTTTTTACGCACACAAAAAATTAAAATTTGAGCTGTGCGTAATCTTCAAACTTTTTATTTTTTTTCTCGAAAGTTCTTACTACCAAAATGAGCACAAACTCCTGGCAATCATTCTGAGTATAAAACTTTATATTTCTAAACCAAATCAATTTCTGATTGTTTGGGTAGAAGTGTTTCGGTGGAGTGTGGGGGAGCCTAATGTGGTCAGATATGTCTGCTGATCTTAACAATTAGCCCTTTTGAGCAAACCTTTGTGGTAATAAAGATGTCTTCTCGTTTGAACTTTCCAGCATCATAGTACTCCTGGAGAACTTCTCCGATTACATCTTCATTTTTGTAGAGATAGGCTAAATCAGGGTAAAAATACATCAAACAAAATTGTGTGTGTTAGACAAACCAGTGTCAATATAGCGATATCCACAGTCAAGGGCGGCACGAAGTGCAATCTTTAGCTGAGCAGGGTCGCTTGACTAAATTTATACCGGTTGATTAAAAACTATAAACAAGCAAGCTTACAAGCCACGTTCCTAGCCCCAAAGCTGGGAGCTGTATTCCATTAGATAAAGGAATGGTAGAAACATTCACCATTTTATTGAATTCTAAAAAGCGAAAATTTTTCGTCTTAACGCAAACTGCCAGTTTTCGAAACAAGAAAAACTCGAAATATTGGGTGGACTAGAAAAATATTTTTAAAAGGACAATTGCCGTCCACGGCAATAAGATTTGTTTATTTTTTGAATCTGTGCGGGCTTACTCAAAAAATAATTAAAACATTTTTTGGATTTTCGGTTTCATTTCGACTATTAGATCCTGACGCTCTTTGACATTGCCAGATCGGACGAGGCAGGCGACTTTAATTTCTCGGTAACTCTTTTATGTAAGTTTGCAATTTGCCTTGTAAAATACACAAACTTTTAATCAATAATGCAATTTAAAAAAATCAATTTTTTGAATATTTTTGAAATTAAAAAGGCTGAAAAGAAAAATTTGAAATTGCTAATGCCGTAGACGGCGATTTTATCAACACGGCTTTGTTTTTTTAAGTTTTTTTGCTGCATTTTATATTGATTTGTGAATAGAGACTTACAACGAGGTGAATTTGAGCAAGACTGTTGATTAAAAATAAATACCGTATAACCAGGGTTGCCATTTTACCAGGAAAACCGGCCATTTGCCAGGTTTTTTGACCTTGAGCCAGGTTTTTGCCAGGTTTTTTAAGTTTGCCAGGTTTTGCCAGGTTTTTTGAAATTAGCCCGGTTTTTTGCCGGGATTTCTTCATTTTTCTATCTTCTGCCAGTGTTGCATCTTTTTCAAGAAATTTTTTAAAAGTTTTTCAGATGTCTACAGACAATTCGGATACTGACTCTCCTCAAAAGAAGCGCAGAAAAATGTCGCACAAAAAACCAATCAGAGGTCTTTCCAAATTTCTCACGCAATACTCGGAGAAATACAAGGGGCAATGCATCGAAGCAAGCAAAAGGGCAACGACCAATTCTATTGCAGAGCCTGTGACCAGCATGTGGGCCTTCATAAGAGCGGTGAAAAAGCAATCAAAAATCATATCAATCGATCATATATTGTAACTACGACATCATTAAAAACAACATTACTTCAGAAGTTCTACGATGACTCTTTGAGCTACATGAACAAGTGGTGTGTGCACCTAGAAGATATTGCTACTTTTTTGGGAATTGGTTAACTTTTGAAAGCCGTCCTTCATCTAAAAATATCCTGGGCTCATACTAGCGATTCTGCAGTGCCGAATCACAGGTACTAAACTGCTACTTTCTTCAAAATATTTTTACAGGAATTGCTCACGAATTGCTTTTATCTCGAACTGATTTGTTCGAAGAAGTGAAGCGCGGTGAAAAATATGTACAATAAAGTTTCATTATCTTCATTCATTTTCATTTGGCTTGAATATTTGCAATATACTATGTGCCAGGTTTTTGCCAGGTTTTTGGTTCCAAAATGCCAGGTTTTTGCCAGGTTTTTTTGACTCAGTGCCAGGTTTTTTACATTTGCCGATGGCAACCCTGCGTATAACCTCTATTAATATCCCCGGGGACATTATTTTTCGACCCCTCTCTAGGGGGACATTATTAGAGGGGACATAAATAGAGGTAGGGGAATTAATTTTCAACTTTGGCGGCGCCGAAGGCGCCGAAAAATTTTAGAATAAAAAGTTTGGAGCAAAATTTTTTTAACTAATGTCAAGACCTCAGTGAGAGAATTGGAAAAAGCAAGAAAAGGAAATCAGACAACTTTATTTAGTAGGCTGTAAATTTTTGTTTTAAAAGCCGTATTTAGGAACAACGCCGGTGGATCAAAGCGAATGAGGCTGGAGGTGCCGGGCGACCTTTACTCAACCCACTTTTTGACGTACAGCTGGCTGAATGAAATGAGTAGATTAATGTAGGTAACAGTAGTAACTACGCACCATGAAAAAATGCGGATGACGGTATGCTTGAGTGCTCGATCGGACGGGAAAAAGTTGCTACCTTATGTTCTCATGAATAGGAAGCGTCCGGTGCCAGCAATCCTCAACCAGTTCAAAGGCAAGCTTATCATCAATTGAGCCGGCTCAACATGGATGAATGATTCATCGACAGAGGACTATTTGCGGCAAGTCATCAAAGCGGGAGGTGTATTTTTTGGAAAGCGATTACTTGTCTTGGATGCCTTTGCCAGTCACAAGAGCGAGAAAACCCTAGCTGTGCGGAAAGAATTGGGCATTGAGTTTGCGTTCATTCCCGGCGGTTGCACAAAATTTATCCAGGCATGTTAACTGCGTAAACACGTTCCACAGGTATCGACTTTATGTTTGTACTATGCTTTACAGGCTCCGGACGTCAGCTGGAACAAGCCGTTTAAGGAAAGGATTCGCCACTATTATAATATCTGGATGAGCAATGGTGATCGACAAGAATTTACGACTGCAGGAAATTCTAAGGCTCCAGCTCTGGAGGTCGTCTTGGGCTAAAGTGCCTTATATGTCATAGCCCGAAAAGTGGTTTTGACCACTTTTTTGAACTTATCTGGTCGTATATAGTACGAAAAACATGTTTTTCACCCGGACGACATTTTTGAAAAATTATTTTTGACCATAAATGATCAATAAAGATCATTAATGATCATAAATAACCACTTTTTTGATCATATTGTCCACTGTTCGGGGCGGGTGAGCATCCAATTCTCATGGCCGGCCTACCACATGCAAAAGCAGGGCTATGCAAGTGTTGTTGTACACTTACATAGCCCACTTTTTTGAGATGTATGGTCTCTAAGGTGCTTGGGGTGCGCATCTCAAGTCAAGCCCCAAGCCCCCGCAGGGGGCGGGGGCTTGAGACTTAGAGATGCACCCCAATCACCTTAGAGACTATTCCGAACAATATGCTAAAGTTTAACACTCTCATTCCCCCTTTTTACATACAGCAGCCATGTGAATTGGTGGATGTGTAACTATATTTATGATCATTTATTGATCATTTATGATCATTTTTGGTCAAAAAAATATTTTTCCACAAATAATCGTCCGGGTGAAAAAAACATGTTTTTCGTACTAATTACGACAAGATAAGTTCAAAAAAGTGGTCAAAACCACTTTTCGGGCTATGACATATAAGGCACTCCGGCCTCGTCTTGGACTGGGTTGATCGTGCTTGGCAGGAACTCTCCAAAGAAGTCATTGTCAAATCCTTTAAAGGTACACTTCTATGCCTTAACTTTAAATCTCCCTTGATATCTTTTAGTGATATCTTTTAGTTACCACTTCCATCGATGGATCAGAAGATTGCGAGATAGCATACTTCAAGCCGGAAGGACCAATCGGAGTAAGGGGTCTAGAAGTTCTTCGTAAGATCAGAGCTAAAGAATTGGGTCGTGACGGACAAAATGACGAAGAAACCGCGTGTATTTCTGATGATGAAGAAGATGCTCTTAGTTTGGAAAATGTCAATGACGATGATTTGTTTGAAGTTGTTTGAAATAAAATTTGAGTTTGTTGTTGTAATGAGAGCACTAGAGTTAATGTAGTCACTTCAAAAAGCAAAGATAACAGCTACTGCCTTTCTATCGTTACTACCGCTGCGAAAATTGAGGGGGTTGGGACATTATTAGAGGGGGGGGACATAATTAGAGGTTATACGGTATATAGATTTTTTCATGCTACCTCGAGTGCCGAAACGCTGTGGAATACCCTAATATGCGATGGTTTAACTCGGTCCTCCAAGGCGAAAAGTTTAATTTCAGTCAATTCAATTTTTTTTAAATCACGGTTTTAATACAGCAAACATCGTAAACAATGATGTGCACAGCTCCGCTCTTGGCTCCGAGCCCTCCTGCTCCGAGCCAAGAGCCAGAGCAGGAGCCAAAAATTTTGGGGTAGGAGCCAAGAGCCAGAGCAGGAGCCAAAAATTTTGGGGTAGGAGCCAAGAGCCAGAGCAGGAGCCAAAAATTTTGGGGCAGGAGCCAAGAGCCAGAGCAGGAGCCAAAATTTTCGGCAGTACATCACTGATCTTAAACAGCCTTTTTGTAATTTCAGTCAATTCAATTTTTTTTAATCAGGGTTTTAAGACAGCAAACATCGTAAACAGCCTTTTTGTAATTTTTTAATTTAAAGGGTTAAATTAGGTTAAAAAATCAAAACAAAATGTTCCTTCCCCCACCAAGTGCATAAGTAACAAACAAAAGTTTGAGATCGTGTGAGGAAAAAAGTTATGAGCATTTGAAATCTCCTTACTATACAGAAACTTTTAACAAAAAGTTATTAACTGTAAGAGGATATTAAAAATGATCTAAAAAATTTCACAACCCTAGTTTCAACAGACGCCCAACAAATCATCTCTGAGCAAGTCTGCACTATAATTATCTATTTAATGTGTGTCTTCTTGGGAACACTTGTTAAATAGCACTATTTCGCACATAATAAAAAGGAACAGATCACAGGCAAGTGGTGATAGAGCAAATGGAAATAGTCTTCTAGTTTGTAGTTTCTGAACAACACTACATCTCAAATTTCTGTTTTACGAGCAAATTTTAAGAACATTAAAGAACCGAGCAAAACCAAGACAATTGATTTCATTTGACTTTTACTATTTGGAAAAATATTAAAAAATCTATAAATAAGGACTAAAATTAGAGTAAAGCTATGAAAAATTCTTTTCCAAAATAGCTCAAATTCAAATCTCATAAATTTAATACCAGCTGAGGGTGAGGGTATTACCCCAGAAAGTTTGGGGGTAATTACCCGTGAAAAACGAAGGTTGTTCATTTAGGATAAATGTGAAAAATCTCCGCTTTTAGCTGAAAAATCTCCGCTTTTTGCTGATATGTCTCCGCTTATACAAATTTCGTCTTAAAAAGCTGAAATGTCTCCGCTTTTGTTTTTCGGAAAGTCACCCTTCATACCAAAATGTCTTCCTGAAATCGAATCCGTTGAGATCCGATCGAAGTAATTTTTTTGAGCTGAGATATCCATTAAAAGGGGTAAGTGGTGAAAATTTCTGTCCTATATAATCAAAATATCAATATCTCAGCACATAAAAAATATTTTGATTAGATCTCAACGGATTCAGATTCAAGAAGACATTTTAGTATAAGGGATGACTTTCCGAAAAGCAAAAGCGGAGACTTTTCAGCTAGAAGCGGAGAGATTTAATTTTCTTCCGTTCATTTACTACGGGGTAGAGGTAAATGCCCCGATTATCGGTAGTGTTGGCAATTGGGGGAAAATCGAGAATCGAGAAAGACAAAGTTTTCGAGAATCGAGATTCTCGACAAAAATTTTTCGAAAATCTCGACGAGAAACGAGAGAAACCAGAAAGTCCCTTATTCAAACTCCTAAGCCTAAGCATAAGTAAAGTTAACATCAGAGAGAGCAAGGTTCAGAAAAATGAGCTGCTCGGCATTAAAGGGATCCAACTGACTGAGTTTGTAATGAAAGACGTCTCTTGCATGGCTGAAAAGCTCCATTACCACTGCTTCTCCGGTCTTGTCCACCAGCTTCTCGAACTTCTTCTTGTATTCCTCGTGCTGCTTCAGGTGGCGAATAAGTGCAGTCACACTTGCATCCTTCATCTTGAATTCCGACTTCCAATTGGCATCGCGACAGACTTGCAGATTGCTGTATCAGAGTCTTTCTTCTTTCCGAACAGATCAATCTTCCATATATTGTGAGCCATGCTTGCCTAAACAAACGTATATGATGAAGCAGATACAACAAGAATATAAGTACAGATACAGTAGCATATAAATTCTCATAAATGTGCATTTGTCCTAGCAGTTACAAGTAAAAACGAAAGCGAAGCAGTGCGTAAGGTAAAAGAAAAACAATTTCGTGTCAAGATAAAATTTCTCGAAAGTGTCGAGAATCTCGACGAGAAAGGAAAAATTGAAATCGAGAAACGAGAATCGAGAAAGGCAACATTTTCGAGACGAGAAACGAGAAATTCTCGAAATTTTCTCGTCTCGATGCCAACACTAATTATCGGGGGTAATTATCACCGGGATATTCATTTTCTACCAGCCATTGAAGGACAGAGCCAAAAAATCAACAGAAACTTTTTCGGAAAACACATATACAACGGATAAATTAATCGTCGCTAAATCCAACGACAAGTTGGAATCCATGTAAAGCAAAGCCATTTTTATTGGCAAGTTTGGTTTTAAAAAAGAACACTTCCTCAGAGTCTTGATCATGATGCCCGACTTTTTTAAAGGCTTCGCCTTTTGTACGGCTGGCCTTTTTCTTGAGATGAAAAAAGCAATTTTCTCCGAAATATATTTGATACTGTAATTTTTTTGAAAACTAAAAGTGCCTTTTTCCTGAATTTTTTTTGAACAAAAGCCTTTTTTTAACGGCGCTGTCTTTTTTTCCAAAGTTTGGGTTGAAATCTCTGGTCTTGATAACACGTTTATTACCTGATCTTTTAAAATGTTAAGATTGTAAGATTTTTAAAACAATTTAATCTTCATATTTGAAAATACAAGTTCACTTAGTAATAACCTTATTATTATTTCAACCTAACAATACTCATATGCTTTTTTATATATTTCAGTGAACTTTGCTTGACTTTTCCACTACAACATTGACTATTTCACACCTATCAATTTTCACATCTTTTAGATCATTCTCCTCTAACTTGGAAATCATTGTCTCAGGACGGGCCCTGATCTGAGTTTCCGTTTTAAGCAAGTGGTAAGCCTGCCTAAGAAGCCACTCGTTAAAATGAGCATAAACTGGAAAAACCACAAGCAGCACGAAGAAGACAAAAACTTTCATAGGCTCGCCGATTCTCGCCATCTGACCATTCACATAGCTGTAGAGAATAGCTATCGCTGACATAATGCAGGCAGTATCAACCATGACTGCGAAAACCAGCTGAACCAATTTTCGTATTTTTTATTCAAGGATAAAAAGGCTTACATTGTAGCCGAGCATGGGCACAATCAAAGTTGGGTGACCATACACCCAACCAATGATGCAAATAACCAGGCAAAGAAGAGCAAAACTTGTGACACGTACAGCCCAGGCATCAGTCACCACAAAGAATAGAAGCGTGGTGCAAACACCTTCCGAGAAAAGAAAGTCGCGAGTCATTTTCTGAAATATTTGTTTTGTTATATACATTCATTTTTCTCTGATCACATTAACCTTGATTTTTCGCTTTTCAGAAAGTCGTTTTTTCATAGCAAGAAAAAAGTTGACAAGTTCGAACACTTTGCTGGTATTTCTAGTAGAGTGAGTCGGACTTTCAGAAGATAAATCAGACATACTGCAAAAAGAGAAACAAGTAAAGTTTTTGAAATAAAGTTGCCTGTGAACTGAAGAAGCTGATGCCTGTAAGCAAATTGCTATCAATCGATTTTCCTTTGCCCACCAAAGAGATAAAATCTGTGTTGCTTTCAATGTTAGAAACGTTCTAACTCTTTATCTGTCCACATAAGTTTGTATGGCAGTATAACCAATATATAAGCAATTCTTTTTATGTGTTATCTGTCATGCTAAAAAAAATTGTAGAAACAAAGCACTTTTGATGTCTTAATAAAATATAAAAGTTTTAAGACGAATTACGAATACGACTGAATATAAAAGTTCCCATTACTGAACAAGAGTGATAAAACCGAAGCTTCTTTAAACTCGACACAAGAAGAGGAAACTAGAGCGAAATCCAACGTGGCTTTGGAATAGCCGACGGGATAATAAGCAAACAGAACTTCAGATGAGGCTACCAAAAGCTGAGTGCCGGACTGTAGTAATTCCTTTGCATTAATCCTTTATGTTTTAGTGTGACCTGAGACTTTCAGGCTGAGAGGCAACTGATAAATACTTGCTTTATAAAAATCGGTATACCCTAAATTGGACACAAAAGGTGATGAAAGGTGAAAGAGTGAAAAGGTGAAAAGGTGATTAGATACACCGGTTGGATACATTGACGATCGGGTACACTAAATTACTGAATTTTACCCAAGTGGTGAGATTGGATATAATAAAACATATTTTTAGCCTTACCAAACAATGGTAATTGGTATTATACTTATCGAAAACCCCTGTATATTTTTGGCCCTACTGTAGTATTTTAGGTCCATATTGTTGTGCTTAAATGTATTTTAACTTAAGCCTTAAGCGCAGGGTAGGCCAGCGTACATTACGACAGGCTCAAACGTGTTTTTTCGAACTGTAAAAAGTCGGTAAAACATGTTCGAGTCCTTCCTAGCGTAGAGTTATACTGCTATTGAGCTTGAATCATAAAAATGTAAAATAACAATGATGGAAATTAAACGTGTATTCAATCGGTGTATCCATTCAGTTTTTGTATACAATCGTCAGGCGTTCGTAAAAATCCTTCTTCTGCCACTTGTATACAATATTACCTCCGAATCCATCTACAGTCAAGTCTCGATTTAACGAACCCCTCGAAATGTTCGTTAATGTTCGTTAAATCGAGAGTTTCGTTAAATGGAGAGCTTATTTTAGTCATTTTATTTAATCGCTGGCCAAATGGGCACCGAAAAAAAGGTTCGTTAAATCGAGGGTTCGTTAAATCGAGACTTGACTGTATTACAAACTGTTAACTGTGTGCGCATAAGGTAATAAAAATTAAAAAAGAATAGCAGTGTATTGTAGTATGGAATGAGATCTTTAACTTGTCTTTGGAGATAACAAGTGAAGAATGACATCTTGTCCATATTCGAATATACCTCCAAAAAAAAAGTTTGGCTCAATATTTGTATTGATTATAGCAAGGTTAATTATTAGCTTCGTTTGTTTATGGTCAACAAGAGAATTTGCGTCTGCAAAGACACATAAATTGGATAGGCATTTCCTTCCAGTAATAAAACCTTAAAATTGAATGGGTTGGATAAACCAATTAGTTATTTCTTTCTTCAAGCAAGAACAAACAAGAAAAGATTCTTCACAACAAAAAAATTCACTAATATACCATGTAAACTCAGTCCTAACTGTGCTATTTCTTGTCATTTGAATCTGTTAAACTTTAAACTTGCATGCAAATGTCTTTGGAGATAACAAGTGAAGAATACAAAAAGCTGTCTAAAGCAGAAAAACGGAAGAGACGACGAGCCACCCCTAAATACCGTAATCTTCATGCTAGCCGAGAAAGGTAGTTTTTATTTGTAATTTTATTAACTTTTTCAACTTTTTTAGAATTAGAGTTGAATCGTTTAACAAGGCGTTTGCACGGTACGTTTTGGCAACATATTAATGCTAGTAAAGTTTACTAGGAGAACAGGGCGCCGGAATTTGTGTTGTAAGCACCAAACGGCCCCAAAAACATGAATTGCAACAATTATTTTAACTTTTTGAAAACAGACAATTTTTTTTAAATTGTCGACTTTAGTTAGAACCAGTGCTGTATAGCAGGGGTGGGACGGAAGACAAAAAAAGTCGGAACAAAAATCGGAACCGGAAGAAAAAATTTTCAAAATCGGAAGACGGAAAGCGGAAGGAAAAAAGTGCCGGAAATCGGAAGACGGAAATCGGAATTCCGTCCCACCCTTGCTCTATAGTCTGGCTCCGGCTCCTAGACTGAAGGATTTTCTCGACTTTTTACACCACTTTTTTGCATGATCTTTTTATTCTGAAAAGGACGTTTTGTAGAGGAGAAAAGGGATCCCTAGTTGGTTCAAAAAGTAACTTTACAAAATTAATAAAAAATAGCAGTCCCGAGAATTCCTATATGACTTTTACATTGGATATATTTTTTTAAAGCTACTTTTCCGACTAAGTAGGGATCCCTTTTTTCCTCTACTAACCGACTACTAACCTGATAATTAAAAGTTATAATTTTATTTAGCCTGCGTTCCTTTCTGCCAACCTTTCCTATAGACAAAAAGCTATCTAAGATCGAAATCCTCCGCTACACAATCTCCTATATTAATTATTTGGAAGATGTTGGAAGCATATGAGTGTGTGATTTATAGCTAGGTCTGTGCATTTACCAACTAACTGTGCAACTAACAAGGGATCCTATTGAGGTGTGATTTTGAGAACCCTATCAAGTGAATTTTTTTGCATATTCTTGTAGATCATGTATGACTTCCTAGTGAAACTTTCCCAGTGAGGCGATATTACCACAAAAAGTGGTACAAAAATGGCAGATTCTAGCGGTCATTTTGAGTACTAAATGCAAACAACTAGAAAACAAAAGTTTTGTGAACAAAAGACATTGAATAAAAAATTTCCAACAAAAACCATGATATCGTAGGTATCATTGGATATCCCCCGTCTATGGGTATTTTATAACGTTGATTTGGTTGTGGAACCACTATTTGTGGTAATATCGCCTCACTGGGAAAGTTTCACTAGGAAGTCAAATATGCTCTACAAGAATATGCAAAAAAATTCACATGATAGGGTTCTCAAAATCACACCACGAGTGGGTCCCTTGTTAATTGCATTGTCTATATTTGAAAGTATATACCATTTTTGATACATGAAGTAAAATATTTTCAACTGCAACAAAAGAGTTATTAAAAAATCTGCTCGACTGTGAGCCTCATTTTCAAAATAGGAGTCTTTAGAAAAGAGGTTTTGTTTTTAAAATGGAAAATTGCTGGATTTTAAATTTCAATTTTCGGTGTTAGAATTGATAGTCTGCCCAGCGGAAATGAAGTAACAGCAATTCATACTACAACCTACATATGGATTTTGCATACCGTAAATGTTCTAATAGAGCCCCCCTTTTGACTTTGGGGACCTATATCCATAGTGACCGCGATAAGCGAAAATTGGACGGCGTCCCGTCCGCCGTCTTGACGTTTTTCGCCGGCCGTCCGACCGGCCGTCCTTAGTTTTTTGCGTTCGGCCGGCCGTCCAACCGTCCGTCCTTTAAAAAAAAATTTTCGCCGGCCGTCTAATATTTCGCCGTCCTCTGAAATTTAGCCCCGGCCGTCTACCGGCCGTCCAAAGTCAATTTCCGGCTGTTCTTATTGCAGTGTGCATGTATTCTGGATTAGTTATCAGTGGTTACACATTTATTATTGACGTTTAAATTTTAGTGTAAAAACGATTGTTTAAGTGACATATTTTGGGTTGTAACTAAGCAAAGTGCGCGATTTCAAAAGCGCTTCCTCAATGCCGACTCTTCTGCCCTCCGCATGCATCTTCATGATAGAAAACATTCTTTCAACAGCACCAGATGCTGCCGGAATCAGAAGGATATCAAAGGCAAGTTTTTTAATAGGGTCTTCTTTCTTAAATAGTACTGTTATAGTTTTATTTTGTTGCACCTTAAAATCTTGACCTCATTTTTCCAGAATTCTGCAACCGTTTTGCTTTTCACTGAAAGGGCGCATCTTTGAATGACCTCATCAACAGGATCAATTTTTTCCCCACCGTCCGATCTGCCGGCCGTCTTTATTTTTTTCACCGGCCGTCCACCGTCCCGTCCTGACTTTTCACGACCGGCCGTCCGACCGGCCGTCTTTTCGAAAAAAATAATCACCGGCCGTCCGCCGGCCGTCCAATTTTTTATTTTTGGACGGCGGCCGTCCGACCGTCTCACTTTTCGACGCCGTCCGGACGGAGACGGGGACGGGACGGGCCCGGAGGACGGCGCGGTCACTATGCCTATATCTCAGAGCAGAGTCCACATTTTGCAAAGCTTTTTAATTTTTTCATTTTCTTAACTGCCACGAGTTCTACCGAGTCTGCTTTTTGAATTTTTGTTGAGCACCCAAAAATAGATCAACCTCAAATTTTTCCGATTTTTGGGGGATCGAAAAATAGAACCCCCGGGGGCTCTATTAGAACATTTACGGCAAGCAATAAAATCTGTGATAGAAAGCGCATTTTTTCCTCTACAAAATGAGATATTACACGACTGTGTGTGTTACTGCAATTAAAAAGCTCCAAATTTTTTTGCAAAACTTATTCGAGTAATTGTGATCCCTTTCTAAATTTGGACTTTTCACCCATTTCGTCAAATATTCAAGCAGAAACGATTCGCAACATCTTTTTTAGCTAAAATTTCTTAGTCTCACTGTACAGGTCCTAGAATCCGTACCCGACGTGTTAATCAACATTCTTATTTAGCTTTCATGCAACAGAAATTCCTGTCGCTAAGAACATATAAATTTCAACTGTTTAATTTGGATGAAAAAGCTGAGTAACATTTTGTTTATTTTCTACCAACTAAGAACACAAAATTACAAAGGAAATAAAAATGCCAAAAAGTAGGTATTGAGTTGAAATTATGAATCAGTGTACAAATTTCATTGTCTCAAAGCTCATTTCTAACAGAACTTACCATCAAACTTTATAAACAAACAGCTCAGAGACAAATAAGATGAGTCAACTTTTTCATAATTCAAAGCTACATAGTTTTTTAGAGATGAAGAAACGGGACCAGGACCAATTTCAGGACAGGATTTTATGGTCTGTCCAAGACCACGATCAGGACCGGGATTCGAAATTCTAAAAACCAGGATCCTGGTCGGGATCCTGGTCCAAAAACCAGGATTTTCGTTAAATTCGAGAAATCCGGTTTAAACTGCCAGCAAAATTATTATTGACACTTTTCTACATTCATTACATCCAGTAAACAATGTTCAATAACAATACTTCAACAACGGGAGCGATTTATTTAAGAAGATCAACATTTCCGCTTTTTCTGGACTCAAAAAATGCAAAGGTAATTTCGATCAAAATTCGTTTCAAGATGACGTTTCGAAAAAATACCATTTATATTTACCAAATTCGACGACCAGGATTGGCCAAAATACCAGGACCAGGATTTTTTAATTTCACCAGGACCAGGACCAGGATTTTTTAATTTCACCAGGACCAGGACCAGGATTTTGTTTTATTGATAAATTTCGACCAGGACGGACCAGGACCAGGACAGGATCCTGTCCTGTCTTCGTCTCTATAGTTTTTTTATAAATAAATGGAAAACAAAAAAGATTATTGTTGTGTCGTTGAGCGGCAAAGAATCGAAAGTGGCGAGAGAGAGAGCGGAAATAAACGATAGCTTTATTTCACGAGCACAACAATAATGATTTCCTTGCGGAAAGAACATCAACGGTCTTGACCACGAATCTCAGTCGTGGCAAGATTTATACCGGCGATACAACACCTCCCCCCGGTCGAAAGAGTCGATTGGAGGAGGTACCCAATTCTTCCGATCCCAATTCTTTTGAAGCTTGTTTTAGCAAGGAGGGACCACCACCAGCATCCAGAGCAGCACAGGAACTGTTAGGCAGAGCGGCAGCAGATCTACTCGATAGGCATAGCATGGCTTCGATAATAGATGTTTGGCTGGAACGGCAGCATCAGCGATAGACAAGGCAGCAGCATTATTCAGAGGAAATCCGGGAGACATGTTGGCGGCGGAAGAGGAATTTAGAGGACATCCGGGAGACGTCACAGCAGCGGAAGCAGAATTCACAGGATGTCCGGGAGACATCTTGGCAGCAAAAGCGGAAGCTGAATTCAGCAGACATCCGGGAGACGTCACGGCAGCAGCCGTGACGTCGGTATTCAAAAAGCGCTTCTTCGTGGCATTTGGCTTGAAGTTTTGGTAGCGGAAGCACTGGTGTTCCAGATGGCCAGGTTTGTGGCAGTTGGAGCAGCGGTGATTGATGTGCGGACAATCTTCGGACCAATGCAATTGATCACAGCGGTAGCAGGCAGACGGCGGCGGAGCACGATTTTGAGCAGCAGCATATTGTTGAGGAGGCTCTCTCTTGACGGCGATAGCATTGACAGCGAAGGGCTCAGGCTTTCTTTCCAGATGTTTGGCTTCGGCAATTGTAGAGAGGTAGGCAGCAGTTTCTTCCACAACTTCATCGAATTTGACTGCATCCCCATCGGAGTTGAGGCGTTGGAGAATGCGAGTTCGGAGGACGGCGTCTTGATTTGTCATGAGACCCAGCAGCAGCAGACAATTGAATTCTTCCTGTTTGAGAGAGCTGAATTTGAAGAAGCAGAGCTGTCCTTTGAGGCGGTTGACGAAATGGCGGAATTCTTCTCCATCTTCTTTGACAAGACGTAGGCACTCGAAGCGATCCACCACCAAGGAGCGAGAATGAGCAAAAAATTTTGAAAGGCCACCAACCGTTTCATCCAGATTGAATTCGGTCACTTCTTTCGGCAGGCAGCTTTTGCGGTATTCAGCG
Organism: Ditylenchus weischeri; assembly: GCA_029231635.1. Lineage (NCBI taxonomy): Eukaryota > Metazoa > Nematoda > Chromadorea > Rhabditida > Anguinidae > Ditylenchus > Ditylenchus weischeri. Next base: position 792,230 of record JAMRYI010000004.1, on the reverse strand, counting down.
AAGGCTTCGGCGGAGAGCTTGGTCATCAGTAGCTTCACTTTTGCGGCATCCACCATATTCGGAGCTGTGCAGTCCAACGAGAATTTGAAGCGGGCCATCCAGTTTTCGAACTTGGTCAGATCACTGTCATCGGCACTGAAGACTTCCATGTCCGGCAATTGAGGCAACGTTGAGATAGAAGGCGGAGCGGTAGCAGCAGGCAAAGCAATTGGAAATCAATTGGGCTTTGCCCGCGTAGGTTCGAATCCTGCCGACTGCGCCAATGTTGTGTCGTTGAGCGGCAAGGAATCGAAAGCGGCGAGAGAGAGAGAGAGCGGAAATAAACGATAGCTTTATTTCACGAGCACAACAATAATGATTTCCTTAAGGAAAGAACATCAACAGTCTTGACCACGAATCTCAGTCGTGGCAAGACAAGACAATAACAGATTTATACCGGCGATACAACAATTCTGGGGTAATTAGATGTCATCAATGTCCACTTCTTCGTCGTTCTCATCTTTGACAGCAGGCTTCGGCGCTCCTTTCTTGCCATTTTCAGTGGATGCAGTGTTGTTAGCAATCACAGTGCTTCCAATAGCGCGGGTTCTGTCGTCAAAGGTCACATCTTCGTCGGTTTCACTGTCTTCTTCTGCCTCTTCTAGCCATTTCAGCACCTAAATGCCAGAATAAAATTTACTGTTCTTGGAATACTGTTCTATTGAAATCTTACTGGCTGAGCCACTTTAATAAGTTCCTTGGCAAACTCTTTCTTCACATATTTGCTGCTTGGCTAAAAACTACCAGTTAAGAGAGATATGACATAGAGGGAAATAAAAAGCTACCTTCGAGCCCCAGGTCAGGATAGTCTCCTCGTCGCAAACATCAGCATCATATAGTGCTTTGATAATGTGGGCCGTTTTAGGCAGAAGCACATCCTTGTTGGCGTTGATCAGCTGTTCTATTCCACCAAGCAAATGACGTTGTGCCTTGAAATTTCTTTGTCAGTATATTTTTGTTAATAATGGTATATATGGAAATACCTTTTTGTCGTTCAAGCAGAAACGCAACAGTAGATTACGATGAACTTTGATTTGGTTAATCACATCTGTGTCGAAGAGCACATCCGCCAAAAGAAGTGGAGCTTTGGTTTTCAGCTCAAGACGCTCAGCTTCATTTGCAACTGCCTTGCTGTCCTAAAAACACTTTTCTAAATCTGTTAAGCCGATAGCAAACTAAGGCAACTAATGGTTTTAAATTTACTCATTTTATTTTTGATATGAGAACATATCATTTATTTTTTACCAACATTTAGTCAAAATAGCTAGTAATAGCTATTGGTATGCGAAAAATACTAATTGAGCTAGTTTTTTTTTATCGAACTTACATGGATTGTGCCATCATCTTTAGCCTTAACGAAGAATCCATGCAACATATCCAAACGATCTTCGACCGGCTTGTCCAGGTCCTTGTCAATAACTAATTTGCTTATCTGTGCTGACAACTTCTCGGATTCTTCAGTTGGTTCTGGAGCCCAGTCTTCATCGTCTTCCACTACATTTTTCCCATTAGTTTCTGCTGAAGCAGCTTCATCTGAACCGTTCTCTCCCACTGGTGACCCACTTTCATGCTTTTCTTCTACAAATGAAACAAATTACCTACATAAAGTAAAAAAATAAGATCTATTACTGTTTTCAGCCTCAGACCCTTCAGTTGGTGGTGGATTCTTCAGAATGAAAGTCGACAACTTCTGTTTAGGATCGATAATAAAAGCATGTCCACAGGCCTTGCACTTGCTATGGATTGTTTGCGAACGCTTCACAGTCTAAATTTTTTTATAATAATTATACTGATGCAATTTTACAAGAGTAATGCACCAAAGTAGTTTCAGGATTGTCGCAAGCCGGGCAGAGAACAAATTTTTTAATAAAACTATCCAAAATGTCCTGCAACTTGCTGGCATCATGCTCTCCATTGACAATGTAACGGTCATTTTTCAAGTCGAAATTGGTCTGAGCACCCAATTCACAGCCAAAGTACTTTGTTGGATCTAAAAATAAAATAATTATCAGAGGGCAGGAAATAAATATAAAAGACATACAAGTAGGTGGACGAGCAAGTGCCTTCGAAATCTCCGTCATGTTTGCAATTACCGTTTTGATCCCATTTCCTTTGCCTTCCACTTTAGCTAAAATGCGTGGCATCTTGTAGCGATAGTAAGGATCAATGACCGATCGGTTGACATTAATGTTCTTTGCCATGTTTGCTTTTCTTGTTGATAAACTAAAATGGAATGTTGGCTTTGTAAAATTGAGTATTTACTGTGACTCCAGTAAGCGAAAACACTGTAATACCAACCTGCTCATCAAAAATCTGCATAAATCGATTTGTTTCAAAAGTTTTTTTCGAAATTTTGCTGGCTAAACAAAATAATTTTAAAATAATGACTAATAAATGAAAAAAATTGTAAGTAAAGCTCTTGTGTCAGAAAATCTTCGAAAAGCAGAAAATGGTATTTATGCTGTTTACAGGATACCCCTATTTGCTTTGGTTCCCCCGGCGTGGTTTTTAGGCTAAGACAAGGGTAGGCCAGTGTGTGTTATGCCGGATTTAAAAATGCTATTTCGAAGTTTAAAAAGGTAAGAAAAACATATTTGAGTCCGTCATAACATAGGCTGGCCTACCCTTGCCTAAGCCTAAAAACACAACAGGAGGACCAGGGCAAATAGGGGTGTCCCCGTGAACAGAATAAGTACCCAAAAAAAGAATTTCTGTCGAAATTATTTACCTACTGTTTTCTCGAACACAAGGAAATTGTGTGAAAACAAAGAGGACATGTTTAAATCTCTCTCAAATTATTTTTGAAATAGAAAAGATGGATTATTTTTGCACTTTTTGATGCTAATCTTATCGCACACAGATTTTTGATGATTTTTTGGGCAGCGGACGATTGCGCGAAATCAAATTGCGCAAATTCACATTGCGCAATGTTCAAATTGCGCAAATGCAAATTGCGCCAAAATCAAATTGCGCAAACGTAAATTGCGCCAAAGTCAAATTGCGCAAATGCAAATACCGCGACTATGCAGTGTAATTAAAGGGGTCTGTTGCACCCTTTTGTTTGAGCTACTATTTCTTATCTGTTTTAATAATAAATTTTAGCAAGATGGTCAATCAGTTCAATTCTGAAAGGGGCAATGTTCTAGAGTTCTGCATTCTGCCTAAGGAAGACACGTGGGCATTCCAGGTAATTTTTTTCATGAATTTATAACTGGAAAAGTTGGGTCTAATTTTCTTTTTTTAGCTTTACGGTACTTTTCAGTACGTCGCCCTGTGGTATAAGCATGGAAAGCCGATTCACGGTCGTGCCTGGAATAACAGTGGAGTCGTCAGCCTCCCATACCTGGCGAGGATCCAGATCAATACGTTGCTTTGTGGTACTAGTCTCGTGAGCCAGTGAGGGGTCGAATTTGGACTGACAAAGGCAAGATCGCTGCGTGCTTCTCTTGGGGTGGTCATGAGTATCGAAAAAGCATCGGTTCTATTCAGGTTAGCTATTTTATTGTTTCTCACTTTTTAACCGTCACCTTTTGTAGGTTTTGCTTGATTTGCCTGAACGTGTTCGTGGATACGACTACGATTGGCTCTCTTTCAAAGAGGCTGCTGACTTTTCTGCGAACAAAGAATGGCATCCGGTGCACGTCAATCATCAGAAGGGAGATATCTCGCCAGGCATTCTGATCATCGAAGGGCAGCCTCGAATGGAATTTTTGGGCTCAATTGGAGCCCATCTTGAAAAGTATCACAGTAATTGAATCATGAGTTTGTTGTTATTAGTTCCGTTGTTACGTGTTTTCCAAAATAAAGTAGTATAGTGGTTATTGATGAAATTTATTGTGATTGTGTAAGAAGAAAAATGAAACAGTATCTTAAGAACAGAAGGAAGCACTTATCACACCTACACCGTTTTACCATAAAATAAAGGATGAATTTTCGGAAGTTTTCAAAGAAATTTAGTAAAAATGTAAGAACCCTCTAATTTCAGTAAAATCATGGCGCTATTTGCATCCGCGCAATTTGACTTTGGCGCAATTTAAGTTTGCGCAATTTGATTTTGGCGCAATTCGCGTTTGCGCAATTTGAACATTGCGCAATGTGAATTTGCGCAATTTGATTTCGCGCAATCGTCCGCTGCCCGATTTTTTAGTGTTTTTTCTTCTTAACTGTAGCACACAGTCGGATGCCTTATACTTACATGTGTCTTTTGATTAACGTATAGAGTTGGAGCTGATTTTGCTGGCTTTAGTGGCCTGTTGATGAAGAACAACGCCGATGGAATGCTTTTCGTGTTGTTGATTTGTGGAGTGCTCAATGGTGAGGGACGGTGTGTTTTTGCAGCCAAAAAGCATACGTTTTTGTTCTTGCTGATGGAGTCGGTCTTTTGTGCACAGACTACTGCTGTTGAACAATTTCCGACAACAAATCCTGTACTCGGGAACTTCAGTTTCTTTCTTTTTCGTGACAACCTGCCTGCAAATTAGTACTGGTTTTTTAGCTTCGCCTTTTTCAATCTACCTTGTCACTGTCCAACGATTCTCCTTATCTCTGAGAAGGCCGTCAAGCATAAAACAGTTGATCCTTGTTTGGTAAACACTAAAAATAAGGTTTGAAATGCTCGCTCATTAGAATTCAATAGTGCCAAAATTCAGAAAGCCTTTTGTATTTGGGTCGATGCCGAAATTGGGTCAAATCACAATATGGGTTTTACGAAATATATTTTAAAATACATTTATTTTCAAAAAGAAAATCAGCCTTAGCAGTTAAAAAATATTAGTATGCCTTGACCCAGTTTTTTTCCGATCATCGCATCACTTAATCCAAAATCAAGCGAAAAATGAAAAAATTGGCACTTACCTCACTGTCATACAACTGGAAATTCCCAGTGCTTTTGGTGGGTGTGATGAGTGCTAAGTTTTTAACTTGCAATAACCTGAAATTGGTATGAATGTAACACTTGATAACGCTACTACAGCCAAGTGTGTTGCAAATCAAATAAACCCAACACAACATATATAGAACTAGTAAAAACATGGTTATGATGAAATCACAAAGTAAAAGAGAGGGTGGCAAGTGTTGGTGAATCCATACACAGTTTTTGGAGTGTTATTTATATAAATAATACATACTCACAAATATATTGAGCAATGAATTTAGGGGAAGCCTGAGCGCCCGCATCCCAAATGGTTTAATAATGACAACACTACTACCACCACTACTACCCACCAACAGGAGGGGAGCAACAGGGAATGATAGTAGAGCACACACAGCCCCTAACCAACCCAATTCTCTGGCTTTTGAAGAGATGGAGAAGACATTTGAGTGACGCTCGCCTCATACACAACCACCAAAACAAGGGGCGGCCGCAGCGCAGGCAGCAGCTCTTATCGACGTGTCTCTTTTTTGCTTGCTTCCCTCTTCAATTCATAGGAAATTCTCTGGTGGTAGCTGGTTGGCGAGTGTGTTCTTTGTCTGCCTAAGCAACTATTTTTTCTGGTTAGACTAATAAATGAAATTGTTTGGGTGCAAAACGTAAGTATTAGAGAAGTAGCTTAGTGGTGGTCATTTATGTAGTGTTTGTCTTGCTACTACTACTAGTTTTGCTGGATGTATTAAGTAGCATTGATAGATTAGACGGTTAGAGAAAATGAGAAAATAGTTTTCTCATTGAAATAGATCTATTTTTTAGGAAAATTCGCGTACAAAAAGATCAAAACGCTTCTTTCCGTTCATAAAATTTGTAGAGCAAGAAAATAGATTGTCGGTAGCTGGAACTTTTTTACCTTAATAAATTCTGGTGTGTTACATCTTTTCATTTAATATCTACGCCCAGTAAATAGGGCAGTTTTTATGGCAGAGTAGAAAAATGCAAATGTGTTTAGGCTGATGATTGCTAGCTGGATGATGCAAATATATAATTATCAAGGAAAAATAAATAGGGTGAACAAAATTTATTGCAGAAAAAAATTTACACGTATTTAAAATATACACACCCTTAAACAACATCTTCATCTGTCAAATAATTCTTTACAAGGAATGAGAATTCATCAAAGTCAATAAAGCCGTCACTGAAAAAATCCGTGTTAAAAATTATTTTCAAAAATTGGCTGACAGATTTCTTTTCGAAAATCAGAAATTTTGCGTTGAACAATAAGAAAATGGAATTTTTGACCGAATGCTACACTTTTTAAGCTACTCCTTCCAAAACATCAGTAATTGGTCTAACTTTTATATAAAAATTTATTTTTGTCCTTAAAATTACATACAGGGTGTTTTTTTTATTCCCCGATTTTAAATTGTAAAATTATATTAGGTTTTTGTATCCATTTTCAAAAATCTTTTTTTGTTAGAAAGCTGAAGTTCTAGGAATTTTTTTGGTTCTTACAGCTTTTACATATGACGTCAAAATTTGGGTTATTTGAGTCTCCAAAGTTATGACCGGTTTTCGGGTAATTTAACCTAGCATTAAAGAATAATACCAGAAACTTGTCGAAACCGGATAAGTAGGCCGCAAACCTCGTGAGAATGTCAAGTAAGCGTTTTTCTTTTGATTCTGGCTTTTCGAGAAATGCCACAGGACATGGTTGACAGGTCTATTGGGAGCTATGAAGAACGACTTAAAATGACAGTAGCAAACGGAGGCCAACACGTAGAACTTCGATAAATTTTAAATTTACTCTTATTGTCCCATTCTCCGATATGTTGTTGTTGTGCATTGATGTCATAAAAATTTGAAAAATTTCTGCGTATTTCAAGAATTACCCGAAAACCGGTCATAACTTTGGAGACTCAAATAACCCGAATTTTGACGTCATATGTAAAAGCTGTAAGAGCCAGAAAAATTCCTAGAACTTCAGCTTTCTAACAAAAAAAAAGATTTTTGAAAATGAATACAAAAACCTAATATAATTTTACAATTTAAAATCGGGGAATAAAAAAAAACACCTTGTATTTCTTCTTGGGATTTCAAACTCAACATTTTCCTGATCAAAGAACCATGCTTCTTTCTAGTCATGGAAAATTCAAAGAATTGAATGAGCGCGAGATCACATAGATTTTGTCAATAATTTTTTAGAATTGTTTTTTGTTTGGATTTGAAATTTGTTTTTTTTTGTTGAAAATTAATTTTTTCAAGATATAAAACTCAAATTTTCAAACGCGAACAAAAAATATTGAAAAACATTATCAAAAGACCTACGCGGTTGCGCGCACATTTTAACCCTTGATATTGCCATGACTAGGAAGAGGCATGTTCCTTTAATTAATCGACCTGGGGCCTATTCTACTAACATGAAAAGTGAGAAATTTACATGAAAAGTGTAAAGTGAAAATGAAAAATTGAAAAGTGAAAATTTTCTTTTCTACTAAGTGAAAAGTGAAAATGAAAAGTGTAAAGTGAAAAGTGAAAATTTTCCACTTTTCTGTTCTACGAAACTTTTCATTTTTCATTTTAACTTTTCAATTTCACTTTTTATCTTTGCGGTGTCGTTAATAAGAGGGGGTGGCGTTTATTACAGGGGGCGTTAATTATTCAATTTTCACTTTTTATTTCGCCACAGATACTCAAATCAGCTTATTTGAAACCGTTCTTTATATTATCAACACATAGCAATAATAACAGCGAGGATCGAGGACAATACGATAACAACCTAAAAATATTTCTTAAAAGATTCATCGCCCAATTCCTTCCCAATCAGCTTCATGAATTCGCTATCGTCCACGTCTTCCTCGTCGTAAGCTCCGGAAATGATCATACCTGGAAAGAGGCCGAATAATAAAACCTTGAGGTGGAAAAAAGAAGATGAGCAACAAGGAAAATAAGCAGCGAAGCAAATATAATCGAGAGACAAGCAAGCTAGACAAACGGAAGCATTGGCGAAAAAATCGCATCTTTGAAAAGTGTCGGCCAGTCGCTTAGGCGACAAAATTTCGTGAAAAATTTTTCACTTTTCACTTCACATTTTTCAATTTTCAGTTTAGTAGAACAGCAAGTGAAAATTTACATGAAAATTTTTCATTTTTCAATTTCACTTTTCACTTTACGCTTTTCACTTTTCAAAATCTTAGTAGAACAGAAAATGAGATTTCACTTTTCATTTTTCATTTTCACTTTTCACTTTTCAATTTCATTTTTCATGTTAGTAGAATAGGCCCCTGGCAGCCATAGTTAACTCACTAGTCCACATCGTATTCAGTGAACAGTTCTTCGATCAAAGCACTGTTATGAATATCGCCAACTTCACGGAGGATAAACTCAAAATCTTTGCGAGAAACGAGACCAGATTCACTCTAAAACAAACAGAATTATTTTCTAAAAAAAATCGGGTTGAAAGAAAAGTCAAACAAATACCCTATCAAACACAGAGAAACACTCTTTGATGACTTCGTTCCACGACTGAGTCTTCTCGCTAGTAGCTTTCATAACCTCGCAGAACTGAAAACGTAAAAAAGTATAAAGAGGTTTTATGTTTTTTAAAGATAATGCCTCATCAAAATCTATTTGGTGGTTGCCTCTTTTGTCTGCTTCCCGCATAAGCATTTCTACATCCTAAAAATAAGATTTTTGTAACTTCGCTGAAACTTCTAGGGCTTACTATTTGTTTAGGATCCATTCCTAAGTTAGTCCTAAAAACTAATCCAATGAATTTTTTATAAACAACTTCTTCCTTTTTTAGCTAGTTTTTTTGTGAAAAATCATACAGAGTTTTTAAAACCAAAGCAGCTACGTAAAATTTATTTATGAGCTTACAGTGCATTTTCCATTTCATCTAACCCGATTGCACCACTTCTGTCCGCATCGAACATGTTGAAGACTTGACGGTACTCTTTTAGCTCAGCTGCTGTATACTAAAGGATAAATATTATATCTCTATATGCGTTCGCAGTTCTAGAAAAAACATTTTGCTGTTGCCTTGGTCCCCCGTGTTGATTTTTTTCAATTTTTTTTCCAAAAAGTCTCAAAAAGTGTTTATTTACACGTTTAAATCATTTTTACCAAAATAAAATTTTTTCGGTAAACATTTTTTCAAATTTTTTTGTCTTGATCCTACCCATACCTAATAGATCACCCCTCAACTTTGAGGGTCTGTATCTCTAGTATTTTTCAGAGCTTTTATTTGCGTTTTTTGACTATTATGAGGTCTGCTGATTCCGTTTATCGGTTTTGCCCAAACCCGAAAATCTTGAGATCGACTTGGAAATTTTTCCTATGTTGGGAGAGGTGGGAAAATAACGACCCCGGCGACTCTATTACAGGAAATATGGTCAAAGCTGAAACATTTAATAATTTTTTAGGAAACTTTAATATTTAGAGACGCCTCTAGAAAGTTCAACATTTTTTTTTATTAAAAGCAGTATGTTGGTCTTGTAAAAATTGTTTGTCAAAAAAAACATTCCTTTTTATTTTTCACAGAGTAAATAAGCTTGACTACAATTCTATATTATTTTTAAAAACAATGAAAAAAGAAAAACACAGGATTTCTTCCTGCCTACCTTGTCCAATTTAGTAATAAGAGGAGCGCCACTACCTCCGTCATCTGAGCCATGTTCTGAAGAATTACCAGCAAATTTTCCCTGAATTTCATGAATCTTTTCAGAAATACAATCCAGTCCACTTTTGCCGCCCTCTAGATCACTATGGTGGTGATGGTGGTTATTAGCACTAATAGATTTCTTTCTTTTGTTGTAACCAAGCCCATCCCCTCCTTCTGGGGTGGTCCGCTTAAAGTGTTTTTGGAAGAATGAAGATTGCTGACTGGTATAGTTCTTTAGCTCTTTGGAAATTTTCCTAGCAAATGGGTTTCTAGCCGAGTCCATTTGGCGACTCGCACCACCGATTACTGTTTGCGCCAAATTTACCCAATTGCGCTGAGCTCTCTTGGGGCCGCTGGGAGTGTTTTCTTCGCTTGAGTCAATGAAAATGAGTGAGGAATCCCTTCTTTGATACGATTCCATTGAAGTAAATAGAGAATAGGGGTTATTCAAAGGGCGGGGTGGAAAAATTCTTGGAAAAAGGAAACTATTGAGATTTAGTTTACACCCTCTTTGTGCTTTTATGAATTTTCTCCTGGTTTCCTTGGCAAGATTTCTGGAAGAAGGGGAATGAATAGAGCCTATTATTGGTGTTTGTGTTGGATGAGAACCTATTTTGGGTTGATTAGGGGTTGCGGGTTTAGGAATGGGCTTTTGCACAGATTTGTTAAGATAATAAGGTAGGAAATATGTAAACAAGATGTTATTTCACAAATATCAAATTATTTATAGCGGCATGTTTTAATAAATTTTTTGTAATTGTGATAAAAAAATTACTGGTTTGAAGAAGAAAAAAAGAAATTACCCGAAAAGTGTTGCTAAAAAGAGTCCTCCCACTACTGCCTTGCCCGAAAACAAATGCTGTAGCTTTCTTAGAATTGCTTGACCGCCGGTAGCTTTGTTGAGCGCCTGCATTGCCTGTAGGCACAGACGCCGACAGTCGCCCACTCATGTCCATGTGAAATAATGACGTCAGTTTAGAAGTTTTAGAAAGGAAAGTGGGCGAACTACTGGCCCAGTCAATATTGTAAGTCTCTGTCGGGGTTGTCATTAGAAATTAGACTTAAATGTACACAATAAATAATTTTGAAAACACTGTAAAAATTTTTTTAAAGAAATATATTTTATAAGTTGACATTTTTCTCAGCCCACTTACCCATTTTTCAAATTTGCCTTGGTACCCTTGTTTTTTATGTATTTGCATTTTAAAATATTGGGTTGTAACATAAGTCATGGCGGTTTTTTGTTCATACAAGCTTTGTCCGAATGGGAAATATGTCTACCTTTATGTTACATGTCATTTTGTAGACGAGAGTCTCCTCGGCACTTATTTAGTTGGGAAAGGGGGGGGGTCGCATTTTTAAATTTTTCGTAAATCATGTTTAAACGTCTCTAAGTGATTTTTATACGCTAAAAACAATACAAAGCCGTTTTCCGACACTTTTTCATATAAAAAGTCGTTTTTTTTTGAATAATTTTTTTTGACCAAAATCGACTTTTTGCCTTGGGGAACGAAGGTAAACCACCTTAAAAACGTCAAAGCTACAAATGAATTTCGATTGAAAAAGATGGAATTTGAACATAGTTTTGTTAACTGGGGCGTACCGCATAAATAAACTCTGGTATGCATGCTTTTTTCATGCATCCAGAGTCACTCTCGAGTGATTTGTGTCTAAGGTACGTGGGTGTGCACATCTCAACACCAAGCCACCAAGCCCCCTTCGGGGGCGGAGGGGGCGCAGGGGGCTTCATGGGTTAGAGATGCGCACACTCACTTACCTTAGACATAATTCTGAGCAAGACTCTTGATGAAAAATGCATATAGTGGCTCTTTTTGCCCAGCTCCAGTGACCAAAACGGGGTAGAATACCTTGATACAAGCATAGTTGGATCGCCGCCGCCGCCGCCGGCGCCGCCAGGCGGCGGCGGCGAAAATAAGTCTACCGCCGGCGGTGGCGGCGGCGCCGGCGGTGGCGGCGGCGCCGGCGGTGGTGGCGGCGGTGGTGGCGGCGGTGGCGGCGGAGTAGCGGCCGCGGCGGCGGCGGAGGTGGCGGCGGCAAAATTTAGCAAAATTTTTTCACCGGCGGCGGTGGTGGTTTTTCGGAGATGCACAACTATGGATACAAGGTGATTTACCTTCGTCCCCCAATGCAAAAATTCACATTTTGGTCAAAATTTTTTTTCCAAAAAATCAACTTTTTACGTGGAAAAGTGTCACAAAATAACTTTCTCGTCGTTTTAAGCACATAAAAATTACTCAGGAGTCATTTAAACATGATTTATGAAAATTAAAAAAATGCGCAAAAATCATTATTTTATTGTGAAATTTTAAAGGCTAAAAAATAAAGATGAAAGAGGAGACTCTCGTCTACAAAATGACATGTAACATAAAGGTAAACATATTTTACATTCGGACAAAGCTTGTATGAACAAAAAAGCCATGACTTATGTTACAACCCAATATTAAAAACAAAATTATATAAAAAATGGAGGGAAACAAGTGAATTTTGAAAATAGGAGTGAGGATAGACCAAGGCGGAAATAAAAACGTATTCCTGGTTATCACTAGGGTGGTGCGATTACAGTTAATGTGGCCCTACCCGGTTTTCGGTTAATCGCATTTTGGCGTACCCGGTTTTTGTTACGGTTTTTTATTTTCGCTGCGGTCGGTTAACCGGAAAAAGCTCGGTTTCGGTTATTTTGGTCGAAAATTAACCAGAATTTCGTGGTGCCCGGTTTTCGGTTAACCGCGTTTTTTTTACCAGGTATTCGGTTCCGGTTAATTGAGCGAAAACCGGTCCGGTCCGGTTAACCGACCGTGCACCACCCTAGTTATCACCGAAAATTTTTTGAATTATAAAAAGTTTATTAAAAAAAATAATGCAGGATATATCATAATTATTCAGCCTCGACAATCAGCAAAAGTTTTTGCGCGCTGAACGAAAATCTTAAAAGTGAAACTGGTAGAGCTCGTAGTACTTCAGAAAAGGCAATCAAATGTTATGTAAAATGTTTGCTCTCAGATATTGGTGCTCGAAGTCGAGGGGGAGATCATTAGAGAAAATACGGTGTAAACATTTGAACCACAAAAGTTAATAAGTCTCTTCTAAAAAATTTTCATCTTCATTAATCTCACAACCAAGATCATCTTCACAAAAGAGCATTTAGTAGCTTTGACGTCCTAATAATACTAAATTTATTGCAGGTTGCCATGGGTTTTTACTTGAGCTATTTCATTGTGGAATAAAGTGAAGGAAAATAAATTTTTTATTTTTCGCATCATAAAAAATAACGAGGAACTTTTTTGATGCAAAAGTTTTTTAAATAATAAATTTTACCATTTAATTTCAAAGCTTTTTGGTTTTTGTTTTTTTTAATATTTTGTTATTACAGTATATCACATTAATTAATTCTATGCCTCTCATTGTTTAAAAAAAGAGTTTTTAAACAAAAGATTTGTCCTACAAATTGTTTGTAACACATCGCCAGAACTTGGCAGTGCTCCCATTAATCAAGCCTTCTGTAAAGTATCTTATTGTTGTTTGTTTGTCTGTCTCTTTTCAAACAATTTTTATTGCTTATCACTAAAAGCGTTTTGTTTCAGTGCGTTATTTTCCTAAAATGTGGAAGTTTCTTGAAGATTTGTGCTGTTGTAAGGGCCAGCTGGATGACGAGGAACGACTTATCGGCAATGAAGATGATGTCGAATGGCCTCGCAATGCAAATTCTACAAGGTGATTCCTATAAAATTATGGGCTTAGCTCAGGCTAATTTTTTAAGGCACTTAAACAATGGATTTAACAATAATTATGCTGGTGTTAGCACATCTTCTAGAACAACTGAGCCACCTCCTGCACAGCCTCAAGCAAAGACGCAAGATGAGGTGGAAGAAGATGCTCTAAACAAAATTTTGGACAAGATTCAACAGGTTTTTGTGCCCAAAACATAAAATTCTATTGACATCTATTTCATTTACAGGGTATTATTGATGTTTCAAATTTGGAAAACAATGCTTTGGACATCGATGTAGTCAAGCGAGCTAGATTGTATGAAAGTATGAAGGAATTTCAAATTTTTTACTTTTATTCATCTTGTGGGTTTAGAAGCTGTAAAAAGACATGATGCTATGGTTGAAAAAAGAAAATCTTCGTTTACCACTGGTAAGTAAAGATTTTGAAACACCCAAAAAGGTCGGGGAAAATTTTTGAAAAATTGTCAATGTTTCTTTTTGCGTTTTATGGATCCTTACTCCTAGCAAACATCTCAGAGAAAGGAAATTACTAGAAAAGTACTACAACATAAGAAATAAAAAATATATTCAAAGTTTGACACAAATGTCGGACCCTGAATATAACGTATTTCTTCTAATATATTCCCCCTTGACTTTGAGGTTTTGTATCTCTAAGCAGAAAAAAATATTCGAGCCATTTTTTGCGTTTTCTTAACTGCCGCCGGCTCTACCAATTCTACGTTTTGGATTATGGTTGAAAACCCGAAAATCTAGGAATGACTCTAATTAACGTTCCCCTAGAGGCAAGTTAAAAAATAAACGCCACGGCGCGTTATTTAGAGAAAATACGATATTAAATTTTTTGGCTGTCCCTGTAGGTAAATTTACGCTGTGTAACACTTTTCTGGTCTGAATTTTCTACGTTGGTGTTCTAAGAAAGTCCGTGGTGGGATTTATTATTTGTTTATTAAAACTTTCTTTCAGGGGATAGTAGGCAGAGTTTCCATTCAAAAATGAAACCGAAAAAGAGCGGCGAAAAGGTGACATAAAATAAGCACATAAAAAAACAAAAAAGGCGAAATTAGAAGTAAAAGCCTTTATTGTACATGTTTATCGGTCATGCAAAAAACCACTTCCTCCGTATTTTTGCAAATTTTCTTTTTATCCATAAAGCAGCAAGCCTTTTTTCTATAAAGCTAGTACTTGAAGCTCGGGGTAAAGCTATAATTACTTTCCCACTTCTTGTCACAGACAAAAAGTTCAACAGAAAATTAACAAACTAAAAATATTTTCAAATTTAACTATGAGCTACAGTTGAACTTCTGTTTATCGACTCTCTTTACAACGACTTTTTCTATTTAACGTCCTATAAAAATAATTTTATTGGTCTGATTGAAATTTGAACAAAATGACCTTCTATACAACGACCTTCTATTTTACGACTTCTTCTATTTAACGTCCCATTTCGGCCGACCAAACTGCAAAAGAAACACACTCCATTTAACGACATTCTGGAGATTTTCTAAAAAATTCAGTTTGAATCGAAAAATTTTTTACGAGAAAACTAAACTTTGGTTCTACAACCGGTGGAAGGCGTTCTTAGTGATGAGCTGAAGACTCTCTGGGCCGAGCTGGAAGAAGCTGGTGAAGGGCGGCCACGACGACTACTTGGCGGTGTATGATCAGCTGGCAGTAGCTAGTATTCTAAACGAAAATTTAGAATTAAAAAAAAAGGCAATTTGAAGCTATAAAATCGAAGGGGGCTTTATTGGTTATGTCACTCAATAAGGTATGTTTTGAAGATCAAAAAAGAATAACAAATCTTGCAATCAAAAAGAGCTAATTTACGATTTTATCTATACTCTTTCTTTAAAGACTCCTGTATTCTGTCAGAAATCGCGGTGGATGTCTCAAAAGCGAAAGTGGAATAACCTTGAATGGTTGGGTTTTTAGTAACCTTGTTTTTTACGGGACTGAGGTGATGGAGATCGACGACGAGCCGGAACCGCCAGTCACCAATTGAGAACACACTGCCGGACTGAAGCTCCTTAAGCGGTCCTAGTAAAGAAGGTAGTCAAGCTTCCATTTAACGACCTTCTATGTAACACAATTCTATTTAACGTCCCAATTTATTCGGTCGCAGAGGGTCGTTAAATAGAAGTTCGACTGTAGCAAGAAAAAAATACAACAAATTGCGAACCGAAAATTTAGAATTAAAAAAGGCAATTTGAACATAAAATCGAAGGGGGCTTTATTGGTTATGTCACTCAATTAAGGTATGTTTTAAAGATCAAAAAAGTCAGAGCGAAATAATCAAACTTTAAAATTGTTTAAAATTTAAAAAAGTTTTTAAATAATTTTGGAATAAAATAATTTACTAGAATAACAAATCTTGCAATCAAAAAAGCTAATTTACGATTTTTACTCTGACCTAACGAAATTTAATTTCAGTTCCAGACGAGACATCACCCAAAGTGCAGTTGCTATCAGACGTTGGCTCAAGAGCACAAGAAGTTCTATCCCTACCTTTGTCTGAAGAGCTCAGTCAGGAAGATCTTCACTTGCTACTAAAAGCTTCCGACATGTTTCAAAGTGCATATCGCGCAGGCTCACAGATAGAATGCAAAGAAGAATTGATAGCATACATGAGTTTGGATGATTAATATAAGAGGACTATTATTTATTTCTATGCCATTATTGCCATTCGAGAAACAATTTGAAGTAGATTTGATTATTGTTGTTAGGCTTGACTGTACTTTTTGATGTAAAAAAACAAATATGCTATATGTTCAGGCCAAAAATTAGTAGCTCCCTTTATAAGATTTTTTCTGCTGTGTAAATTGTTCTCTTTCACACCAAAGTGCCAATGTCTAGGCTAAATTTGTTTTTTGTGCTGTCGCCTTATTTGTTTTGTATGTTTCGAGCAATTCAAAAAATATCTTTTTTTCTGTAGGTAAAACTAAGAGTTCTAACGGGTGGAACATAAGTTCGTGGCGGATTTTTAAAGGTTTATCTTTTATCAATGTTGCGATCATATTTCTTTTCTTTTAATACCATTCTGTAGCCCTGCATCTCTTCTTTCAAATTACCCATTAAACCTAGCTTGATTATCTCGGATAAGCCATCGTTTGGTTTCAAACACTTGTTGAAAAAGTTGAAAGAAAAAGTTGACAAACGTTTCATCACTTTCAGTGTTCAAAGGTTTTATTGAATTTTAAGCGTCACGACAACATCTTACATACATGTTGTAGCGCAGCTCAAGAGTTACGAAACCATTGTTACAGAATGTTTCTTCAAATCTAAGTGTTGAGATATGGTTTTCTGGAAAAAATCAATCTCTTGAAAAATGACCAAAATCTAAGTTTTTCCAAATTTTTGGTTTACTTCTTAAAATGACCTCACAAGTAATTGAAGCCGACTGATAGCTTATCCGAGATAATCAAGCTAATTTTAATATACCATTTGAAAAAGAAGATGTAAGGTTACAAGATTGTATAAAAAGAAGAGTGATATGACGACATTGATGAAAGATAGGGCTTTGAAAATCTGCCACGAACTTATGTTCCACCCGTTATTTTCATGCCTCAATTTAAAATATTTTTTCACTATGCAAAATTTTCTCGCTACAAAAATAATTATGTCTTTGTATAAATATTTATAAATAATGGAGCATGTTAAGATTTCTAAAAAATTACATTATTTTTAATTCATTGAAGGGTGAAAATAAAGTATAGTTAGAATAACTGCTTAACTAGGTAAAAAGATGTCGCGTAATAGTATAGTTAAGAAGACTTAGTTAAAACTCTTTAAACTACTAAAGATAAAAAATAGCTTTTGACTAAAATTGACGTATTTTTCTATTAGAGTTGAAATATGTAAAGCTTTTTTTTTCAATTTTTTACAAAAAATTATAAAACTTAACCGAACTTTATTTTCTGATTACCGTATTTCCTCTAATAGGAGCCCATGGCGCTTATTTTTCGACCTCCCTCCAGCATGGGCGCTTATTAGAACATGGGCGCTTATTGGAGCATGGGCGCTTATTAGAGCATACAAAAAATCTGGAAGCAAACAAATTTTATTCAAATTCCATAACAGCAAAACATTAACAAACAATCAAGATCATTATTTTCAAATTAAAGAGACTCGTCGCTAAGATAGCCATTTTCTTCATCCTGATCTGCATCCACTTCTTCAGCTCCAGCCACCGCCTGTCAAATTTCAATGCGCGCCGTCATCAGGTCAAACTGGCCCTCCAGAATTGGCCCATGCTCCTTGAAGCAGTTAATTTGATCGTCCTCACTTCCGTCATTGCAGATCGTGATTCCGCAGTCTGAAAAAGAAGTTTTATTTCAAATAAAAACAAAAAAGCAAAAATAAACCTTTGAACGACTTTGCAATTGCCTCGACCGGAAGAGTCTCCCATGCATCCACAATCCACTGCAAGTAGACACCCATGGAAGGCGCTTTCGGATTGCCGCCGCTGGTATTTTTTTTTGCGCGTCGTTTGCCATCCATCTGTCGTAGCTCTTGCGGATGTTTGCCTTGAACAGACCGTTCCACGAGACATCAGGGGCCCGAATCATTGCAGAGTAAAAAGACATTAAAAAAAAGTACAAACTTGAATAAACTTGGTACACCCGCCAGGAATCACAGCTGTATGAAGATTGAGTTGTCGCAATTTCTTCTTGAGCTCAACGTTCTCCTTGCCCTTTCTGTTCACAAGATGGCACCTGAAAGAGTCCCACACCTGAAGCCGCTTTCCACCAAAGAGTGATTGCCCGAAGATCCGATCCAAGTAGTCTCTGGTGAGCTCGTCGCTCATCCAGCATAGTTCCAGCTTGGATTTGAACTTCTCGATGACGGTTTTGCTTTCTTTGTCCACTCGCTTCCTTGGCAGCAACACGAACGGCTTGAGCTTCTTTCCATCGTTATCCTGGCTTTGTCGTGTCCCGTCGTCAGAACCGACACCTAAGGGCAAAACATTTATAAAGCTTAATCATCGACAAATTCATATTGCTCCAAATTGGTCAATGCATTTTCCTCAAGATGGATAAAGGTAGACGGCGGTCTCTTTAGCGGCGAACATGTATTGATAGCTGAAAACAAAAACATGCTAAATCCTTACATCAAAAAGTCACAGAAATTCCTACTTGTGCTTCCGGCAGACTTCCGAGATGTACAGGATGAAATCGACGATCTTATTGACTTAGTCGCTTGGAGGCTTTTGGCATACAGTACTAGGAACACGCAGTCGAAAATTGTGGCTGGCCAAGAACTTTACGAGCCATCCCCTACTTCCCTAAAATCCATACTTAAAAAAATAAAAAACTTGAAAAATCCAAGTCTTTAAAACCAAACCACGCTGCGAGTTCTGTGTCGAGATCCTTGAATGTCAGCGGCCTTGCAGTTTTTTCTTGAACCTCCCAGCAGGCGATGAACCCCTGAAAACAAAACAAATTTAGGTCAACAAATTCCGCCAACAAATAAAAAATAATAATGCTTACTCGATGTTACGCAACTTCTGCTCCTGTATTCTCCATTCGCGCACTCTCTTCCTATCGAATCCGAATTTCTTGCTGGCATTATTATCCGAGAATTCCCGTGCTTGCTTGACCACTTTCAGCTTGAACTCGGCAGTATACGACTTGAGCTTACTGTGCATCTTCACTTCCCCGTTCTCGTCTTCAGATTTGCTTCCGGAGTTCGCGATGAAATCCATCTGATGCTCTAAATTAAACATTACATAAATGAGGACAAAAAACAATGCGATCACATGTCCAAAAAAATGACAAAGCTGACTTGTAAATTGTTCTATCATTTTTGTTCTATCAAAAACTGAACATAACAACCAAACTTTCTTTTCTTTTCAAGACAGTTTTGGATACAAATTGAACTTTCGGCCCATTCTGACATCTTCTGACAGGGGGTGGTGGATCTCCAAAACCGGGCTGTCAGTCTGACATAATTTATGGACGTTCCCTTATCAGAACATGAGCGCTTTTTAGAGCATGGGCTTCTATTAGAGGAAATACGGTAACTCAGCAAAAAGGGTGGTATTTAATTTTGCTCGCTAATTTCTGAAAAATGCCCGCTAGTTTCTAAAAAATGCCCGCTATTTTTTATTTGCATTTTTCTCTATATTTTGTTTCGAATTTTTCAAAACTTTTAACATTATCGTGTAGCCCAAGATCTCAGCTTTCTAACGAACTATCAAACTTCATCGCATGATTTTAGAAATCTAGATATTTAGGGGTTGAGA
This sequence comes from Ditylenchus weischeri, assembly GCA_029231635.1. Classification (NCBI taxonomy): domain Eukaryota; kingdom Metazoa; phylum Nematoda; class Chromadorea; order Rhabditida; family Anguinidae; genus Ditylenchus; species Ditylenchus weischeri. The sequence goes on along the minus strand of JAMRYI010000004.1, from coordinate 772,671 downwards.
CGAAACAACACCTATTTTTTCAAACCTCTAAATCTTATCATTTATGAAATCATTTAATTAAGTTCGATAACTCGTTGGAAAGCTGAGATCTTGCGCTACATAGTAATGTTAAAATTTTTAAAAAATTCAAAGAAAAATGTCGAGAAAAATTCAACTATAAAATTAGCGGGCACTTTTAAGAAATTAACGGGCATTTTTCAGAAATTAGCGGGCAGAATTAAATATTACCCCAGCAAAAAAGCAGATTTTTTTAAAATCTACCTAATAAAAATATCATAAAAAAATAAATTAGTTCTTGGAAAGATCGATCGTTTTTTGCTCAGCTTATTCTAACTTTTTTGTATGTGAAAAAATAAAATTTTTATTACGAATAAACAAAATGTACATAAAACAATTTATTTATACAATTTATCGTTCAAAGACAAGTTACCCGTAGAGTAATCACTGGGAAAAGCCACTATAAAAGGCATCATAAGTGTGGCAAATGCTAATGCAATCAGTTTTGAGTTAAGAGAATTAAGAAGGGAGGCAGAGCTTACACTCTGCAAGTTCTCGTTGCAGTTATCACCAGCGCAAGCACAATATAGCTCTTCTTCCTCGTTGTTCATCCATTTGTGCGAACAGCCCAACTGGATGTGGCTATTGTCTGTTACATTGATGCAGCCTTGTTTCTGCAATACAAGCATAGCTTAAGCAATTTAAAATGGTGGGACCAGTTCTGTTCCCGCGCCGAAGACGGGCTCAGACGGGCGATAGATTTTTTCTGATTCTTTCTGACTATTTGAAAAAAAAGGTTTTTACTATTTGATAGCTAAGATATCAGGCTACAAAATGGTATTATTCCATCCAGTATTAAAAAAAGGCTTTTATGTGAAAAAGACTGTTTTCTAACTAAAAGTCTGCCAGTAGCTTTACTTTTGTTAAGCCGCGACCCGAAGAATACTGTTTTGTAGCTTGATATCTTAGCTGTGGTATGATAAAAACAATTTCTTCAAATAGTCTGAAAAAATCAAAAAAATATAAGATTAGCTTGGCAGTTTTTCTGTTTTCGGCCCGCAGACAGTCCTCTTTCAGATTAAGACCAGCGACCCAAAGAATAAATATACCGTATTTACCCACAGAATAAATATACCGTATTTATTCTGCCGTATTTCTTCTAATAAACGGACAGTCTCCAATAAACGGGTACCGTACCACTCTTTTGTAATATTTACCACTTTTTGTTGGGATCACGAACGATCACTAAAACTTATCCACTATCATGCAAGTTTCAAAAAATATATATTTGGGGTGCCTAGATCCATACTGTAGGTTATACGGGAGTACTTCGTCAGTCGTAAAGTATAGACAGTCGTAAATGTCATATTGAAAAAGACCTACGACATGAATAATCGGGGCGTTGTGTTGTCCTGAAATAGCTCTTGATCCGCTTGTTCCTCCACCAGCACTGCTCGCAAATATTCTTTGGGTAGCATACACACAAAAATGACCAATGCACCTGTTCATGTCATGTATAAACGATAAGCAAGTACTAGAGATTTTTACAAAACACCTATTTTGTTTGCAGCTAGAAGTCACAGCAATGTCTTCGGCAGTCACATCGCAGTTGGTGCATTCATACATTGGGGCATACCTGTTATGGCCACTACTGCTACAAATACATCAGTTCACCATATTTGTATTATTTTCCAACTTACTATGAACCAGAAGAAGACGAAGACGCGATAGAGCGAGACTTGTGGCCCAAGCCAGTGAAATAAGGCAATGTGTTGGCTCTGGAGTAGTCATTGCACAGGTGAGTGTTGCAAATGCAATACTTGTGGGGAATGCCGTTTCCTCTACAAGTTTACTTTTATAAATTTGGGGTGTAAATAATGGCATTTGTCAAACCTGCTTATTGTAACACAAGTTTTGGCTCGGTGAAACAAAAGCTCTGGTCCCCTTAATTTCTTAGGGTAATTTCCCTTAATTTCTCTATTGTATGAGATTAAAGTAAATGAAACCTGTAGAAATAAGGGAGAGAAGGAGGCCCATAGCCACAACCAGATTTTTGGTTTCCATTGCCAGTGACTGAGATCTCATGACACCATTGTCCTATAAATCAGGATTGTTTAATATCGGCATGAACAAGAAGATTAATAATTTTAATTAAAAGTAATGATGAGGACTCAACCGGGGGTAAGTCCTAAACCAAGCCCTCGTCTCGAAATGGAAATTTGGGCAAAAGTCTCGATTTCAAAGTCCCAAAATTTATTTTAAAAAGCCCCGGTTCCGAAAATGGGAGGGTCTGAATTTTTTCTGTGCAGCTGGCCCGTCGTAGCTTTAAGCGCGGGCTGGTATTGGGGCTTGTTCAGAAGCATGCATTAAATTTTTTTGTTGTCGTATTGTAAGTTTAGAAGCACGAACAAATTCTTGTAAAAATAGTTAAATGACGGCCTGATTGGACTCGTTGTTCGATAATACATGTATTTACCTTGGCAAGTTCTATCACAATCCGGCTGGCGTTCCGAACACTCCCTACAAGTAACATTTCGACGCGGAATAGCTCGCATCAAAATGGCGTCATTACAAAAATCGCCTAAATTTTAAATATTTTATCAGTTACTACTTATAAATTTATTAAGCAATAAAAATTAATTTCTACCTCTGCAAATGCATTGGATGTGGTTAGCATAATGGTCATAATCACAGCCTATCAAATTAGACCGTGTTCTCGCTGGCTTCTTGACACATCCTTTGGTTATCCTGTATATTCCTGACAGTTCTGTCGGCTTCTTTTCGATAAAACAGAAATCGGCTTCGCAAACGCCCATCTGCAATCATTAAGTTTGTTTTTGTTTGTTCGTAGGTAAAGCACACTTATTTATGTTAACTGAAACCTATAGTAAACCGAATCGAGTATGAAACTAATTAGAGCGGGCTAGTCAAAAAAGCGAGTACTCATTCGTTGTCAGAATTCAGAAAAATTCACATGATAAATGATTACCCGAAATCCACCCATAATCCCCTCAAACCACCCTGAGCACCCCAAACCACTTCAGAATACCCCAAACAACCCCAAAGCTCCTCAAACTACCTTGAACACCCTAAGCCACCTAAACTAATCCAAATCACGTCAAACCTTTTCAAATCATCGCGAACCACCTTTAGTAACCCAACCCACCCTTTTTAAAATTTTTTATACTTTCCCAAACAACTCCAAACACTCCAAACGCCTCAAACCACAATAACCCCCGACCCACCTGAATTACCTCAAACCCTGAAAAAAAAACCCTAAACACAAAACACTCTTAATTGAAGAGTGTTTAAAACACTCTTAATTGAAATAAATCAATCCAAAGGCCCTCGAATCACAATAAACCGCGCTCAACACTTTTCCGCCACCAAACCACCCCTAACCAACCCAAATCACCCCAAAACAACTCCAACTACCCTAAACACTCCAAACTACCATAAACCGACCTAAATCACTCTAAACCTCTTCAAACCGCATCGAACACCCCAAACCACCCAAATTACTTTTTATCACACCACCTTTAATCACACTGAGCATTCGGAATTCAAGATTTGACAGTAAACAGTAAAGATTTGACAGTTTAAAAATTTACAGAACACTTTCTAAACAAATTGACCATTCTCAACACATATCCAGTGTCAGAAATCTAGGTTTGCTTAGCAAAGAAAAAGTTTTACGTCAAGCTTTTTTTCATTTTTTGCGACTTTTGTGAACATTCGAAGACTCTTTTTTACAATGCCTTTAACTCAGGGCTCCCAAGTGGCGAGAAACGAAAATCAGCCAAAATTTTCAACAAATCAGCACAAAATCAGGGCTGAAGCCTTCAATGTCGCCCTCGCCCGAAAACGCCTAAAATAATGTTTTTAGGGTGTTTTGACCTGTTTTTCACACAGAAACCGACGAAAAAAGTGTCGAAAGAGGTTTTTATTTAAAAATTCGAGAAAAATTTTTTTGCTTTGCCTTGGTCCAGTGGTTTCCAAAGTCACACTATCACACTTTGGTCACACTAACTTCACCGACCTTTTTATCTGGAATTTTGTTTTCTTATCTCAGATTTTTTTACCTCATCTTGTATTTGAGATTTTTCTATCGATTCGGTGGTCAGATGCTCCAGTTAAAAATAATTTTTGACAAAATCAAACCAAGTGTGACTTTAAAGTCAAACTTTTTATGAAAAGTAAAGTTAGTGTGACCCAAGTGTGATAGTGTGATTTTCGAAAACACTGCCTTGGTCCGCCAAGGTGAAAAAATCCAGAAAAGTTAAAAAAACACTTTTTTAAATTGGCGCCAAAACTTTTTTAGAGGGAATAAGGGCTGTATAGGAAGGGGGAGGGAATGAAAGGGACCACTCATCATAGAGAGCCCACTAACTAGAAGATTCTTAACATAGTTTTGAATACTTGGGCCTACCACACATAGAAATTCTGGAATGCATGATTTTTCATGCATTCCAGAGTCACTTTCGAGTGATTTGTGTCTAAGGTATGTGGGTGTGCGCATCTCAACTCCAAGCTCTTCGGGGGCGCAGTGGGCTTGGAGATGGGATGCGCGCACCCACATACCTTAGACATGATTCCGACAAATACTCTTGATCATAAAATGCGTATAGAGTCTCTTTTTGCCACGCCCCATGTTCGTCGGTTTCTGTGTGAATAAGAGGTCAAAACACCCTAAAAGCATTCTTTTAGGCGTTTTTGGGCGAGTTCCACATTGTAAACTCCTACCAAATTCAGCACTAACTAGAATTCTGAATTGAACCGGTTAAAATATTTTTGGGTAATTCTTGGAAATCTTGGGTATTAACCCGGGTATTGAGCCGGTATTCACCCTAAGTTCGGGCAAAATCTTTAAATTTCTTTAAATTTTTATTTATTTTTTTCAAACGAATTTTTCAACATCAAATAATGCAATTTTCAAGGATCAAAAAGTACATTATTACACGCAAGGCTTTCAAACAGGCATAACTTTTGTTTCATGGAGGCGGTGTGGTTAGGATACTGTGCGATTTTAAGCGATTTCATTCATATGAAAGAATAAGATGACTTTTCTTGGTCCAAATCGACTTGTTCATTTGACTTTTGTAAAAAGTTAAATATGTTTCAAAGATTTGTGAAAAGCACATCTGAAAGTAAAAACGTAGAGCTACAAAACAAACAAAAAAATCAGCTCAGAAAGGTCCAAAAAATTCAAAGGGGGAGTAAGGCAATTTCATGTACAATTTGAGACATATGCGCATTACCGGGTGCACCAAAAGTTCCCGGACAACTTTTAGATTTAATTGTAAAAGCAAAAATGTTAAAATAAAAATATTATTAATACACAGTTTTGTAGCCCTGAATCTCCTCTTTCAAATGGTATATCAAACATTTGTTTCACTCAACAAAAATGACCACCATGGGCATCAATACATAACTTGAGTCTTTTTGGAAAATTGTCAATGCATTCTGGATCATCTTCTGTGGAATTGCTGCCCATTCTTTGACGAGGGAAGCTTTCATAGCTGCGATTGCTTTGACCGTGATGGACTACTTTGTGTGGCCTTACCTGAAGTCTAAAGCCTGTTCAAAGCCACACAAAACAATCGCAGCTATGAAAGCTTCCCTCGTCAAAGAATGGGCAGCAATTCCACAGAAGATGATCCAGAATGCATTGACAATTTTCCAAAAAGACTCAAGTTATGTATTGATGCCAATGGTGGTCATTTTATTGAGGGAAACAAATGTTTAATATACCATTTCAAAGAGGAGATTCAGGGCTACAAAACTGTGTATTAATAATATTTTTATTTTAACATTTTTGCTTTTACAATTAAATCTAAAAGTTGTCCGGGAACTTCTGGCGCACCCGGTAATGGGTTAAAACAATCTCTGGTGCAGGTTTTTTTTGCTCTATCGAATGAGGCATAACATTTGCCGAACAAACGGTCTTACCACACGTATTTTTGCATATCCAAGTTTCAACTACGTTAAAAAAAAAGACATGGTCGCTTTTTTATCCAAAAATTTAACATACTTAAATGGTAGGTTCCTAAACGATATGTCATTTTGAAAGTCCTTTTTCTGCTCTTATTAATGAGTTAAAATTTGTTAGCAATCAATAAAATGACTTGTGAAATGGATTGGCACGTAATAAAAGTTACGAAATTGTCTAAATCTTAAAGTTGCTTTTTTATCCGACTTCTAAATATCAAAGCACCCATGGTGTATTTATCAAAATGATCAGCATGAAATTCTGAGTTAATTCCACCAAAGTGGCCATGGGAGCATCGGAGTCTTAAGCCGTATTTTGGGTTTTTGTAAAACGTATTTTTTTGTTCTGGTCCAGAGCTTAGCAATGAAGATGCCCGAATTCTTATATAGTTATAATTTAGTACCTGGCAATTGCAGGGGAAGTTGCCGTGACAAGTGCCAGCACAGCTGTAACAGAATTTAGCTGAAGTCCTGTCACACAGCAATACAATAATCAGCAAAATAAGCAGCAATTTGGAGTGCAGCCAAATGGCAAATAGATTTAATGATAGCATTCTTTTTGAGCTATTACTGCAGAAGTAGCCTGGGGAGGGTTCAGCAAACGATCACACATTTTCCTTTAATAATTGATATGTATTGAGCTGAAACAATTAGATAATTACTAAGTAAACACATAAAACAACACATTGAAAAAATTGACTTAACACATATTCTTAATCCAACTTTTTAAAAGCGGAGGAAAGTGTACTAAAAGATGGATAATAGGCTTTCGTTCCTTTATTTTGCCCCAACAATCACTCTTTTTAAGACAAATGTTTGAACAGGAGGTGATCCAGATGCTTATAATAATGAATGGGAGAATAGAGCTATTTATTGGTTGATCTCGGCTTTACACTCACACACACCAATTCATCTTTTTATTCTCTGCAAGGGTCAATAATATGGTTTCCAATGGCTTTATAATTAAATAAATATTGGGAAGAATTAGGGAATTTGGAAGGATGCATATGTAGCTAGCCATATGGGACAATGATTGCTTATTAAAAATAATATATAAAAGGGCGTTGCCTAAAAAGAAACAATATTGCTTTAAAATTTTTTTCATACAGTCGCCTCTCGATTTAGTGTAGGCTCGTGGAGACTGAGAAAATATACACTAAATCGAGAGTACACTAAATCGAAGGTTTCCGAAGAAATCAGTCAATAGCATACTGTAAATCGAGAGTTCTTGCCTTGATGACTTAATAATGACCCAAAACTTTTACCAAAAGAATCTTTTATTCAACAAACAATAGTAAAGGTACTACACTCAACTATCGTTATAGTGCGACTCTCGGTATAGTGCGTCTTGTTCGATTATTTGGTTGATTTACTTTAAATATAAGGCAACTATGTCCTCGCTATAATGCGCTTTCGCTATAGTGCGACTCTCGGTATAGTGCGCCTTTTCTCCGTTCCTGACCGAAAGCGTACTCTCTATATAGTGCGACCATTTCATTACAATAAAATTATCAAATGGTGTAGTATACAGTCAACTTTTGCTATACATTCAAATCTTGCTCTACATTTAACTCTCGATACACAGTCAACCCTCGCTATACAGTCAACTCTCGCTGAGCGACCGCACTATATCGAGATATTTGATCGGTTAAAGTAATTACAGGTTGTTTTTTGGAGTATTCAGTGATTAATCTATAAAAAACAAATACATGTACATTTTAGAAACAGCAATTTTAATCAAATTAGAAAAATATACATTGAATCGAGAGTTACACTAAATCGAGAGGCGACTGTAATACTATGGTTTCGAGGGCAGCAGCATTTTCAAATTTGAGTCGGCGGGGGACATTTTTTAATCCGAAATTGCGTTTAAAAATTTTCTAATAATCTATTTCTAATAATTTGAACTTAATAATCTTAAACCTACAACATAAGAGTCATGAAGCTATGAAAATATCCTAAATTGTCCTATCTAGAAATGTTAAGCAGTCAATTTTTCGAAATTTTGAAAAAATTTTAAATGCAAATGAAAGAATTTTTTTTTGAATATTTTCAAGCAGAAAACTATATTCTCCAATTTAAATTTCTGAAATTCTACTGCGCTCAAAAACCATATTTCTTTAACCAAGATTTATAAATTTATTTTTTAGCAATTTTTAAACAAGGAAACAGTCCTTTTGAGGATTAAATATTTTGCTTCCTGTCTTGTTTTTCAAAAGTAAGTATTTTACATAAGCTGTTTTGACTTCGTATTAATTAAAAATTTATTTTTATTCTCCCTTATACCCTGATCTTTTTAAAAAAATTGTTTTTGAAACATATTGTGGCATTGCATTTAGAATGTGCTAAAATTTATTAAATTTTATCCTAGTTTTGTCCCCGCTATTGTTATTGCCTTAGAATGTGGACCTCAGAGATGTAAAATCCAAATTTTTGCAGAGTACTAGGAGAGCTGTTCTGGAATGAAATAATAACTGATAAATAAAGAACAGATGCATGCCAAAAAGATAGAAAAGAGGTAAAAAACTTTTATGGAAATCAATTGGGCTTTCCCGTAGGTTCGAATCCTGCCGACTGCGCCAATGTTGTATTTGCGAGAGCGGAATTTGAGAGCAAGGAATAAACGAGAGCTTTTATTCACTGTAACACAACAATAATGATTTTTCCATGCACGAGAGCACAATGATCTTGACAACGAATCGCAGTCGTGTCAAGACAATAATATACTTTAACGAGCACATAACAATTTTCATGCGAAGACATTTGAGGCCATCTTTTGACATTAGTTTCTAATTTTGTTTTTTCATCTCCATTGGACAGTGTGAGAGGTCTATTGTCGCCGATATTTCTATATGCCTCAAGCCTTATCTCAAACCTTAAAAGTCCTCACGACGTTTTGGGGTAAAATATCAACTCGAGACACTTTCTGACCGAAGTTTTGAAACTTTTAATTAAAAATCGACAATTTTGGCGGTGGAAGTTTTTGGAAAGTTACTTCTAATACTAAAATCTCTTCCTAAATCTGAATCCGTTGAGATCGGGTCAGAAAAATTTCAGGGAGCCGAGATATTGGTGTTTTGAGTAGAAAAAACAGAAAAGGGGGATCACTTCCCTACTTTGAAAATTCAAATATCAGCTTTAAAGTAATAGGAATTGATCTCAGATAAATTCAGATTCAGGATCGATTTGTGATTTTGCAAATTTTTATATAAATTAACTTTAATGGACCATGGTTTTTGCAACAACGGCATGTAAAAATCTGATTTTTGATCAGTACTTTCGCCTCACAATATACAGCAGTGTTTCAAAGTTTTCGACACTTTGAGTTGGGATCATAATCTTTAAAGGCCGTTTGGATTCTGGATGCATGAAAAGTGCATGAGAGTTTTTTATGAGTACATCAAAACTACGATTTTTAGTGGCCCCTGTGTTTAGTCCTTGGTCATGGATGCATCGGGATACCAGCCCAAATCCCTTGAAAATTCAAAGGCGCGAATTCAAAATTTTTCAAATTTCGACTAAACCATGATACCCCTGTGGTTCGAAAATTTTTTTCTCGATCTACGTTACAAATTCTCATGAAATCGGGGTCGAGAAACACGAATATGATGTTATCTCCACCATCACTCCCCTACAGACCAGGCAACCAAAATAACTTTAATGGACCATGGTTTTGACCTTATATGTAAAAAAATTGTCACAAAACTGAGTCGATAATATACAGAGTGTTTCAAAATTTTCGACACTTTTAAAAGTTATGACTTTTTTAAAAGTGTCAGAAAAGTTCGAAACACCCTGTATCTTTTGAGCAATTTCAAAAAAAGTTTAAACGACTCAAAGAGTATAATGCAAGACGAAAGAGAACTGTCCTGAGTCAATTTAAATTTTTTACATCCCGCTGCGCTCAAAAACCACGGTCTTTTAACGGAGGTAGGCAGAAATGCAAATTTCCGATTTTCGCCGCGGTTAAAATCCGGAAATTCCGCATTTCCGCCTAGCTCCCTTTTAACATCTATTTTTGTCTTATCATATTTTAAAAAAACCTATGCAAATCACAGTTAAAACAAAAATTCATTCTGCTTGTCCTCAAACATCCTCATTATAGCAAGGGATTAAAAATAAGGATGCTTGTGCAGCTATCACGCTCATGCAAAAAGAATTAGTCAAACAAGCACCCAGAAAGTCTTCTTCTTTTTTGAAACATCCGCCACCCAAGAAATGGATTTAAGTTGTGGTAGTGAGTGGATGTCATTGGGAGCGGGAAAAGCAGCTTGAACAACAACTTGGCTGTTGACTAACAACATTTAATCAAAGTGTTAACTGGTGATGCTGCTGCCCAGCCAGCTAGCCACTATTAACATTTGGCGGAGCAGCAGGCAATAAAGCAGTGAAGAAGGAGGGTAATGTATTAGCATTTGACTGGAGGGTGGTGTGGTGGATCTCCCCCTTGTCTTGCATCGGGAAATCCCTCCACATCCGCTCCCCTTCTCCAATTGCTGCTACTACTGCAATTTTACACCAAAAAAGTTTGTTGTTGTATTTTGATGGCTTTAATGAACATGATACCCAATGCTGCTAATGGATAATGCACCAGTAGCTATTACAAGCATCTAAAGCTCATAATTATTTTGGGCTGACTTTTGGAAGATTAAAAAAGTTCTATAATTTACAAAACATTCATTTTGTTTTAAATTGTGAACTTTGCATTTTTTCAATAAGATAAATATTTTCTTAATTTCTAAATTTTTGAAAATTATGAATTTTTCGCACAATCAAAAGTAATAGTGCGCGCAATAGAATAGGATCTTCCACTATATTTCTGATATATCCAAAGTAAAAAATCAACCTTAAGTCAAAATATTGTTTCAAAAAATAGTTTTGCCGCCAGCTAAAACATGTTTAGGTATTTTTTAGGTGCTTATAAGTCAGAAAAACACGCATTGGGTGAAATTTGGGTGTACTTTATACACTGTATTACTTCTAAAATAAACATGGTGTCATTTTATTTAAGACTCCCAAAATAGGTAAAACCTGAGATCAATCCAAAAATTTTTAGGTCTAAACCATAGTGGTCCAGCCGTCCGGCCGAGCCCGTCCCGTCCCCGTCCAGGACGGCCGGCGAAAATTTTAAATCCTGGACGGGACGGCGGACGGCCTTCAAAAATTTTGACGTTTAGGACGGGACGGCGGACGGGCTGCCGAAAATTTGGAGACGGCGGACGGGACGCCGTCCAAATTTAAAAAAAAATGGACCGCTATGGTCTAAACACAAAATCGATTTCTCAGATCTCGTGGTAGCCAAGAAGATACAATAAACAGTGATAAAAAATATTCCGGAATTTGGGAAATAGGTTTTAAAATATTCTAGGCTGAGATACAGGTCATTAACACTCCGGCTCCCAAGCGGCGTGATTGAGAGGAATTCGAAATTCGACAGTGATTTTAATAATTAAAGAGCACTTTTATAAGCAAATCGACCACGCTAGATAATACGGTAATACAGTCTAGCCCCAAACCTTCCTCGCGATCATGCTGAAAAGGCGAATACACAGCGTTGTGTGTCCTTTGTCTTAGTTCCCCCAGGGTTTGTCTTTAAAAACTTAAACGAACAGAGAATAGAAGCGTAATGTAATGGCAGCACGTTGGCGCAGTGATCCAAAACAGCTGGTTTAATTCTAGCCACAACCAGTTCTTCAGACAATTACTTAATTATAACACATAGTTTTTGAAAAAAAATTTACTCAAGTGCAATTAAAATTTCAGTTAAAAAAATTTAAATAATTTTATTTTAGTAGAATAACAAAAGTATAGTTCAGAAAAAACACCGTTTCCTTCTCAAAAAAAACACAATGCTTGAATGCCATCCACACTCAGCCATAATAACAATAATACCAGAAAAAATGAAAGGCAGGACACACACACATTCCAGTAGCCATTATTATTTCCAGATGACTGAAAATTTGGCTCAATAATGTATTAGAAGTGGGTGAGTGGGTAAAAATGATAAGCCCTGGAAAAGATTTATGCAAGTGGAATTAGGATAGTTCCAAGCATCGGGGACTTAAAAACCCCAGACGATTAGTTAAAAACAAAGTTATTTCTAGGAAAATGTAAAAGCTTTTATGCCGGGTCATTTGTTAATGGATTTAGGGCTGAGTTAATCGTAAAGCACCTGCATAATAAGTCAACTGGAGGGGAAAGTGTTTAAAGGCCAATATGTCAACATTGCCCCCATTATTTGCTTTTAAAACACAAGGACTTTACATTTAATTGCTGGCTGGATGGCCGAAATTAAAGCGGTGACATATTGCTGCCTAAATAAACAGTTTTTTTTTGACAGGAAACAGATGTGCCATGTTGTTATATTGCTGTTTCTCGTGGAAAAAATAAAACATTTAAAAATATATTCATCGAACAATTTGTGTGGTTTTAAATTTTTTTCAATCTTCAAAACCGAAAGAAGCATAGTCTTAAATAGTCCAGCATGCAAAAATCACTTATTATTGAAAGTCAAGTTTAGGGTTTTTATCTAACACGGGACCACCCCGCCCGATATTGAGAAACCCAATATACTCCCAATAGTTGAGAGCACTTCACAAATCATTATTTGACATTAATATCCGCATTTGCACTCGAGTCGATTGGCTAGGGGAAACTTGGCGAATACGAAAATTGCCAAATACGAAAATTGCCGAAACGAAATTTGCCAAGACGAATATTGCCGAAACGAAAATCGCCAAATCACACTTCGCCAACGAAATTTAGCAAATCGAAACTTGCCAAAATAAAATTTACCAAACTCGGGTTTCACCTGAAAAGATTGATCAACGCTAAATTGCTTGGCGAAATGTGATTTGGCGATTTTCGTTTGGGCAATATTTTTCTTGACAAATTTCGTTTCGGCGAAATATACGTTTGGCAATTTTCGTTTTCGCCAAGTTTCCCCTAGTCAGTCGATTCATAGAGGCTCAGAAATTGGAACTTATTTAGTCGGAAAGCGCATTTCATAATTTTTCGTGAATCATGTTTAAAGGTCTGCTAAGTAACTTTTATGCACTAACACTACGTGTCCAATGACGCGGAAAAGTGTGACTGCGACTGTGACTGTGACTGCGACTTTTGCCGCGTCATTGGACACGTAGTGTAAAAACAATAAAAAAACGTTGTTTTCTGACACTTTTCTACAAAAAATTACTTCTGTTAAATAAAGATTTTGACTGAAATTTGACTAAAACCTTTATTTACCTCTGTCCCTCAAAGCAAAAAGTCGAATTTTAATAATGAAAAAATTTCGAAAAGTGTGAGATAATGTCAGAAAACAAAGTTTTTATCGTTTTTAGTGCATAAAATTTACTTAGGAGACATTTAGACATGATTTGCAAAGATATTATGAAATGCGCCCCGGACTAAATAAGTACTCAAAAATTTTACATTTTCTTAAAATTAAATAAAAACAAAAAATTCATATTTAAAACCCTGATATCCGACCTTAAATTTTTGAGTCCTACCCGAAATTCGGGTACCAGACCCTAAAATTTTGGGTATTCGACAACTCTACTCACAAGGGAACCGTTTGAACTGTCACTTTTAAACCATCCATGTATTTTTGTTTTAAACATTTTCCTATGTTTTTCGATGCGCTGAATAGGAAAAACAAGCGTATAACAAGCCACCCCTCAGTTTAAAAAAATTTTTGGATGACTTTAAAAAGATGGGAAAATGTTCAAAGCAAAAAATTTGGGTTCTTAACTAGGGTTGGACAAATTTGCAAATATTTGGAATCGTGCAAATATTTGCGCAAATATTTAAATATTTGCAAATATTTCGCAAATATTTGCATGATTCCAAATACCGTGAGAATTATGCAAAATACCACACCTACGCTCAATAACATCAAATTGAAGTTTTATTCTTAACATCCAAACAACAAACTAATCATCCTCGAACAAAATATCATCATCTGACACCTCACAGTCTTCATTGGCGTTTTCTTCTTGTTCTTCCACTCCAAGTTCTTCTTCTTTTCTTCCACCGATGCATCCCTCCGGCTTGATTTATTGAAGAGATCCGCATGCTCGAGCATCAGATTGTGCTGATGAACGTCAGCTTCGAGGCCATCTCCACTTCGAGTCTGAAAACATAAATTTCTAACATTTAGCGATTAAATTTTTAACCAATCTTACCGGTTGCGAACTTTGGTGTGGATTGCAGCGCGGAGGGACCACCTTTCAGTTGGGGCAGCAGTGATTTGGACGATCTGAAGCGCTTTGTAGACAATTGAGAGCACCGAGTCTGAGTAGAATCCCGTCCAGAATGTGAGACCATCGACCGGAGGCGTCGCTTTCAGAGCGTCCCATGCGAATTTGCGTTGTCCTCGGCGAACTTCCTGTCCTCCTCTCCACTGAGCCAGCTCGATCATAATCTAAATTACAACTCGCATATAATTATCAAATGACTTTTACAATGATCACTTACCTCATTTTCCCTGGTGATGAAGGCCGGATTCTTCGAGATCTTGTTTGCCAAAAGGTCCATTGCTGCCTGCACTTCAAGTTGACTGAGATATTCTCCGCGATCGCTCGGCTCCAGCAAGTCCATCAGATACGTCACGTCGGTACGCCCAAATTCTCGTCGATTGTTGAGAATCTGAAACACAGTGTTGATATAAGAACAGAATTAGGAAATGATATCACCTGCATAAGCTGCGGCTGCAAGTACTCCTCGAATTTCCCAACCGCTTCTTCCGACTTGTCAAACGCCCTTCTGATCGACTTGTGCCCGCCTTTGATTGACCATGGACCCCTCAATTGATGTGATTGCCTCGGCCAACGGAGAAAGAAGAGCTCTGATTGAGTTGACGCGATTCCAAAAACCATCATTGTTGCACACCAGCCTTTGAAGATCCTGTGCTTGAGCTGAGAGAGACATCACTTTAGTGATGTTGGCGTTCCACACGGCACTCTTGAGGCAATTTTCATTTGACCAGACATCCGAGATGAGTGGCATACGAGAACAGCGAGCGGAACTGAAACATCCTTGTACGTCCGCTTGTTGTAGCTTGGTCCCCTTGAGCACCAGAGAGGAATAAAAGTTAATTACATCTGCTAAAAATCTCCAGCAAATAATACCGGAAAACTTCGCAATTCACATGATGCAATCAGCGATACTTCCTGTCTTGCAAAGATCCTTTGGACCATGTGCGCTTAAATCAAAGAGAATGGGTAGTCGACAACAATTCCCAGGCGATCTCATGTTTGAGCGTGGTCTGTAACCATAGCGATAGTTCTTGCCTAAGAGGTTTGAAATTAGAGCACAATAACATGCAAATAATTTAAACATCAAAATAATGGAAGACCTACCCAATTTCGAGCCAAAACGCCCCTAATAAACCTCCAGCGTAGCATCAATTGTTTCGAGGAGGAAATGCTGAGGCGCGTAGACGATCACATTTATGAGACGATTTCTGTTGATATCTGACCAGCCATCGGATGAGAGCGCCAAGAAGTCTGCTTTGCCAGTCGTTTGCTCCAGATTGCTTTTCACTCAGCCTCAGGACCTCCAGCGTAGCAATTGTTTCGAGGAGGAACGGCTGAGGCGCGTGGACGATCACATTTATGAGACGATTTCTGGACCAGCCATCGGATGAGAGCGCCAAGAAGTCTGCTTTGCCATCGTTTGCTCCAGATTGCTTTACTGCTGAATTAGGAATCAGGACAATTTCGCGATGGAATCTTGTAGGACGGCTCATCTTGTTGAGAAGCTCCTTGAAAAACGGATTGTCCAGAAAGTTGGCGGCGATATTCCCAGTAGCAAACGCCTGAAAGGCATTAGATAGGCACATTAACAATAACAAAATAAACAAAATCTTCTTGAAGAAACAAAGACTTACTCTCGTCAGCAAAATGTCGAACTCTGTCTGCTCCCTCTCTGAAATTCTGTCAAAGTAGTTGGCGATGTACGGCGATGAAGAGAAAGACGATCCAGGACGCTTGGTAACTTTGTTGGATGGAGGCTCCTCGGCATTCTTCTTGATTCCTGCCAGCTGGTCGATTGTCCTGCGCGCTTCCGGACCGATCTTCTTGCATTGATTCTAAAATAAAAAGTATATCATCGATAACATGATTAAACATCACAGTCTTACGATGAGATGGAAAGCCATTTCTGTTGCATTCCCGATGTAGCTGGCTGGACAGAACTTACAGGTGGCTTTTATTTTCTTCTTTCCTTCGATGACCTCTTCAGTTGAAACGAAAAATTGCCACGACCAGTGCTTTGCTTTTCCAGGCATTTGTACTAAAAATGGTCAAGATTTATCCTAAGGAACATCCATAAATTATGTCAGACTGACAGGGGGTGGGGTTCCCATGCCAATCTGACAAAATCTGACAAGGGGGGTGGGGGTGAAGACCTTTTTCTGACAGGAATGTCAGATTTCTCCGCAAATTTTTCGCTAAATATTTTAAGAATTTAAGCTAGATTTCTAAAATTTTAAACTATTTTGTCGAGCGGGGGTCAAGCCCATTCTAACATGTTCTGACAGGGGGTTCCCAAAAACGGCCTGTCAGTCATATAAAAAATAGATAGATATATTTTAATACATAGATTTGAAAATAAATATTGAATTTTCCCATCATGGCTCATATTTCAAGTCATATTAAAACTCATATTAAAAGCAATATTTTTTATGCTCTTGTAACTTAAAAACATGCAATTAACATATAATAAAGGCTTCTGTTATTTTACACTATCATTTTTAAGGTTTTAAACTTCAAAAAAAATTTGCAGAAATAAATTTTGGGTCACAAAGTTGTGTCAGAAAATTGTCAGATTTCAATAATCAAGCCCATTCTGACATGTTCTGACAGGGGGTGGGGGGTTCCCAAAAACAGCCTGTCAGTCTGACATAATTTATGGATGTTCCCTAATTACCATCGTTCGACATAAACATCCGTCCATTTTCTCTTAAAATGAAATTTTTAAATATTTGCACATTTTGTTAATCGCAAACATTTCAACAAATATTTGCAAATATTTGCGCAAATATTTACACAAATATTTGCGCAAATATTTGCATCGTCCAACCCTACTTCTGCCTTGGTCCCACCTAGGGTTGATTAAATACCCGGGTATTTATTTTTCTGGTATTTACCCGGGTAAATACCCAAATGTCTGGTATTTATAAAAAAATACTCCTTGCGATTTAAATAGCTCCAGCTCCATGATAAGGGCTTAGGCATTGAAGAGGCTAAAAATTAGGATATTTATTCATGAAAAAACGCCCGTTTACATAAAAAAACGCTCAAGGAAATCCGAGACTTTGAACCAGTTTGAATTCAAATGTTTGTTGTCTCGCAAGGAACAAGAGTTATTGTTTTAAGAGTAGTTTCTTTAGTGAATCGACTGCGCTGAGCACGATTCCGGCATCAGAATCAGATGTTTGTTAATCAAATGTCCCGTGCAAGTTCGACATACATGCAAATTTTTTTATTATAAATACCCGAATTTTATATAGCTGGGTATTTTCCGGTAAATACCTGGGTATTTACCCATTAATCAACCATAGTCCCACCTGTTGATCTTTTTTCGTTTTTTTTAAATTTTTACGCACTTAGGCTCAGGGTAGGCCAGGGCATATTAGGACGGACTCAAACGTGTGTTTTAAACATATTTTTTGAACTTTCACAAAAAAAATTTTTGCAAAAAAAATCAAGAGGGGGCCAAGGCAAAAAAAAACAAAGTTTTAAGTTAGCGAAACGTTTCGCCAAAATGAAAAAAGTTTCATTTTGGCAAAACGTCTGAGCACCGAAAAATTGTGTAAATACAGACAATTAAAAAACAACAAAAAATATTTAATTATAAAATCACATTATTTCAGCAAAACACATTACACTCTTTATGAAAATTTTCACGAAACATTTAGAAATTGACCAAATTTATCAAAATATTTGCATAATCAATTTAGCAGATGCAGAAAGAGGGCCAGTTCTCAGCAAACTCTAAAGCTTAGAGTGTTTCAGTTCATAACAACAATTTACGTTGGTCTTTTGAGTAAAAAAAAGTTGTTTTGTCATCTTAAAAGTATATTATCTCTGATATTTTGATGCTAAGTCTGGCTGTCATCGTATATTTTGGTGTGATTTCCTGATGTTTTGTGATTGGAGTTGATGTGTTAGATGCCTACTATATGTATACACTACTTCGAACACCTCTGATTTCTCATAAATCACACCCTTTTGGTTTTTTCTCTACTATTTTTCACCTAGCTCAACTGTCGCAGATACTTGAGCATGAGAATATGACCGCTGCAACACATTTACATAGCAGCAGTCCGATGTTATTTACCGACGAATGGTGAGTTAAAGTGAAAAAAGCACTCCTTTAAAAATTGAATATAATTTTTGGCTCTATATGTGTTCATGTCCGTGTTTTCTTGTCCGTGAACCATTTAATTGCAGGCATTTTAGTTCTTGTGTTTGAATTAAATAGTTTTTTCCATTAACTTATAAGTATACTGATCCTTTTCAATGGAAAATGTGCTGTTTTTGGTCGTGCTCCTGCTAATACAGGCCTATATAGCAATCGATTTACTCTAGGAGTAGTCTCGTAAATTTATATTTCTAACACGAAAAGTGCATTTTTAATCAAAAATTAATGAAAAAAAAATTTTGAAAAAAATCAGCTTGGGGGACCAAGGCAAAAACTGATTTTTGCAAAAAAATTAACAGGGGGCCAAGGCATATTTTTTTCCGGCGTCGGCATGAACACATATAGAGCCCAATTTTTCGTCTTGAATTTCAATTGAAAAACGTACAACTATTGACTAGGATTACTACTGTACTAAAATTGTATATATGTTGAAAATTTGAACACCCATATACTGTAAGTAAAAAACGTCTCATCCGCTGACAGAGACAGAAAATTTGTATTACTTTCAAAGAAATATGCAAAAGCCGCATAGTGCCTAGTTTCATATATGTTACAAGCATAAACCTAATGCGTAGAATTTTGACTTCTTTCGTGACAAATGTTAAAAAAAGGAATCAAACCTCTCATCATGAAGCCAATGGCTTGAAATTTCGAAAAACTCATATTTTCGTATGGTCGGGTGTGCGCATTTCAACCTTAAGCTTTCATGCAGCTACTCTTTTCTTAATGATATGTGTGAAAAATTTTCTGCCTTCGAAATTGCCAATGCCCAAAATTTGCCTGAAATCAGCTTGTCTTTAAAATCGACCCATTTTTGGTTTTGGTTACTTGATTCAGCCTGCGAAAAACTCTATCGTATTTTCTCTAATAAAGCCACTCCTCCTAATAGAGCCATTTTTTAATCGTTGCATTTTTCATTCGTTTTGCATAAAATCTGGTATTGATTACCTTATATTACCTTGAAAAAATAGGCATAAAACTTAAGAATTTAGATGAGAATGCATGTAAAAGTTTTTGAGAAAGAAAAACATCGCTGGGCCCCTTCCCTTCGTGTCGCGCACGAGCATGCCACAAATAGTAGAGGTTATAAAGAGTGGATTTTTTTGAAAACTTTCAAATTTTGTGTAAATTTTGCAAAGATCTCAACAGCTTTTTAAATAACAATTTTTATTAAACAGAAAAATTTGTACATTTTATAAGTAAAAAAACAATAAATAAAGTAATTGATTCAAAAATCTGAGATCATTTACTGCTTCTTGCCCTTCTTGTCCTCCTCCTGGTTGCCACTGGTCAACTGCTGTTGGTCTGAAGAAGCTTTGAAGCCAATTGGGATGTTGACTTTGCTTTGCTGCTCAACCCCCTTCTTGACTGCCTGCACCTGGAGACGACCCTGCTCATCCAAATGGCACTGGATAGACTGTTTGTCAAGACTGGGGGGAAGGGTCAGACGACGCTCAAAAGTGCGGTGGATGGACTGGTCATTGTCTTGCTGTTGGTGTTTGCCTTGGATCACCAACTGCTCACCTTGCACATCCACACTCAACTCCTCGGGACGGTAGCCGGCCACACTGCACTTGAAGTTGTAGTTGTTGCCATCTTCCTGCACAGCTTGGCCCAACTGACGTTCCAACTGCTGCAACTGGCCAAAAGAGTCATTGAGAAGCGAGGTCATCAAGTCAGGGGTGTAGCGCTGGTGATAGTAGACTGGACGACGAGCAGGCATAAACAAGTCCTCGAATGGAATAATAGACATTGTTGAAGATTAGATTAGAATACAGATTGGAATAGAACTTGAGTTTGTTTGGAATTGTCTCCATGCTAATTCCACTGGTTTATATAGCATTTGGAGCAGGAGCACTAGACAGTGAGAGAACATTCTGGAAATAACGAGAAAAAAAGAGGAGAAGACAGTTGGAGAAAAATTGTTCTTCCCTTTCTAGACTTTTACCGTTTTTTCTAGCTGCTTAGAGAAAAAATATAATAGAAAATTTTTACTAGACATAAGAATAAATACAGGGTTGCCCAAATTTTCGCCACTATTTGTTTTGCTCGTATCTTTTCAAATTTATTGTGTTTCGACGAGATCTTTTTTATATTCGATAGCCAAGACTCTAGGCAACAGAATGACACCAAACATGCATAACAAATGTTTATTTTAATATCAACAAAAACACCAACAAAGTGTAACAAACAAAAACAACAATTTTCATTCAATATTTCCAATGGCTTGTTCGACGCTTCGACCTTGGACTTCGAGGCATCGATGAGCTGTTCATTGAATAGCTGTTCATTGAACGTTGGACCATGTCTGGCGGTAGTTCTTGAAAGGCTTGGATGATTCTTGGACGACCCATGCATTCCATACCAAATGACTGTCCAGACTTTCTGCTCGATTCCATTTGAGCTAAAAATCAAACATAAGTTTAACAGGTCAGCACATCATGAAAATATGATTGACGAATGACAAATGAGGTGTCATTCTGTTGCCTAGAGTCTTGGCTATCGAATAAAAAAAGATCTCGTCGAGACACAATAAATTTGAAAAGATACGAGCAAAACAAATAATGGCGAAAATTTGGGCAACCCTGTAGTTTAAAAAAAAAGATAAAGACACAAATAAATTCTGATTCAAAAATTTAATTTAAAATTGCATCTTTTTTATGAAGTAAGTAATAATATTATCCAAAAATATCCGAGAATGTTTTTATTAAAATAGATATGTTTTTCTGAACTAAACCTGGAAACTTTTACACCATCGTGTAGCTGACATCTCAAGCTTTCAATCGCGGGGCAACATGCTCAAAATTCTAGACGAAAAATTGTTAAAAACAAGAAATAAGGTCACAAATTTTTGAAAAATCGAGTTAACTGTGTGACAACCTTAAAAGTAAATCTTAATTAGAGATGAAGACGAGATGAAGACAATTAGAGATGAGATGAAGAGAGGAGATCTCGGCCGAGATCTCCTCTCGGCCCGATTTTGGCTTAAAATCTCGTCTCGGTATCTTGCTCGGTCATTTGTTAAAATCTCGGCCGAGGTCTCGCTCGGTCCCCATTCTTCATCTCTAGTCATAATATTCGGTTAAGATTTTAAAATGTTTTAAAGAAATTAATAAAAAATAATTTAAAAATCTGTTTTTAGTGATCCCTCAAACGAGACCCTTTTCCAAACCATCCTCAACACAATTTTTGACGAAAACTACAACCGAAATGCAATTCCATCTAGAAGTGGCCCTACAAATGTGCAAATAGAATTTGTTATTCAGTCTATTTCTCAAGGTTCACTCATTTTAGTCACCAACAATTATATCTTTTTTATGTTTTAGTCTCTGAAATAACTTCTTCTTTGACCATGGATTTGTTGTTCAGTCAGATTTGGTTAGACCATCGCCTTCGTTTCGATCATTTGACCGAAGCTAACTGTGTGCCTAATCTGACATTAAGTCATTCTTCTATTAACAAGCTTTGGACACCCGAAGTGTAGGTTTTTATTAAATCTGTGTGAAATGTCATCGTCTCGTAAAGAACCAAATCTATTTTACTTTATTTGGGCAATTTATTCACTTAGGCCCGTTTCACACTGAATCCTCAACATCGGCGAAGTGCTTTTTGCATTTTTCATCAAAATAACTTTGAGATTTTTTTGCAAGTTTGGTGTCATATTGAAGCTGAGATCCAGGGCTATCGTTTGACACCAAGCTTGCACAGGGCGAAAATAAAAATTATGGATAAAAGTGCGTTTATCCTCAACATGGTCTTCAAGATTGAGGATTAAGAATCAGAGCTGTTAACCGCCTAAAACCAACCTCCACTTCCCCCTCCGAACCTCCACCGCAAAATTTTTTCACCTCCCCCCCACTTCCGAACTTCCGGCCCGGAAGGTGGAGGTTAAACCTCCCCTCCTGGAGGTTCCTTCCGGAGGGGTTAACAGCTCTGTTGAGAATCATGTTGAGGATTATGTTGAAGATTACCAACTGTTATCCATAATTTTTTATTTTCGTCCTCTGCAAGTTTGGTGTCAAACGATAGCCCTGGATCTCAGCTACAATATGACACCAAAGTTGCCAATCAAAATCAAATAAATCTTGCTAAGAAAGGCTAAAACACTTCGCCAAGGTTGGGGATTGAATCTGCATTGTGGGGGAGCCTTTAAGTGCGGTCTTTAGCTCGGTTAGTCCAGTTCGGCATCTTTTTTAAAAAGCACAAACGGCATTTTTACGAATATTGTGAAATATATTTTCGACAATAACCGGTTGCCAAATTAAATAAATGGAGGTTTTCAATAAAATCTTTGGGATTTGTCGAGTGTCTGTTTTTTTGTACTTAGTAGTTTGAAAAAAACGCTGACAGTATTTAAAATTGATCTTGTTTATTGCAGATCGTTTGTCAATTCCAAGAAGACAGATATCCATGCCAGCCCTAGGTTTGTTTAGCCCACTGACAATTTTATATTTTTACTTTTTTCAGTCCAAACATATTTCTTATGATATACCCTAATGGCACTGTTTGGGTTTGCTAATCTTTCTTTCTAGTATAAAATGTTAGAATATGTTTAGGCTAATTATCGGTTGCAAGTTATAGGTAGCTATTTTTACTCTAAAAGCCTACAAAATTGTGCGTTTTAGGTCCTTGTGATATGAATTTGGGTATTTTAATAGAATTATATAAATGACCTTAAACTTTAGATTAATCATTTAAGAACTTTTTCCCATGGATGTTCAGGTGTGTGAGATGGTCATAGAGTCCTACGCTTACAACACGGCTAAAGTGTCACTAAGTTGGAGAGATTGGAACCCTGTGTTCTCTATTGCTAAATCTAAACTGGCCGATTTCACTCTTTATGGTAAAATTGACGAATGTTCTATTTTTTTTAGCAAATTCTTAAGGCATCCAATGGACCAAAAATCGTTTTGAGTATGCAGCCGGACAATGGGATCAATTGACGGTATTTTGGAATCCATGATAAATTTTGATAATGCGTCAACCCCAACAGTTCGTTCCATCTAGGGTCCGGAACTTTTTACCTCTTTTAATATTGTACAAAAATTCTGCGAGGATTTCCATTTAAGTCAGTCGTTTCAAAATTTTACAATCTCGGCATTAATATTTGAGGGTATCGATATCGAGTCAAGATATCTTAAAATAAGGTTATTTATTTTGACATTTTTTAGAAAAAAAAAGTACCGGACGCTAGGGAGAACAAAGATGGGACAGATTATCAAAACTCGACTGAACACATAATTTCTGTATGAATATATTTATTTTTGTAGGTATCGTTAACATTCTCTCGAGCCTATGGTTTCTACATTCTTCAACTGTATATGCCTACTTATGCATCCACTTGTCTATCGTTTATATCCTTTTGGATCGACTTTAAATCTCTGCCTGCTCGAATTACATTGGGGGTATGTTTCTCTATACCGTATTTCCTAGATTGCAGTCTAGGGACCTTATTGTTCAAAAAAGTACTCTATGGTGGAAACTTTATTTGACGACACCCACAAAAGTCCCTTCTCGCCTAAGATCTTATACTTTTATTACCTCGATTTTTGAAGGCTTTTGACGGTTCTGCTTTGACAGTCTGGTCAGAAAGGATCCCGATTTTGCAGATTGTTTTTCAGAAACTTAATAATTTTTCTCTAAAAAAGCAAAAACTCATTTAAACAACACACGATTTCAGAAAATAGTTTTGTTAAATCGAGTTTTTTTTTAATACAGTCAAACCTGGGTTATCCGACACCCTCTTTTATCCGACACCATGAGCCCGATTTGGTTGGCCTGGTAAACCTACACCCCAGTCATCCGACACCTCGTTTAACCGACACCTCGTTTATCCGACACCATAAGGGCGGTCCCTTTGGGTGTCGGATAACCCAGGTTTGACTGTATTTGCTTTCTGAGAAACGATCGAAAAAATCGGAATTCTTGCGAATCCTTTTTGACCAGACTGTAATAACAGAATTGGCAAAAGTTTTAAAAAATCGAGGTAAAAAAGTGTCGCATCCCGGGCGAGAACGTATTTTTTGAGTGTTTTTTTGTGTGTTAAGATTTCTAAAACAATGGAAAAAATAATACAGCAGCAAAAAAGTTGGTTTTGGAAAAAATAGGAAAATGGGAAGATGTTTGTGTTCGAGAGTAAAGGCCTGGTCACAATGGTCGCGACTAGCTCTAGCTGTCGCCACTAGCTGTCGCTACTTGGTGGACACAATGGAAGGCTAGTCGCGACACTCGGTAGCGACAGCCAGACTGTGGTCACAATGCAAGGCTAGTCGCCGCAGCTAGTCGTGACACTCAGTAGCGACAGCCAGTCGCGACAGTCAAAGAGCGGTCAAAATGGAGAAAAGATGAGGCTAGTCGCGACAGCGACACTTTCAAAAATATTTGAAAATTGTGTCGCTACTTTTCGAATTGTCGGTTTTTGTTGTCCCCTTTTCACTGTTTTCGTTCAGTTGTGCATGTTATCGTGCTGAATTTCGTGTCCAGTTTTACGAAATCCGTCAAAATCTGGTTCGTTATTTCAACGAAGAAGGTGCAGTTGAGTGGCAAAGGAGAATGATATGAATTGTAAACTCTTTTTGTTGTTGATTCACTGATGTTGCGTTATTGATGAATAAAGAAATCGTTGCTGAGATTTCAATTTTCCATTGTGACCACTCTTTGGCTGTCGCGACTGGCTGTCGCTACTGGTGTCGCGACTAGCTGCGGTGACTAGCCTTGCATTGTGACCAGAGTATGGCTGTCGCGACTATCCGTCGCGACTGGCTGTCGCGACTAGCCTTCCATTGTGACCATGATTAGTAGCGACAGCTAGTCGCGACCATTGTGACCAGGCCTTAAGGCAGGAGTGGTTTGTGATTAAAAAAATACGGCAATTTATTAAAATTAAGGTATTTATCATTTATTTAAGGTATCTTCCCTTATGACGCTCTCCTTTCAGTACGGAAATATTGCCAAATCTTTACCAAAGGCAAGCCTTGTTGTAAACTAATTCGCTATGATCTAATCCACCGTTACTAACTTAGGTTGGTTATGTGAAGTCATCTGATGTTTATTGTAAGTGAATCGCCTAGCTGCTTGTAAAAAAATAAAGTTAATGTCTTAGACGCGATGGTAACTATCTTCATTTTTCTTTCTTTGGTAGAAGTGGCTATTGTTTGGTAAGTTTGATAATTTAGAATTTGAAACAATTTGTGGATATTCTTTATTGTGTACTAAGAATTGTTTGCTAAGAAAAAGAATCTTGCGAGCTTGTGTTTAACTCGCCCATGAGAGTTTGGTTTCATTGGGTAGCTAATATGCGATTTTGTTATCATATTCGCAAAGATCTACGGCTCATAGCCAAAATTTTTGGATAAAAGTTATTAAAATACCGTATATGCTCTAATAAACGGTAAAAGGACAGTTGGCACCGGTGCCAACTGTCCACTTGGTTATCTTTCAATAGTAATACCTATTTTTAGGTAATTTTTTTTCTTCCAAACCATCATAGTAACCGAAATTTTCTCAGAAATCAGAATCACAAAACAGAATTTAAACAAATTCTTATTTGTTGAGATATAAGCTAAAGTTGGAAAACAGTCAGTATTTACCTGAATTTTCTTAAATTTGATCATATCCCAGCAACCAATTATTTTTTTTTTAATTCTGTTTTATGAATCAGAATTTTAAGGAAATTTCGGTTACTATGATGGTTTGGAAAAAAAATCACCTAAAAATTACCATTGAAAGATAACCAAGTGGTCAGTTAGCACCGGTGCCAACTGTCCTAATAAACGGCCCCTGGCGTTTAAAATCGTGTTATTGGAATTGTGTTTTATGAAACCTCTTGGATGACTTCTCTCAGGCAAGTTCCCATCCATTTTGTAGCCAGTGAGATAAGCTACAAAATGAGTCGTAACCTGCCTGAGAGAAGTCGTCAGAAAGGGGTCAAAAACACAATGTTACAAACACCTTTTTTAGTTTTAGAGAGTCGTCTGTTAGAGAATGTACGGAATGGAAAACTCTCAAAAACAAAAAGTTCAAACATGCCACAGTATCATCTGTAGTTCTGCAATACTTCACTATTGTTTTCATTCAAACTTTGTTGGCTATAGACCGAAGATATTGACGAATTTGATCAAAAGTTGCATATTGGCCATCCAATAAAACCTGTGCCAGAAAAAAACAAGCTCGCGAGTATAATCTACTAATTTAGTTACATTGAACACAAACACGCTAAAGTTAGGAGAATTAGAGAACGCGAAAGAAAGATGAAGCGCATGGAAGAACTCTCAAGGTTGCTTGATATAATTTTAGTTATTAGAAAACCCCAAATTTCGCCTTAGATTCAAAAGCTTTCGCAAATCCAGCACTCAGTCAGGAGAGTCCAACCAACAAAATCATAGTTCCACTTCTTCATTCAAAAGGAAAACATTTAAGAGAGCTGTGGTTGGCGAAAATGAATATGAGACTGCTCGACTGTTGCACCAAGACTCTGTATTTAATTATTTTGGGTCAAGTTTTACTTTTAATAGCGTTTGTAGGTGTTTGTGGAGGAATCAAATGGAGATGCAGATTCAGCCAGAGGCTCATTGAGAAGGCCATCTCTTCGCCGTATAAGTGCCTTTTTTAAGGGATAAGAACAAATCGATTCTCAGAAGAAGAAAAAGGAACCAACCTTGTAAGTTAAATGCGAAAGTGGTTAATTTTTGATAGAGATGCAGATTTAGCAAAACCAGGGCCCCGAACCAGGGTTGTAACTAAAATAAAATACCAGGGTCAGGGTCGGGGTTTCGCCATTGTTAGCACCAGGGCCCTTGAACCAGGGTTTGTGCTCGAAAACTCATACGGGCCCTTGACCAGGGCCCCGAAAATGAGGCATTATTAAAAGAGGAGAGTGAGAGAGGACGAGTTGAGGTTGAGAATCTCATCAAGTGTAACTCTCAACTTGAGATTTTGACAAATATATTTTTAAACATGGCGTCAATTTAATTTTATTTATGTATACTTTTTCAAAAATATTTTGCAAGGGCCCTGGTTCAAAACCAGGGTTTAGAATTTTGACGACCAGGGCCCTTGACCAGGGCTCTGAAACCAAGGGTAAGAATTTTGCCGACCAGGGCCCTGAAACCAGGGCCCTGTCTGCATCTCTAATTTTTGATCTGTGTTAAATTTTATCTGGATAGTTTAGAAAATAAGCTTTGAAAAAAGCATTGTTTTCTCAAAAATTAATGGTGCATTTTTAAGAAAATGCTGGACTGCACAGGAAAGATTTGAAATTTGATTTTAAGCTAAGAGTGAGGCTCAGAATTTTCGCATGCAAAATTTATGCTTAGCATCTAAAATTCTCCATTTAACGTACTCGTTAGCGACCCATTCCAGGTGTGGCTAGGCGAAATTTGGCAAAAACGAAATTTGGCAAATCTCTTTTTTGCCAAATCTTCCCTAGCCCCAGGTGGGCTCTCCCGTGTTATAGCCAAAAATGGTTCTAGCTTTATCCGGTTCTAGCCAAAAATTCTAGCACGCTTTTAGCCTTTCATTTTTTATTTTTGTATTTCCTACATAGTATTAAAGGGAGAGCCAAAAGTATTTTATCATAAACAAATTTAAAATGAAAGGCTAAAACCGTGCTAGAATTTTTGGCCAGAACCGGATAAAGCTAGAACCATTTTGGCTATAACACGGGAGAGCCCCCAGGTGCTACAGCCAATTCTCTGTATAAAGTAGAAGTCAGTTATAGATATGGTACGTTATTTAAAGTGTACGATATGGAAAAACAGTCGACTGTACTGGAAATATGTTAATTTATTTGAAGAAACGGTTAACATAAAGTAACAAAAGCGTACAAAACATTAGGCCCCCATATGAAAATCGGTACCGATTTTGTACCTTGATCCCCCTTTTTATTTTTTTGTAATTTCTAGGCTTAGACAAGGGTTGGCCAGCGTATGTTAGGACGGATTTGAGGATATCTTAACATACGATGGCCAACCCTGGTCTAAAACTAAAGCCTAAAAATCACAAAATCAACTAGTGGGACCAAGCTAAAAATTGGCAGTTATTGTCACATAGGGCCAAACATTATATAAATGGGCTGTAACTGAAATGCGCCCTCAAAAGCATGGCTCTAGCTTTTTTCGCCTGTTTAATGTGAGGTTGCTTTTAAAAGTAGAAAAACATAACTTCAGAAGCAAAAAAGTAGCAAACAAATAATTTGATGGCGAAAATCGAAAACTCACTGGTGAAATTCAGTATTTTAATAACAAATTTGAATTTATTGGTGAAAACAAATAATTTGCTGGTGAAATTCATGTGAGCCATGTAAATCAGGGTTTATACACTAAAAATAGCAAAAGCAGGAATCAAAAATCGAGAAATGGACCTAATCTATTACCTTATTTATTTTTTCTAGCACCTTTTTTAAATGTTAGTCAAAAAATGAAATCCAGCTCCTAATTTGTGATGTTCAGCAGCTAATTTTCCTAATTAAGGTTTAATGGACTCTATCCAAGCACTCACTATTAGTTTTCATTATTTTAATAACTATTTGAATGAAATTAGTCGAGATTTTAAGGTACAGAAATCGATTTGGAATCACCTCCCGCATGGACAGGTGAACGACTGGATATCATTTGCAGGCAAGTTTTTGTCTGCACTTTGGCACTTGTTGGGGTTTTTACTGATTTCAAAATAGTGTTCAAACGTCTTCTAACAAGTAAGTATTAGGTTGATCCAAAGTTCTTGGGCACCTTGAAAAATTTATTTTCGATTTTTATTCGCTTCTTTTCGTCGTTTCATCTATTTCGCTCGATGCAGCACTTTTTGGCTGATGCAACAGAAGAAGCAATTTTCCTAATTAAGTTTATTTTGATTCTAAACCATTAGATTCTTTGTTAAAGGTATTGGGAGATTTGAGATGGCAAAATTTGTTGATGTTGAGGAGATTATTTTGTTGAATAAAGATTTTGAGAGCTGTTTTGTTGATGTGACTTCGAGTGATATCTCCTCTGAATTAGATCTGCAAACATTGGAATGATAAACATCATGCTAAAATTTAACACGTTAATAAAAATCGAAAATTACTGATTTCAAGGTGCAAAGAACTTCTAACAAGTAAGTATTAATTGTAAGTAATTTTTATATGCTTAAAACGATAAAAAAAGTTGTTTTACGATACTTTTCGACATAAAAAGCTGATTTTTTTTAAAATTTGACCAAAATTTTACTTGAAGAAAAGACGTTAAAGAAAAGACAAAAACCGAATTTCTAACAACAATTAACAAATACCCTTGAAACATGGAATTTGAACATGGTTTTGTTAACTGGGGCCCACCGCATAAATAACTCTGGTATGCATGTTTTTTAATACATCCAGAGTCACTTTCGAGCCCCCGAAGGGGGTGCAGGCGTCTTGAGAGTTAGAGATGCGCGCACTCACTTACCTTAAACATGATTCCGAGCAAGACTATTAATCAAAAATGCATAAAAAGACTCTTTTTGCCAAGCTCCAGTGACCAAAACGCGGTAGAATACCCTAATATAAACTAGTTTACCTTTTTACCCCAAGGCAAAAAGTCAAGTTTTGGTCAAAAAAATTTTCTTCAAAAAATTCATTTTTTGTGTGGAAAAATGTTAAAAAATAACTTTTTCATCGTTTTAAGCATATAAAAATTACTTGGAAGTCGTTTCAACACTATTTTTAAATAAGTGAAAAACACGCCCCCCCAACCCAACAAGTTTCTGCACTTTCACTTCATTTTGTTTCGCTTTAGGAAGTTGTTTCCGGCTGCGTTTGTGTTAGTCTTTTTCGAATCTTCACTTTGTGTTTTTAATGCAATTTATTTGACATTTTTCAGGTTGTTTAACGTTGCTTACTGGATCTATTATTTGACTCAGAACCACTACGCTAAAGAAAGAGCTTTAAGCGCTTTAGCCGGCTACACCTAAAATCAATTTATTATTGTGTAATATTATGACTTTAAATAAAAATTAAAAGTAAAACTTTTGCGAATCAACAGACACGTACCCTAACCACCTAGAGGCATTTTTTAAGTAAAAGATGTCTTAGACACCTGGAACTGCCCCAGCCGCTGGGTAATTACACTAAATACGATACAGATACCCTAGCTCCTTGGAAAGTGCCCTTAGCATGTAAAGAATACCCCGAAACCCCTAGAGATTAGTACAAGCACTAGGTAAGTTCCTGATCATCAGGCAGGTACCTCAACCACACGAGGTGGCTATTACCCAACAACATAGGTGATGGTGTCTAGGTTAAAACAGCTCAGGAATAATAGCTGAGCAGAGCTATGAAAATGTTCTGCAGCAACCGAAAATCTTCGGTGTTGCCATCCAGGTATTGGTACTCAGCAGGGGTGGGACGGAATTTCCGACTTCCGATTTTGAAATTTTTTTCTTCTGGTTCCTATTTTTGTTCCGACTTTTTTTGTCTCCCGTCCCACCCCTGGTACTCAGGTATCAAGGTAACATTTCAGGTCGCAGCACCTAGGTATTTATGATTAGGTGGTGGTATTTAGGTGATAATATCTGCACACAGAAGTTTGGCAACGTCATATACCACATACCTAGTTGGTCAACTATATCTGAAATATTTTTTTTGTAATATTATGACTTTGAATAAAAAAGAACTTAAATTGAAAGCAAGATTTTCAACTTTTTATTAGAAACAATGAAAGCGACATTTAAATTTTTACGAATTAGTAAAAGATACGAAAATCGCATACATTTTGCGAAAAAAACTACTAAATTTTAAAAAATTTCTACCCGGGAACCTTATTGTTGAAAAAGAATAAAAGAAAGATTAATAATTGTTTCAATGTGATTTACTTTTTCTAACCTCAAAATCTAAGCTCGAGAATAAGAAAAATAAAATTGAATTTATCGGCCAATACGTGAGTGCTCTCTAATATCTCTCTGTGTTTCTTCTTTTCACAAGTATACCCTATCTCTTTGACTTGTTATTTGGGAAATTCAGTTTGCTCTTACGCTACTTGAAACATTACTTCTCGTGCAATCGAAAAAAGAGCTTAGCAAGCATTGTTTTGAATGTTCTGACACATTCTAAAAATTTATTTTTGACCTTTTCCGAACATTTTTTCTTTCAAAAGTTAAAAAACTTTCCCCTGTCTATTACATTTTTTATTGAATGGTTAATTTCCTGAATTTTTCTTCATAAAAAAGAAAAAAGTACGAGTTGTGCCTTTGATGGTGGTCAATTCCGTTCTTCCTAACCTTTTAAATGTGGCTCAATTACTGAATGTTATTCCAAACACTTCTACTATCATTTCTCCAATAGAAAATGGTAAAAGTTTATAAAAAAATAAAAATTCGGTATTGTTTTAACAAAAATAGAATTTTCGGCGCTAGTGAAGAATAGGGTTCCAAAAATCAGCTTGGTCCCCCCTGTCGTTTTATTTGTAAAAACAACAGGGGGGACCAAGCTGTTTTTTATTAAAATTTATAGGACCAAACTAGTTTCTACGAAAAAATAACAGGAGGGACCAAGCTGTTTTTTTTTTAAATTTATAGGACCAAACTAGTTTCTACGAAAAAATAACAGGAGGGACCAGGCTGTTTTTTACGGAAAAACAACAGGGGGGACCAAGCTGATTTTTATTAAAATTTATAGGACCGAACTAGTTTCTACGAAAAACAACAGGGAAGACCAAGCTGATTTTTGGAACCCTATTCTTCACTATAGCCGATTTTTTTTCTAATTTATTATTTGACTAAAAAATTCAGATTTTGTATTAGCAAAGTCTCTAGTACCACCATTAACTATGCAGGATAAATGGACGGAAGCATGTAAACAGTTCGATTCCCATTTTTGTTTTACAGTTGTGTACATTAGGTAATTTGGACACAATCGCTATTCACTCCCAGCGCATTATTAACAGAGTTCTGTACGACAGGAACTACGACAAGCACCTGACCCCCGATCCAAAAGGGGTTACTGTTAGTATTGAGTTAGCTTTGCAGACATTCTACGATATCAGTGAAACAAGTAAATATTTCTCTTTCAATTTCATAATAATGCGTTAGATTTTAAATTTTTTTCAAAGATTAAAATCTTTTTTTTTAATCAGTTTTACAAAAAAACGTATTTTTCAGAAAAATATGAGTATTTAGGTCTTTTTCAGGTGCTTCTTTCACTGCAGATGTTTTAATGAGGTAGGTTAATATACAAATCAAAAAGTCGTAGATTTTTTAATACTGTCGGCCTTCCACCACCCTCTCCTATCAAAAAATTCGACCGGCCGCCCTGTTTTTTTCCTGTGCACTGGCCATCTGAAGGAACAGCTTTCTATCAAAACGATCACTAGAAAATGAAAAAAATATTCATATATTTTCGGTCAATCAAATAAAGAAAAATTAATTATGCGAGAATCCAATATGGCAAACACCGATTTTACAAAACGCCCGATCTAACGAACCTTTTATCAATACCCATTTGGTATTAAAAAATATCAATACCCAAAATGACTAAAAGTGTAGCCCCGATTTAACGAAACTCTTGATTTAACGAACCTGGCGGTCTCCAGGGGTTCGTTAAATCGAGGGTTGACCGTACTACCTCTTATGTTTTGAAAGAATATGCTCAAAGGAAATTATCGGAATGTAATCTGAAATTTACATCTCGGACAATGCCCTGGTTATATGTAGATTTGACCTTTTAAAGTCTTATATTATAGTCAAATATGGATTGATCGGAGGCTACAGTTTTCCCATCTTACTGACTGGTAAGGTTTTGCATAAAGCTTTCTTTTAAATTCAAAAATATTTTAGTGTTGAAAATTTGACACTTAGTTCTGCGATCACTGACAAAATTTGGCAGGTTAGACTGTTTTTTTCAAGACATCAAAACGACCTTTCAAAGACTAATTTCAGCCATTTGTTTGTTTTGTAAATTCCAAGAAATCTGAGGTTATAAAAAAAAATTTGTGGCAATGTAAAAATAATTTTTGATTACAGCTACATACTTCGCCCTCTGCTAATACATTCGTTCTAATTTATCCAAATGGGACAGTGTGGGTTAATTACAGATTGCGGATTGAAGGTAAGTCATCTGATTGAATTTTACTAATTTTTCATTGCCCGTTACACTCATATTTTGATTTTACAGAGTAGTTTTTTTTAAACAGGTCCATGCTATGTAAACCTAGAGCTATATCCATTCAACGAAGAAGAATGTGAGCTAATCCTAGAAAGCTATGCATACAACGCTGCAAATGTAAACTATATTTGCTAGATTAAGAAGATCTTAATCTAATTTTAGGTGCGCCTGAAATGGCGTGATTGGAACCCTGTGAGTAACATTTCCTGATTTAGAAAATATTTTACTTTTTTAAGGTGATACAATATCCATCTCGCACCAAACTACCAGACTTTGTTTTATCAGACATAAGATGGGCTCAACATTCCTTCATATATGCAGCTGGAAAGTGGGACCAACTAACTGTCAGTTTTTTTCTGACTAGGCAGTTTGGCGTTTACATTGTCCAAATTTACTTTCCAGTAGAAACGGTGAGAGTTTTTGTGGCCGGAGTACACTTTACCAGAAATCCGAAAAAGCGGTTTAAAACGCTCTCAACCATTTTTTATGCCGTGAACGGATGAAGAACACGTTTTTAGGTGTGGTACGGACATTTTTCGACAAAATTTTTTGTTTGCCTTGGTCCCCCTGTGATTTTTGGTCATTTTTTGCCTTCGTCCCCCTATGGTTTTCGGTCATTTTTTGGTATTTTACCCTGTTTTGGTCCCTGGAGCTTTGCAAAAAGAGCTTCTTCGTGCATTCTTGATCATGAGTCTTGCTCGGAATAATGTCTGAGGTGAGTTTGCGCGCATCTATGACTCCTCAAGCCCCCTGCGCCCTCTTCGGGGCCGCAGGGCGATTTTGGGCTTGGAGTTGAGAGCACTTTAAACTGCGCTTTCGGATTTCAGATAAAGTGTACTCTAGCCATTTTTATCTCGTTTTTTGTCTAATTTATTCTTGTAATTTTAAGGCAGTTGCAATGAGCTGGATTCCTTTCTTCTTGGATCATAGGGCACTGCCAGCTAGAATAACTCTTGGGGTGGCTTAAATAATTAATTATTAAAAAAAATCAAATATTGTCATTTTAAACTGTTTTGCTTACTTAGGTCAGCTCTCTGATGTCCATAACTTTCCAGTACGGAAATATAATCAAATCTCTGCCACGAGTCTCTTACATTATGTCAGTAGATGTGTGGATTTTTGCGGTGGGTCATAAGTAGGGTTGTCGAGTACTCGAAGTTTTCGAGTACTCGACTCGATATTCGAAACTCGAAAAATTTCGAATAATACTCGATGTTACTCAATTTCGAGTAAATTTTGGTTGAAATTTTGGATAAAAATACAATCATTTGAAGTTAGCAGGGCATGGGAAAGCCAGAATGACAGCCAGACTCGATACACATTGTGATTCGATACGGCGATTCGATACATTTTGTTTTTTGTGGCTTGCATCTTATTCCAGGCAGATTTTGCACACAGCAATTACACTAGCATCGCTTTATTTATAAATAGTTTTTCAATTATGATAAAAATTCACTAATATCAGTATCAAATTCTTTTACATTTTATTGGTTGAGAGACAGATTAACAACAAAAATGGTTAACATAACAGTACATTGATACTACCGGTTAATTTCCTACTCGAGCACAACTTTTAAATCTTACAGCGGCTAAATATTCTGAGGATCGAGTTCGGCAAGTGCTTGGTTTGAAACTTCTTATTGTTAAGCTTCCACATGTTCTTCATCCTCATCCAGCATTCGTCTAAACTCCTTATGTAAAAATTTAACAGCATAACCATTAAACAACCTGTATTCTACAAAATCTATTCCTATAAGACGCCCGATTCTCTTTAGATAGCGAGACATCTTTCTATCATATCTCTGATCCCGCAAAAGAACTGCATCCGAGGATAAGTACTGGAGTAGAGCATTCTGAATAAAAGGTCATAAAAAATTACTTCTTAACGCAAACCTGAGCCTCCATTATGCTCTGCGTAATCTCGATATATCCCTGTGCTTGGCGTCTTCCTGGCTGTCTTTATACACACTCTGAGCATTCTGCTTTTCTGTATTCGTAAGCTCAAGTACTTAACGTTTAAAATACCTAGAAATGAATACTTACTTCCCTGAATGAAACCACCCAATTCGCCAGCTTTGAATTTGTAGCGAAGTGATTGCGCTGTTTGGAGTGGTAACTTTCTGCATGGTTGGTGGTGCTCGGTCCTGCATAGTCAAATAAGCAGAAGATTTCTCCTCGCAATATCCATGTAATCCTGAACTCAGTCAAATATAATTTCAAACTAATTAAAAGATACCACACAAAATACTTACTCATAACAGTGCAAGACATCTAAGAGCCTTTCCTTATCACAACCTTTATTTCCTTATCAGCCAAATCACAAGCTCCAATTTCTGCAGTGATGATCAGAAGGCAAGCTTGCCATTAACTCATTGGAGTAAGCTGTAGAGCTCATATCATTCGAATCATCTTTTTAACCGACTGGTTAATTCGATATTTGATTGCAAGGCCAATTGACTGGATCTAAAGCATAAAGATAGACCAAAACCTTACTTTGCGGTATAACCCCTGTGTTGCATCTTCGACGCAAGTGATGTCTACAAAATTCTACGCTTTCCCAGCCTGGGGTTTGGTGGCCTATTGGTTAAGGTGATTCCCTGCGGATACAAAGGGAGTGGGATCAAATATCCCCTCCATTCGCGCATACTTGAACGTCCATCTGATATTATGTGAGTGCGGCTTCTTAGAAGATCTAGTTGTGGTGGAAGAGAAAATGAGCATATCGTTATCTGGAACCGTACACTAGATTAAGTCACATATATGAGTGTACTTCGCTGGATCATCTAGACATGTTGTAGTAGAAAGATTGAACTTTAGAGAGGCCACTTTGACCTGTGATTCATTCCTGGCTTGACATCCGGAGCAACGAAAATATCCCTGTTCGACTTCATTTTTCATCGAAGTTCTTCCCGTCTTTGTCCATACATAGCAACCTCTGTCATCATCAGCATATGTAATCGGTGCAGTTCGAGCTCCTATACGCTTCGTGTGCACAAGTACAACTCTGTCCATGCTGATTATAAC
Organism: Ditylenchus weischeri; assembly: GCA_029231635.1. Taxonomy (NCBI): domain Eukaryota; kingdom Metazoa; phylum Nematoda; class Chromadorea; order Rhabditida; family Anguinidae; genus Ditylenchus; species Ditylenchus weischeri. The sequence goes on along the minus strand of JAMRYI010000004.1, from coordinate 736,124 downwards.
CTGGACTTGTAAAATAAATACTCAAAGCAATCTAAAAAAGCATAATAACACGTTTTTATGTATTTACACCGCAAGTGTAGTTGAACTGCAAGTGTATCGAATCTCAGTATCGAATCACAATGTGTATCGAATCGTCGTTATACCGGAAAGCCATAAAAAATGTGGTCCACGGGCACATTTTCAATTATTTAATTCTATACTTCAAACTCGAAATTTTCGAGTACTCGACTCGATACTCGAAATTTTTCGAATAATACTCGAAATTACTCGATTTGAGTAATCGACTCGACAACCCTAGTCATAATGTTAACTAATTTCAGCAATATATTTTTCTAAAAATTTGAATTAATTTTTATTGCAAAGACGGTTCTCTCAATTCTCTGGGTAAAGTACCCTTTAATATAACGTATCCCTCTTTATAACGTATCCCTGAGGTTTGTCTTTAGAGTGTACGTTATAAAGAGAGTCGACTGTACATAATGTTTCAATTTTTATGACACTTATAAATAGTCACAACTTTTTTATGGGTCGAATTTCAAATTTTTGTGAACTCAGATCGACTAAGTTTTTAATGGCGATTTTTTTGGTATATAATGTCAAAAATACGATCTTCGCTTGGTCCCCCTGCGATTTATACCTTGCCCCATAAAAAAGAGGCAAACTACAGACTACAGGCCCCGAACCACAGGGGTACCAAGCAAAAATAGTGTTTTTGAATTTTTATACCAAAACATTGCCATCAAAAAAATAACACCTTGTATATTAATGTATCGTATAGTATATTAATGTATATCTAATGCATGCAATACGCCGTCGCCTACCGTATTTCTTATAATAAAAGCCCTTCCCAAAATCCGGAATTACCTTTATTTATTTTTGCGTTTTTGACTCAATTTTGGATATCGTCACCTAGGCATGTCACATACAAAAATGAAGCTGAGTATCTGAGCTACATTTGGTATATAATATGCTCGAGAGTTAATATTTAAATAAAGTCAAAAATGCAAAAATAAATAAAAGTAATTCTGGATTTTGGGGAGGGCTTTTATTACAGGAAATACGGTGTACACAAAGTTTTTTGTTTTCGACTTACCTTTGGGAGATAAAGCGTATCTTTTCCCGTTTACTGTTTTTTCCAAAATGACTTAGAATGAGACCCACCGATTTAACTGTAGAATTTATCGTATATCACACATTTTGTAAGAAATAGTCAACGGGGCAAAAACATTCTTAACTCCCCAAAAGTCAGCCCAAAAACAAAAAAGTTTATTTGGAGGCGTATTATATTGCATTCAGGAAAAAATGGAAAATTTGGATTAAATTTTTGGGCCAATGTCACCTCGGCGCTGGCGCCAATTACTGGAATAGGTCAGAGCCGGCGCTGGCGCAAAAATTTTTAAGTATAAACGTTCGGCGCCGGCGCTAGGGCCAAAATAATTTATTGGTCGGCGCCCTTTTTATTCAAAAACAACACTGTTTAGGACATTATTAAAGCCTCTCGATAAATTAATTTTAAGGCTGTCGCGTTTGTGTTTGGCTCTCTTGTAGAACTGGCAATAGTGGGACATCTTCACAGAACTGCTAGGTTTTTCATGAAATCTATTTCATATAAACTTGATTCTTTAGGAATACTAAAACTAATCAAAAGAAAAACCGAAGAAATTCATCTTTTCAAACAAGCTACAATTTATCTGTAATTTTTTTAAATTTTAATTAAATTTTAATTTTTAAATTTTAATCAAAAATATTTTGAGCAGGAATCTGTCACATCCATCAAAGAAGAACTGCCAAGCTATGGAACATTTTATCATGAAGATAATTTACCGGAACACACAAGTATCCTGCAACAGCCCACAAACGGCAGAGTAAATGAGCACAGGGTAGGGAACTGTAAATACCCAAAAAATGAAAACTGCTGGTTCAACCTTAACCCGAAAGATTTACGGTATTTTAGTCAATAAGTTACTGAAAATCAAAACAATTACTACAGTCAACCCTCGATTTAACGATACCCCTGGGGACCGAGAAAAGGTATCGTTAAATCGAGATTCTCAAATCTGAAAAATTTCTAGGTAACGTTAAATCGAGGGTTTCTTCAGACAGTCACTAAAAACTTAGACACATACCTATCAGATATTATGCTGTTTGCATTAACAACAATTCAACAAAACAAAATATATTTGACTGTTTAGACCAGAAGAAGTTAGTTAGTTTTTTTGGAATGCTCATTTTTAATTAAAATTATCAGTATAGCAAAGAAAAAAGATACAGTCTAAAAAGGCAAAACTTCTGAAAAGTATACCCTCATTGTCAATAAAGAGTACTTTACGAAAAATTTTTCTCTTTTACAGAGCGAAAAATTGGGTTTCTAAAAGACGATCGTCAAAAACAAAATCCTTGCGATATTTGGTACCAGACTGTATAACCAGAAAATTTAAGTAAAAAAGTGTCAGACCCTAGGCGAGAACAACATTTCGGGTGTACACTATGCAAAGGTTTGATTGTATCGTTAAATGATAGCACCATTTAAAGCTATCGAGAAAAAAGTATCGTAAAGTAGAGAGTATCGTTAAATGGAGGGTTCATTTTAATAGAGTGGTACGAAAAAAAGTATCGTTAAATCTAGGGCCTCTACTGAGCAATTTGACTAGAAACCAACCAAATGGATTTAAAGGTACTGCTAAATCGGGGTATCGTTAAATCGAGGGTTGACTGTATGTCTTATATTGTCTTCTACATTACGATCGATTGACTTTAGATAAATATATTGCTAAAAAATTAAAACAGTTATTAACATTTCAAAATCGAGCCCCTGGCAAATTGGATCTTTATGTCAAATAGGGATTTTTGAAGCTTTATCGATCGGCTAAAGTTTTCCATACTATTGGGTTGTCGGATAAGTCATGGCGTTTTTTTCAATTTTTCAAAAATTGAAAAAAATAAAGAAGAACGTGTGGCACCCAAGCTCCGAGTTTTTGAACCTTTTCCATAGAGCGAAGATGTTCCGCTACAGTTGAATGGTGGCACCCCATCTTCTCCTCCAATTCCCTTGCGCAAAAGTTCATTCAATCTCTCTTCGTCGAACTCAACAGGGCGTCCGGATCGAGTCGAATCTTTGAGGTCGAAATTGCCGTCCTTGAATCGCTTAAACCAATATTGAGCCGTCCTGATAGGCATCGCTTCTTCGCCATACACCTCATTAATCTCTCGAGCTGCTTCCGTGGCTTTGACACCTCGATCAAACGCGAAAAGAATGGTGTCGAAAATGCTCATTTTTGTCAACTTGACACTCCATTTGAATGATCTGAAGATTAACGAAAATTAACTCCAACAACAAAACCAAATGCCCTATCTTGTAGGGCGAGAAATTCTCTTGCGGATAACGCAAAACATTTTTCCAAAACATTTAATTTTTAACGCGCCAAATCAAATTTAAAAAAAACGCCATGACTTATCCGACAACCCAATACATAGACACTAATCTACTAGATGTGAGTTTCCTACTGAACGTTCCCTTGTAAGCTGCAGAAATTGTTTACACACTCAAAATAGGCGGCAAGAATTATTAACTGCGACCCCAAAGTCCATAATTACAGATTTAATTTTGGAATCCCTTTTTACCAATCTGTTTGTTTCAGCCGTCTGTCAACTTTGGAGCTTTGTCAGAATTCACAAACAGGACTATAGAGCAATCGGCAAAGAGGGCTGCTAAAAACTCTATTAATTTCAACTACAAAATTTTCCAATCCCAATTTATCTACAGAAAAATTGCCGAGTAAGTTTTTAAATGATGATTCTTATGTCTTTAAAAAAAATTTTTACGTGTTTACCTACAAAAAAGTTATTTTTTTCTTGTAGTAAATGGAAAGATCCGCTATATTGGGATAAAAATGCTAGAGGTTAGTTTGCTTTTAAACTTGCGTCTTATAATATTAAATACTGAAAATTTTTTACTTTGGCTTTAATGGGCATATACCGTATTTTCTCTATTAAAAGCCCTCCCCAAAATCGGGAATTTTTTTTTATTTTTTCAAAGTCTTCGAATCACTTTTTCAAATCTACTATTATTAGCAAAATATACCAAAATGTAGTCCGAATTCCCAGCTACATTTCGGCACATAACAATGTTTACATTTTTCATTGTCCAATGGTCTTTTAAACTGTTTTATTGATCAACAAAAACACAGTTACGTCGACTATTCGAAAAATCTAAAAACAAACTTTTTAAATATAAGAGCTTTGAATATAGTTTTAAATACTGGGGAATACCGCATATAAAAACTCTGGTATGTATGCTTTTTCATGCATCCAGAGTCACTTTTGAGTGATTTTGTGTCTAAGGTATGTGGGTGTGCGCAACTCAACTCCAAGCCCCCAAGCCACCTGCGCCTGAAGGGGCCCTTCCCTTCCCAATACAGCCCTTATTCCCTTTTTTAGATGCTCTAACATAACTTTTTTTGGACTACAGTCGAACTTCGATAAGCCATCACCCCGTGGGACCACACACAGGTGACGGTTTATCGAGGGTGACGGATTATCGAGGGTGTAGTGTGATCAAAGGTCGATGCGATTTTTTTTGCCTTCTCCCAAACTAACCAATAAACACTGGTGTAAAAAATAAGAACAAACATTGACGAGTTCACCACTGACGGAAAGATTTTTGCTTCTCACTTGCTTGATCCAAATGACGAGCGCTTTCTCTATCTCTTCATGCATTCCTGGCTTCAGTCGGGCTCGCTTTGCACTGCATCCTTCTTCGATCGCCTTCAGCATCGTTCCCTTTTCTTTCAGAATCCCGTTCATTGTGGTTCGCGGAATGTTGAACTGCTTCGCAAGCGCCGTCTTGTTGTTGTTCTTTTTGGCTGCTTCAATGATCGCCCTCTTCGCCTCCAACGTTTTCGAGACATCTGAAAACATAGCAATGACAACATGTAAAGACGCAAAGACACAAAGAAGAAACGAGAGAGAAACAGTACAACACATTTGAACGGGAAATTCAACGAGAGAATGAATTTTCGCAAACTGAGAGACCACCATAAGTGAACATTTTGGCGGCAATTCGAAAAATAGTTGCATAATATGCAAGGTGTCGGGTTATCGAGGGTAATTTTATTAGGCGGGACCGGGCTTAGGGTGACGGATTAGCGAGGGTGACGGCTTATCGAATGACGGCTTATCGAGGTTCGACTGTACTAAAATATTTTTTGAATATTTAAAAAATTTTGGACTATTGAACTTTCATTGGACTACTAAAGTGCAATTAACCCGTCCAGCTTTAATGTACCCCTAAATTTCAAAGAGCGTTAAGTTAAATCGTGACTGGATTTGTGGATAAACTGTCGTGTTTCTCAAAAACAACCGCCGAAATTCAAATCCGTAATATTTTTAGGACTGGAGTGACGAATCATAACTGAGAAAGACCTCAAAAATTATGGTAAAAACTGTCGGACCCTAGGTGGGAACAAACTTTTTGGGTGTACATCAAAGGACTCGACTGTAGATTCTAAAAATCTGTAAAAAAAAATTTTTGTAAAGGAGTCAAATACGTAAAAGCATTCAAAATTTAAAAAAATGTGACTTGATATTTGACAAAAAAAAAATTGTTTTAGTGTACTTCCCGCTCTCTTTCTTTGTTTTTAATATTGTGTACTGGACATACTATGTGGGTTATCACAGGGTGCTCAAACCGCTGCTTTTTCCACTTTCTTCACAATCAGCTTAAATATTTATAAAGATTTAAATATTATATATTTTTTCATATTTATTTGTAGTAGCTGAATATATAAACAGACTTTCGTTATTTATTAAAGTTGTTGATTTTGTGTGTACAACATGCGCAAAAAACCTCATAAACAGTTCCAATTTCTAATTTCAATATTTTTTACGAATCCTAGTTTATTTGAGTTGTGGTAAAGTCATTACTAGAGTATACACGCTTGATGGCTAGTGTGGAGCAAAGGCGGCAAGAACTAAAGGAATACGGTAATATTTAAAAAGTGTACAAATGAATGTTTAGGAGCTAAAAAATTTATTTTCAACGCCTCAGTTTGCAAACAGCTTAAATTATTTTATTTCTTATCAACCGTGACAAAATATAGTAATTATGCTTACATCATACTATAATTATGCAAACAAAAATTATTATGAATAGTTTCATATAAGTTAGGAACGCAGAAAAACAAATGTTCAGCATTTTTACAGGTCCGCATCAGTTATGCATTCAAAGCTTTCGTTGTCAAAAGGCATTTGATACTGAAAAAGTAGTATGAGGGGTTTGCTATTAGGGTCAAAACATTAAATCCAACATATTTTTTTAAATTTCAATCCAGAGATTTCCTGATATCAGAAAATTTGATATGATAGCGAAATGACATGACATGATATGCCGTATCATATCATTCGGCAGCATATCATATCGCTATCATATCAGACGGAAATTTCGGGCACCCATATCACGTCACTATCATATCAGACGGAAATTTCGGGCACCCATATCACGTCACTATCATATCAGACGGAAATTTCGGGCACCCATATCACGTCACTGTCATATCAGATGCTAAAAATCGATATCAGGAAATCTCTGTTTCAATCACAAAATTGAGACAATCGAAAAAATGATACGTGCACTTACCGAAATAATTTTAAACAAGTTTTCTAGCTCAGCTTCACTTCCGTTTTCTTGAATGCTCAAATCTTCACTGATGATTGAGTTTGCCTTGCTTATTTCCAAACTTTCTATAGCTTTTGTGGAGACAGAGTCGTCGAATTGGAATGTTGGGGACTAGAATCAAAAGTCTTAACAACTTTCTAGCTATTTTTAACTTTACATTGCATTGATGATCCCGCAGTATTTCTGCAGCTATTGACTGTAGAAATAGAGAGAGAATCACGGCCTAAAAAATTCGTTATTTATTTAAAGGGTCATGCCCGTGCGCCACCGAAAGTTAGGGCAGGGAAAAGTAAACTTTTTTGAATTGTTCTTTTTTATTTCTAGTTTTGCATGAAATCTGATATAGACCACCTTAATCTACTTTTTAAAATAAGTCAGAAAATTAGAATTTCAATAAGTATCAAGAAAGCTAGATGAGAGCACATATTACAATTTTTGAGACAGAAAAACACCGCCTTGTAAGCAAGAGCAAGCCCAAATTAACACATCTCCTAACTTCTTTTTTAAGTTTATAAAACTATGTAGATCTTTTGGTCAAACTGCTATTTTTCTTATCTTAGCACCTATTGCGCGGCTTTATAGTACAGTCGACGCTCTCCATAACGGACCCGAAGGGACCGACTTTTTTGTCCGTTATAGAGAGCGTCCGTTATGTAGAGCGTCTATTTAAGTCAAATTATAATAACTCTAATCAAATCGGCCAAATTTTTTGTCCGTTATGGAGAGCTGTCCGTTATGGAGGGAGTCCGTTATGGAGAGCGTCGACTGTACTGTTTTTTACCGACACAAAAAAGTCTGAAAATTTTCAGAATAAAATTAAAAAAATATCGTATTTTTTCTAATAATCACCCTCCCTCGTTTTTTTGACTAGGATTTCACAGTTAAGGCTACTTTTGATATACAATTTCAAGATTTTTCAGGGGTTGAAAAGTAATTCCAAAGAACAAATCCAAACCCCCTCCCCCCAGGCGGATATATAGAGAAAATACGGTAACAGTAGTTGTGAAACTAATTTTTGATGTAAAAAAATATTTTTTTTGTTAAAATTTAATTTAACGCAAAATTCACCTGGTCAGTATTCAAAGTGATCACACCAAAGTCATTTTTTCCTGCCAGATATTCAATTTGGAATGTCATCTCCGAGCTGGTTTGGCAACTTGCAGTATTTTTATCGTTCGAATGATTTTGAGAGACCCTCCAAACACGGATCCTAAAATATGGCCATAGACTTCAATAATTAAATTAAATATATAGAAAAGTTGCCTAGTTGATCGAAGAATCGATTGCACCATGATGCCCTGTTTATTATAACTATTTATTTTGTGTTAAAATTATGGATTCTCACATTGTCTTCGTACTCTAACACAATTTGCCTCCTCCCCACTTTCAATTGGCAGCATGTATTGGCTTGAGGAAAGTCGGAGACCACAGGTTTCAACAATTCATAACCATAGTTGGGTTGCAGATGACACATGCGAACAAACTACAGAATATACATATATAACCTTAAGATATAATTGTATGCTCAGACTTGCTTAAAATCCCCTTCTTCTTGTACTATGCTTAGTCTTTCTTTGGTGTCTGCTGAGATTCTCATCAAATCGCGCTGCAGGTCGTTTAACGCCTGAAAACATATATTTTAGCAGCGGAACTTGTTTACTTGGGGGGGACCTTTTTTGGTCAACTGTGAATAGTGTTCAGACGTCTCCTAAGTAATTTTTATACGCTAAAAACGATAAAAAGAGTTCTTTCCAAACAATTTCCGTACTAAAAAGACATGTTTCGAAAAAAAATTTGGTTATCAAAGATTGACCAACTGCCTTGGTCCCCCAAGGTAAAATATCTTATTTTAAGGTATCCTACCATGTTTTCATCACTGGAGCTGGGCAAAAAGAGTCTTTAATGCATGTATGATCAAGAGTCTTGCTCGGAATTATGTCAAAGGTAAGTGAGATGCGCACACCCACATACCTTAGACACAAACCACTCGAAAGGGACTCTGGATGCATAAAAACAGTATGCATACCAGAGTTTCTTTATGCGGTAGGCCCCAGCTAACAAAACTATGTTCAAAATCCCATTTTCCGGTATTTTTGAGGATATGAAGGTACCTTTTTTGGTTTATTTAGCTTAGGGGACCAAGGCAGTTGGTCAACCTTTGATAACCAAATTTTTTTTCAAAACATGTCTTTTTAGTATGGAAATTGTTTGGAAAGAACTTTTTTTATCGTTTTTAGCGTATAAAAATTACTTAGGAGACGTCTGAACACTATTCACAGTTGACCAAAAAGGCCCCCCCCCCAAGTAAACAAGTGCTTTAGCAGCTGCCTAATAAATATTTGAAATCGCTGCTCTTGATTGCGTTTGTCACAATATTGGAGCAGTATAATTTGCCAAAAAAAACATTCAATGAGAATTACTTTAGTAAAAAATGGCATGTCCTCAAAAATGACCATTCACACTAAGTTAGCCACCTCTAGTGCGAATTTTTTTTCGTATGCCTTCTCAAAACTAAATTGTTTTAGAAAATAAATTACCTGCAAAAAAAGTAGTTTCAAACATCCAGGGTCATCAGTAAAGGTTCTTCCACAGATGGATCCCACGTGACTCTTCTAATGGTGATTTTGTAAAAAACGCCAGACTCAGTGTTGTCTTTGTTGGCTAGTTGTTGGGAGATGAATGGTGACTCAAAATTTTTCAGCCAGCGTATACCTTAAAAATTGTACATAAAAAACTTATAAAAAAATGAACGAACAAATTTGGTCAAAGAGTATGTTGGAGACTAAGCCGTTTTCTCCGCTCGCATTTCTCGGCTGAGCTAAGAATAGACCGAAACAGCTCATATAGTGTTTGTTCATTCCAATCACGTCGCAAAGTTTCTGAAATGTTTTAACACAATAAATATTATGCAGGGTGTCCTAAGAAAAAGGCACTTTTTTAAACGAAAACTACTTTTCTTGTAGACCAGATTTCGGCAAAACAGATCTTCAAAATCTGGTCTACAAGAAGTATAGTATAGATTGTGGAAAACATTGTAAATAAGAATGGGGAGGAAGATTACTGTTATAAAACCAGTGCCATCCTTTTCAATATTTATGAAAATTTGGCCTGACCTGCATGACAATGGCTGTAGAATCGTCAGAATAGCAGTCTAAAACCATTGGTCTTCCATCTAAATTACACAAATTACCACGAAGTGAATTATTTTTGTAATCTACTTACCCGGCAGAAATATCTCTAATTTGACTGAGGAAATAGGAGGAGCGAAAGAGCTCTAAAACTCAATACTAACTACGAGTTAAGACAAGGATCCGATATAAAAATTTTAAAATACAGTCAACTCTCGATACAGTGTACCCTCGATATAGTGTAGATCTCGATATAGTGTATATATTTTGAACCTGATTTAGTCAGCCCTGAGCCAAACTGGCTTATAGTGTACCCTCGATACAGTGTAACCCTCGATATAGTGTATATTTTTTCTCGCCCCCGGGGCTACACTGTATCGAGAGTTGACTGTAAAGCACTTTTGACAAAACAAAGTGCCATGTTATCTAGTGCTTATTAAGTTTTGAGTGCCAAAAATAAATTAAGCATTTTAAGTGAAACCTGAAAACTTCTAGAGATTTTTGAGTCTTTTTAAATCCCAAAGAAAGCACAATTCCTTTAAATAAAGCACAGATCAAAACCCTGGGTTAATTGCTTTTGCAAATTCTTTGCAATATACCTCTTATTACTTTTTTTCCGACACATTAAAAATATGTCTAGTTTGAAAATTTCAAAAATCATTGAATTTTCATAGTTAATGTATAATCCTTAGATTTAATAATTTGAAAATTACAATTTGGAATTCAAGAAAAGCCTTTTCCAGGATAGCATGTCTAGCAACATCAGGGTTTTGTATAACTAAAAGTTTTCAAAATATAGCAATGAAACTGCAATCAACAAAAATATTTAATTTTACTACAGGGTTCGCCATCCTTGTCGGACTTTTTGTTTTGCTCATAACTTTTTGAATTTATTATGTTTTGATGAGATCTTTTTTTTATTCGATAGAGGACACCATAGGCAATCGAATGACACCAAACATGCATATTAACATTTATTGAAACATCAACAAAAACAGCAGACAAAATCAACAACGAGGCTGCGTTCGGTAGACTTGATCCTTTATCCATCCCCAGAGAAAGAAGTCGCACGGAGTGAGACGTCTTCCATTGGCTAAACCGCAAGTTCCGAAACCGGTGGATGGGAAGAAGTTCAGCAAATCGTCCTGCTCCTTATGCTTGGCCGCCGTATTCGCCTGATCTCACCCGTGCGACTTCTTCTCTGGGGATGGATAAAGGATCAAGTCTACCGAACGCAGCCTGCCGATCTTGAGGAACTGAAGCAACGAATCGTCCGAGCATTTCAAGAACTGCCGCCTGACATGGTCCAACGTGCAATGAACAGCTATGGCCGTCGCCTTCAACGATGCATCGAAGTTCAAGGAAGAAGCGTCGAACAAGAATATGGGAATATTGAATGAAAATTTGTTGGGTTTTCGTTGTTGATTCTGTCTGCTGTTTTTGTTGATGTTTCAATAAATGTTAATATGCATGTTTGGTGTCATTCGATTGCCTATGGTGTCCTCTATCGAATAAAAAAAAGATCTCATCAAAACATAATAAATTCAAAAAGTTATGAGCAAAACAAAAAGTCCGACAAGGATGGCGAACCCTGTATTTTGACTTTGTTCACGCTGCAAGAACTTTTTCTTTCTAGTCAACTAGTGAACTTTAAAAAGCATTTTTTATTTTTCGGGCAGCTTGTAACTAAAAAGAATAGATCGGCGCTGGCGCTCTTCTTTAACTGGAGGTTTTTAACAAGAGCATATCTAAAAATTATTAAAAAAACAGAAAATAACTTATAAAAGCCTGAATTGGCACAAAAAATTTGTCAAAAAATAGGTAAAGACTTTATACCTGGCACACCTAATGTTTTACTTCTAAAAAAGTCAAAAGATACCTCCTTGAAAATATTTAGCAAGTGCTTCCCTCCTTTCATTAACCGCCTTGGTGTCTAGCGTCCGCCAAACCTTTTTTGGTGGAAATTCAGGTGCATCAAGTCGAAAGCCGAAAGTATCCACCAACTTTTCGTGCAGATTAAATAAGGTGCTGTACCTGGCACTACAATGGTAGGCTCCATTTAGATGAATGTCAAACACCTTAAGCTAAGCAATGTAAATATTATTTAGGGATTTTAAGAATGAAAATTGCAAACATTGTATTTTTTGTAAGGCTCACGTTTGTCCGACAAAGATTGAACTGTCGGAATAGTGAAATGTATCATGTTAGCATCCCAAACAAAGACATTGCTAAAAAATTATATTCTTATTTGAATTTTACTTGAAATAAGAACGATGAAAATCTAAGTTTTTAAAAGGCGCAAATCCAAATGGAAATACTCTAATGATCTCAAAGCAAGTTTTCTTATGCATACTATATAAATTTGCAGACTTTGTCAAGGAACTACTTGGGAACTCCTTCGGAATGCTCATCCCCTACTTTTTCGATTTTTTTCGAAATTTTAAGAACAATTTTTCTCTAACTGTCTTCTCCTCTTCTCTTTTCTCGTTATTTCCAGAATTTTCTCTCACTGTCTAGTGCTCCTGCTCCAAATGCTATATAAACCAGTGGAATAAGCATGGAGACAATTCCAAACAAACTCAAGTTCTATTCCAATCTATATTCTAATCTCATCTTCAACAATGTCTATTATTCCATTCGAGGACTTGTTTATGCCTGCTCATCGTCCAGTCTACTATCACCAGCGCTACACCCCTGACTTGATGACCTCGCTTCTCAATGACTCTTTTGGCCAGTTACAGCAGTTGGAACGTCAGTTGGGCCAAGCTGTGCAGGAAGATGGCAACAACTACAACTTCAAGTGCAGTGTGGCCGGCTACCGTCCCGAGGAGTTGAGTGTGGATGTGCAAGGTGAGCAGTTGGTGATCCAAGGCAAACACCAACAGCAAGACAATGACCAGTCCATCCACCGCACTTTTGAGCGTCGTCTGACCCTTCCCCCCAGTCTTGACAAACAGTCTATCCAGTGCCATTTGGATGAGCAGGGTCGTCTCCAGGTGCAGGCAGTCAAGAAGGGGGTTGAGCAGCACAGCAAAGTCAACATCCCAATTGGCTTCAAAGCTTCTTCAGACCAACAGCAGTTGACCAGTGGCAACCAGGAGGGGGACAAGAAGGCTAACAAGAAATAAAAGTTGTTTTTACAGATGTTTTTATAAGCTTTATTGAAATGCTTTACTTTTGATCTGTTTAATTTATTATTTTCAATAAATATTGTTACTTCAAAAATTTATGATTTTGCAAGGTATATAACATAATTTCAACTACAGTCTAGTCTCGTTTATCCGACACCCCCTCAAGTTCGTTCCCACCTAGTGTCCGACACTTTTTCAAGCCAATTTTTAAAATGTTTCGCCAGTTGTCTTTGGTCAGTTCAATCCGAAACATTGCAATGATTTTGATTTTAATTTCATCCTTTACAGCATCCATGGCTCGTTTATCCGACACTTCTTTTAAAAGTCAGGTGTCGGATAAACGAGAGCCGTGGGTCTTTATGGCAACGTAAAAGGATTTGGGAAAAACGATCGGTAAAATCAGTATCCTTGCGATATTTCGGACTAAAACAATCAAAGACAACTGGAAAAACATTTTAAAAATTGGCTTAAAAAAGTGTCGGACCCTAGGTGGGAACGAACTTGAGGGGGTGTGCAGTGTTTGGACCTCGTACTCGTACTACGAGTACGAAGTACGAAAAGAAAATTGGAGGTATGAGTAGGAACAGCGTGAAAATACAAGTATTAATAGATTAACTGACAATTTTTCACTTAGTGAAATTCCGTTTTGTGAAATGTTTATTTTGAAATTATCAAAAAATTATATGTTGTTGAAAAATAGCAAAAAACGAGGTTTTGATAGACTACAAGAGGTCTTTGTTTTTAAAGTCCGTCGCGAGTTCTCTATTTCAAAATAACGAGCAAAAATGAAGTAGAACTAAAAACTACTGAAATTTTAAGACTATGGAAAGAAGTAAGAAGTGAGAGTCATTATTTTTGTAGTACGAGTACGAAGTACGAGCAGCAAATGTTTGTAGTACGAAGTACGAGCAGCAAATGTTTGTAGTACGAAGTACGAGCAGCAAATGTTTGTAGTACGAAGTACGAGCAGCAAATGTTTGTAGTACGAAGTACAGCAGCAAATGTTTGTAGTACGAAGTACGAGCAGCAAATGTTTGTAGTACGAAGTACGAGCAGCAAATGTTTGTAGTACGAAGTACGAGCAGCAAATGTTTGTAGTACGAAGTACGAGCAGCAAATGTTTGTAGTACGAAGTACGAGCAGCAAATGTTTATAGTACGAAGTACGAGCAAAATTTTGTTGTACGAGGTACGAGTACGAAGTACGAGCAGCAAATGTTTGTAGTACGAAGTACGAGCAGCAAATGTTTGTAGTACGAAGTACGAGCAGCAAATGTTTGTAGTACGAAGTACGAGCAGCAAATGTTTGTAGTACGAAGTACGAGCAGCAAATGTTTGTAGTACGAAGTACGAGCAGCAAATGTTTGTAGTACGAAGTACGAGCAGCAAATGTTTGTAGTACGAAGTACGAGCAGCAAATGTTTGTAGTACGAAGTACGAGCAGCAAATGTTTGTAGTACGAAGTACGAGCAGCAAATGTTTGTAGTACGAAGTACGAGCAGCAAATGTTTGTAGTACGAAGTACGAGCAGCAAATGTTTATAGTACGAAGTACGAGCAAAATTTTTGTTGTACGAGGTACGAGTACGAAGTACGAGCAGCAAATGTTTGTAGTACGAAGTACGAGCAGCAAATGTTTGTAGTACGAAGTACGAGCAGCAAATGTTTGTAGTACGAAGTACGAGCAGCAAATGTTTGTAGTACGAAGTACGAGCAGCAAATGTTTGTAGTACGAAGTACGAGCAGCAAATGTTTGTAGTACGAAGTACGAGCAGCAAATGTTTGTAGTACGAAGTACGAGCAGCAAATGTTTGTAGTACGAAGTACGAGCAGCAAATGTTTGTAGTACGAAGTACGAGCAGCAAATGTTTGTAGTACGAAGTACGAGCAGCAAATGTTTGTAGTACGAAGTACGAGCAGCAAATGTTTGTAGTACGAAGTACGAGCAGCAAATGTTTATAGTACGAAGTACGAGCAAAATTTTTGTTGTACGAGGTACGAGTACGAAGTACGAAGGCTGAAATTTAGCAGTACGAAATACGAGTACGACCATTTCCTGAAAGTCCAAACACTGGGGGTGTCGGATAAACGAGACTAGACTGTATGCAAACTTTCTTTAAACTTAAAAATATAAATAAAAAATTAAAAATCAAACTTTGAGCTAATAGCAAATATAATAGTTTATTCGCTTTTTTGACGAGTTTATTCATGCCATATCTCTTTTAAAATTTTAGGCCTTTTGTCGATTTTTTTTATTATTTTGTAGCTGAGACTCTGGCAAATTTAATGACACAAGTTGTGCGTACAATAACTTAGGGTTGCACATGGTCATTTAACCGAAAAGTGGGTCGAAGGGAAAAATAAGATGAAACCAGAAACCGGGTGCAAAAACTGGAGAAAAAAGACGGTTTTAGGTTTAAGCAGTGTATAAAATGACCTCAAAATTTAAAATAAATAGTAAATTAACGTTAAAAAAATGTAGCAACAAAATTATTTATTAAGAATGGTACCACCTACAATCAGCTCATCTCACTGGTTACAATTTGGGTGGAACTTGCCTCAGAGTGCTCTGCAAAAGTCGGGTTTAAATGGTTGCTAAACACACAAAGTTAGCTAGAACACTCAAGTGGATGAATAATTTCTAGGTAAAAAGAGTTTTCCTTGACAATTACCATTACTAAACCTAGTAGTGTTTTAAGCTATCCAAAAAAATCTGCTTTTGAAATATGCATTTATACTTCTTTTTATATATTTGGAATGAATTTTTTGTAGGGCATATATTTTATGTAATGTAATGGTGTCATGTTTTTATTATTAGCCATATTTGCAGAAGAGACATTGATAAAAGAAGACCTTTCTTTAAAGAACAAATAATCTTTCTTTCACAGTTTTATTGTGTGTAAACTTTAAAAATATATTTTTTATAGCAGAAAAACTACTAAGCATATCATGTAATATTAGGCCAATATATAATGCGTGTCGTTTTTTAAATTAATCTCTTCGAATTGACAGTTCTAGCAAAATTTTCGTATCCTGTTAAACACCCTTAATATGCATCACAACTTGTAAGAATACTGAAAAGTTTCAGCCACCTAACTGTTTTAAAAGTAAATTAAATACACAAGCTCTAGGGTGGGGAGCCTCATCTAAATAACTACCAAAACGGTATAGTGGAACTAGAGACAGAAAGAAGCCTTCGGGTGAGATTTCAGGACGGGATTTTTGGAGAAAAAAAATCGGGATCGGGATTGTCGCTCAGAAATTTCGGGATTTTTCCTAATTCTATCTTTTATTGACAACACTATTTACAAACAACAACAAGGGAACAAATATAACGAACGTCTGTCTGGTACGAAATATCGATAGTATTTCGATTTTACCGATCGTTTTTGAGAAAGCCGGCATTTCCGGCATAAAGACCCCTAACGATCCCATTAATGTTTACCTATTTTAGATTTTAATAGGTTAATAGGAGCGTTGTGGGTCTGTATAAGCCCCGCCCAGACTTAGGCGAAACACGAGTGCCGAAACAATCGAAAATTATTTAAATTTTCAAAGTTTTTATTTTCTTTTCTTAAAAATTTTTTACTCAATATGACCGCCAGATTATAGTGGTCATTTTGGTAACAACAGTTCTAAAAAAATTTAAATTGGGTGATTAAATCAGTTTAAATAATGTTTCGGGTGTGTGTTTCGCCATACCCCGAAACATACACCTTAAACACCATTTAATCACCCAATTTAAGTTTTTTTAGAACTGTTGTTACCAAAATGACCGCTATAATCTGGCGGTCATATTGAGTAAAATTTTTTAATAAAAGAAAATAAAAACTTTGAAAATTTAAATAATTTACGATTGTTTCGGCACTCCTAAGTCTGGGTGGGTAGCCATAGCAAAACTACCATGTTTCTCAAAAACGATAGGCAAAATCGGAATCTGGAGTCTGAATCTGAACTAGACTGATGAATAGGTAAACATGATTGAAGATAAACTTCAAAAATTAAAGCAAAAAAGTGTCGAACCATATCGAGGCTCGAATGTATTAGTTATTTTTAAAGATAGTTACAAATTATATATTTTTCCTTACAAATAATTGCAACGATCCTTAAATATTTTTTAATCTCACATTTTTTATTTTTCTTGCTCACTATGGTTCAAAAGAATATTCTTGGCTCATAATTTTGGTTTCGTGCAGTTCCTTTGGCAGCCTAAACTTGGTTATTCATCTTTTTGTTATTTTTTGATGTTTTAGAGGCTGCAAGAAATTATTCATTTTCGTTCCAGCAAAAAATATTTGTTTTCGCCATTTCAATTCTATTTTTCTTATATTTTGATCTAGTTCTTCAAATAAAATTTGATTGCCCGAAAATCTATTCATCTATTGCCTTTTGAGTAGTCTAATATAGTTAATTGCGCAAGCTAAAAAGCAAGTGGAAATGCCGCACAAATCTTTGTCAGTGAGTAAGTTAACTAGTTTATTCCTTTAATTTCAATAGTTTTTGACTTGTATAATATTTTTAAATTTTCTGGATTGAATTTATATCATAACTCCTATCGGGGCCGTGATCGGGCCGGGTTTCTTCCTATTCCACTCTACCCATGGATCTGGTCTACTTCACCCTTAGACCCATTTTTACTCCGCCGTTGACCTGGTCCACTCCACCCAAAGCCCTGATTCATTTTTTTGGTCTTAAAATTACTATATGCACCCTCAGATTCTGAACTTTCCTCATCCGAAAAAAATTGCTGTGACAGACAGAAACATCATTTTATTATGTAGGGATGAATGAACATAGAGAAACCTTTTTATTATAAATCCTTTATCAAAAATCCAAAAAGAAGTACAGTAAACCCTCGATTTAATGGCCCCTTTGGATCGACTCTAGGGGGCTGTTAACTCGGAGAGGGGTTGGCTTCGAAAAGGTTGAAAATTCTTTTGAAGATGTTCAAGAGGCCCGTTAAATCGAGGTTTGATTATAAACAGGTCAAAACTCAACTAGTACTTACAGCTAAAAAGCTAATTCACTTCAAACAATAATGAAAACTCTGCTTAGCGAACAATAATCATCACGACCTACAGTTCCTAACTGCCTTTGCCAATTATTGGGTTCATGATAGATAGAGTCATCACAACACAGCTAAAATTTCCCCCAATCTTCCTTGATGGTTTATTTATCGAATTTGAGTAGAGTGTGAATCAGAATCTAACCAAAGATGCATTTGAGACAACTTATTGCCCAATTTCAATTTAATTTAAATCGAGTGGCCGTTAAATCGAAGGTGACTGTATAAAACTTAAGAGGTAATTAGTAATGTAAGTATGTAAAACATTTTACAGGATTGCTATCAAAATTCGGATGTAACTAAATTGTTGCCCCTAAAGTCTGAACTTTTGCCCCTTTTCAATTTTTTCTTGCCCCTTTTTCAAATTTCAAATAAGATAGCTGAAATCCTGCCCTTTTTCTGAAATTCTGCACCTTTTCAACCAAAATCGCATAAATTTCTCCGATTTGGGGCATTCGATTAAAAAGTCGGAACAATTCACCCGAAGAAAAAATTAAAAGGGGGCAAGAATTCAGACTTTAGGGGCAACAATTCAATTTGACTTTAGACCTAAAAATAAAAACGGTTTAAATCACAACAATTTTCTGCTAGAACCAACTTAATTCCTGTAATCCACAATCACTTCCTGCATTTGTTTATTGAACTTTGTGGGTGTTTGGAAAGTGTGTAGAAAGAGAAACTAATGTTTATCTATTTGGTTCAACTGTTTTATTATAAAATCGCCAGTATTATTAACATGATTTTTTTTGTATGAACGGTTTAAATTTCTTAAATGGATGGTAAACGCCATCTATTGACAAGTATGCAAGGAAAAAGTTTCGAATTTGGTATGTGCTTCATTATAAAAAGAGAGCTCTACTGCTATATGCTGTATTTTTATTAATAGACCGTTGAGAAAGCAAATTTAAAAAAATATTTGTGCTATTTGACGTATGAACTAAGTCACATCTAAATTTAATTTTGTTCAGAAGTTCGCAACCGAGTGCTTAACAATCAAAGGCGCAATTCATCAGCCAATCAGTCCCGTCCATCACTATCCCATTTGTTGCTGGGATCTCCAAATGTCAATAGTAAAATTATAGTTTTAGCCATTTAAAGGGGCATGCCCACGCTAATAAGAGGTGGTGCCGGGGAATTCAATTTTTTTTCCTAATCATCGAACTTCCGCACGGATTTTTTAACTTGGTTTCTGACAAAACCATACCTAAATTAAATTCTAGGCGTGGTTTTGTTAGAAACCAAGTTGAAAAATCCGTACAGAAGTTCAATGATTGGGGGGAAAAATTGAATTCCCGGGCACCACCTCTTATTAGCGTGGGCATGCCCCTTTAAGTAAAAGTTACCCCATTGTTTTAGTCAACTCGCTGCAAGTCCAAATGCCATCACCAGTGTCTATTTCTCCACCACTTAGCTCGCCAGGTTTTCAAAATATACTTTAATTTGCGAAAAAAACTTTTTAGGCATTTCAAAGAGAAACAAATTTCCATTGGGTAAATATTTTATATTTTAAATACAAGAGCGACTCTTCTTAAAGGGAGTGGTCAACTTGTGTGACCAGGAATTTCCTTGACGCTGTTGCGTCTTCGACGCAAGTGATGTCTACAAAATTCTTCGCTTTCCCAGCCTGGGGTTTGGTGGCCTATTGGTTATAGGGAGTGGGATCAAATATCCCCTGCATTCCCCCTTTTCCAATTCACGAGCTGGTGGCCGTGACCGCTCGCGACAACGCATGGCGCTGTGGATGAGCGTTTGTTTGTTCGACTCCACCTGGTGGCACGCTAGTTATTTTGGCTTGTCCGACCAATGTCTAGGGGTAATTTGGGTCGCTCATTTCGAACCTGGCTTGAAAAAGTAAAATTAATCCTACACATTCGGCAAAGAGGCCAAAATACGTAGCGTGCCACCAGGTTGAATCGAATTTGCACACCGATTCCCTTTGAAATGGGTTTTTTAGAATAGTTCTGCTATAGTTTCAAACATTTAATACTGCAGTCAAACCTCTTGAAAGGCAATTTTGTGCCAATTTGACTAGTGGATAGCTTAAAGGGGCATGCCCCAAAAAAGGCGTGGGGACCAGCAGTTTTTTTTAATCGTTCGATTTTTCACTCGTTTTGCATCAAATCTATATTCATGACCCTATACTACTTTTAAAAACTAGGCAGAAAACTTTAAAAATTTAGATAAGAACGCACGTAAATTTTTTTGAGAAAGAAAAGAACTGTTGGTTTCTGCCTTTTCTCAGTTAAAGCACGCGCATGCCCCCTTAAAGTGGTTTGGCTATAAAATTTATTGATTGTAAAAAAACTCTTTTTGACAATTTTACGGTGTAATTATTTTGAAGTTTTCAAAATTCCCAAAGATAAAGCTGTCAGCAGCTACATGTGTATTTTCAGTGATTCCTGCTGACTCTAAAGCCTTCGAATACCCAGAGTTGAGTGCACCAGACAGCGAAGATGATGAACTCCAACAGCTTTACCTGGCAATGGGCGGTGCAGACAAGTTGCACAGAAGAAATTCTAGTTGGTTTCCAAATATAGTTGTCTCACCACGAAGTGCCTTACCACCTATTTCAGAGTATGCAACAAGAAAATCTTTTTCCACCGCTTGTTCAAATGCACAAGCTGGGATGCGAAAGGTAAAATACATCTTTAAAATGTTTTAAAATACCGTTTTTACCCAATTTTTAGGTAATGAGGGTTGTGGTAGTCGGTCCCAAAAAAGTCGGCAAAACTGGTATTTTGTCAATTTCTTGTGTCAGCAACTGCAAAAATAAAAATATTTGCAGCAATTCTCCAGCAATTGGCAAGGTTTAACGACATAACTGGCCAGGTAAATAATAAGATTGGCTATAAATTTATAATTTCGATTTATGAAAGAATGACACCTTTTATGTTTAGCCCTATATTGCTACAATTGACGACACTTACCAGATCCAGCTAGATTCAGCCAATGAACGCCCCAAGGAAATTCTTATTTTCCATGATACAGCGGGTGTTTCTGACTTTGGGCCTTTTGAGCTGAAAAAACAATATATTCAGGTAAATCAATTTTATTTTTTAACTAAATATTAACTGTAGGAGAACGGGTGTGCCGAAAAAGGTAAAGGAATATTTGGTAAACGGCACATCTGGTAAAAATTTTTTTGGTAAAGGCACACTTGGTAAAACAAAATATTGGTAAAGGCGTTTTCTGGCTCTTTTACTGTCATAGATATGATTAGGGTTGTTAAGCGAAAAGCCGAAATGTCAAAAAATTTCCCCTAAAATTGCGTTTTTATCCATGTTGACATAATTTTTTTGTAAAGTTTCATAGTAAAAGATGGCCTAGAATTTAAGCTTTCTAATGGCATCAAAATTGCGTAAGGGTCATATAAAAATCACGGATATTTATAAAAAAACATTTTCGGCCTGAAAAGCAGATGAATTTTTTATTTTCGGCTTTTCAAGCCGAAAATGTTTTAGATAAATGTATTTTCTAATCGATTCAAAATCGTGTTTTGGCATTGTGTTTTATCCCACTTTTTGACCATTTATCTCAAGTTACCACCCATTTTTAGCTCATCTTTCTAGCTACAAAATGGGTGGTAACTTGCCTGAGAGAAGTGATCAAAAAGTGGGCTAAAAACACAATGCCAAAAACACGATTTTGAATCAGGGGGCGTTAATTAGAGAAAATACGGTATCTGTGATTTTTAAATGACCCTTACGCAGTTTTGGTGTCATTAGAAAGCTTATATTCTAAACTATCTATTCATTATGAAACTTTACAAAAAAAATGTACGAAAAAAATAACGAATAACAAAAATTTTTTTTGACATTTCATCCTTTAGCTTAACAACCATAGTGACCGCGATAAGCGAAAATTGGACGGCGTCCCGTCCGCCGTCTTGACGTTTTTCGCCGACCGTCCGACCGGCCGTCCTTAGATTTTTGCGTTCGACCGGCCGTCCAACCGGCCGTCCTTCAAAAAAAAATTTTCGCCGGCCTTCGGCCGG
Organism: Ditylenchus weischeri; assembly: GCA_029231635.1. Lineage (NCBI taxonomy): Eukaryota > Metazoa > Nematoda > Chromadorea > Rhabditida > Anguinidae > Ditylenchus > Ditylenchus weischeri. Next base: position 714,135 of record JAMRYI010000004.1, on the reverse strand, counting down.
CCGTCCAATATTTCGCCGTCCTCTGAAATTTAGCCCCGGCCGTCTACCGGCCGTCCAAAGTGAATTTTTTTTTGCCGGCCGTCCACCGGCCGTCCAAAGTCAAATTTTTTTCGCCCCTCTTCGACCGGCTGTTCTTATTGCAGTGTGCATGTATTCGGGATTAGTTATCAGTGGTTACACATTTATTATTGACGTTTAAAAGTTTGGGAAGTTTTCAAAATTGTTATTGCGATATACTACTTATCACCTTGCAGTCAATTTTTTCCCCACCGTCCGATCTGCCGGCCGTCTTTATTTTTTTCACCGGCCGTCCACCGTCCCGTCCTGACTTTTCACGACCGGCCGTCCGACCGGCCGTCTTTTCGAAAAAAAATAATCCGCCGGCCGTCCTTAAAAAAATTTCAGCCTGCGGCCGGCCGTCTAATTTTTTATTTTTGGACGGCGGCCGTCCGACCGTCTCACTTTTCGGCGCCGTCCGGACGGAGACGGGGACGGGACGGGCCCGGAGGACGGCGCGGTCACTATGTTAACAACCCTAGATATAATCTAGGGTATTTTGAAAGGGTATCTTTTACCTAAACAATTCACCCAATCACGTTTACCACTGCACCACGAACTCAACTGAGTACGTCAGTTATAATTGATTGATGATTGATAGAGCCTGATTGAGGTAGACCGCAAAGCACTGATCGGAACTGATCGAGCTACCCACCTAGTTATTCTCACATGGATACCGCTCCTGATTACCATCATCTGAGTACCCGTGCGTAGGCGTTTTTTTCCCGTTGACTATATATCTATAGTTAATTCGTATGTCTCATTCTGAGTCAGAATGAGTGGGTGATCATTCTGACTCAGAATGATCAAATTCAGTCAATGGAACAAAAAAAACGCGCCTAACACCCCTCCCACCCAGGTTTGGTGTTCGCATGGGTGAAATCACAGTTTTTGCCTTATCAGACCGGATTCCCCGTGCGATTTTAGGTAAGAGAAAGTGGATGATTTTTGGTTTTGACTAACTTGACTTTTCTTAGGCAAGCCAGGTGGATATCCACCTTCCCAAGGGATACCGGGTTTCGGGTTTTAGGTAAGAAAATCGCAGTTTTGAGCCACTTTGATTTGGTTGGGTAAAATCACGATTTTGGTTCTATCAAAGTCAATTCCCCAGATGATTTTACGTCATAATAAACAGTTTGTTTTTTTATCTTGACTAACTTTTATTTTTTCAGGTCATTCAACTGGATATCCACCTGGACCAGGGGAATGGCTGAAATTGCAATTTCGGTCCCGTAAAACAGGATATGTCACATGATTTTTACATTCTCTTTTATCAGTAAATGATACCATCTGAATCAGACCAACTATGTACTAAGGGTTAATCTGTCCATATGGGTAGCTGCTCATAACTATCAGGATTGGGCTAACCGGGCACTGAGGGACGATGAAGACCACTGAGGGTGTAACTACTAAGGGTGTGAACACTATGCGTATAATTGAAGAGAATTTTAGTGAGAGACTACAAAATTGAAAAACAAGGGAAAAAAAGAAAAAGTTGGAATGAGAGTGTCTTTGAAACAAAAAGAACCGCAAAAGTGCTTTATCAATAGAAAATGTTACCAATTATACCTTTACCAAAGAAGTTTTACCAAATATTCCTTTACCAGAAAAAATTTTACCATATATGCTTTTACCCAATTTTTTTTATCAAATATTCCTTTACCAAAAGAAATTTTACCAAATGTGTCTTTGCCAAGAAGTTTTTTTACCAAGTGTGCCATTTATGAAATATTTCTTTACCCTTTTCGGCACACCAAGGAACATTTTGTACAGGTTGCTGATGCATTTCTTCTTGTCTACTCTCTAACAGACGCAGATTCTTGTAAGTATTTTCTGAATCCCTCAGTCCCGAAAAACACTGGAAACATTAGGGGCTAAAAAAATTTACAGCTCAAAAAATAGGTGTTTTTTGTATTTATGAAAATATACAGTAGTTTGTTTTTAGTAAGGTTTTAGGGTTGGCACAAAAAGATTTTCTGAAAAAAATTTAAAAGCTACAACCTTTATATAATCTTAACACGTACTAAACTATGCGTTCTGTGTAGTATTTCACGATGAACACGATGGCAGAAAAAAAATCGGAAACAGGTAGGATTCAGAACGGGTAAAACAGCTTCTAAAGTTTTATCACGAAATTCTTCAAATTTCTTTACCTTTTAGCAAATCCTTGATTAGGACACCGGATTCGTGCTCAGCGTAGGCAATTTATTTGTAAAACTGCTTTTAAAATTTCAAAGTCACTGTCAAATTTCAAATTCCGCTCAAGACAAAAAAACATTCAAATAGTGAATTTTGAGTTTTTTTGGGGTATAGACGTTATGTACCTTTTGTCCAATTCTGGAAAAAAGGTACATAACGTAACACGCCAAGTTATAATGCGCCAATTCAAAATATTTTCAATTTTCACCTTAAATATGACTAAAAGTCTTTATTTAAAAAAAGAGTCTTATTTGTTTTTACATGTGAAAAGGAAGTTGAACTTGTTGAAATCAAATGAGAAATTATACTGAATAATGCTAAATATATGCTTTAATGCTAAATATATATTTCATGCTAAATATATGTATGCTAAATGTATGTTTTATGCTAAATATATGCTAATTATTATATATTTTCCATGCCCGAGTCAATTTTTTCGAAATTATATCACCATCCTCGTGTGTACAATGATCGGAATGGCAGAGCAACATTGCACGACGATAAGCAGACTTGACTTGTTCGAATGTTTCCAAAGTAGGTTTATCCCATCTTTGTCTAGCCTCGGTCCATAGCACTTCATGAAGGGTTAACAACAGTTCGACAATATCACCACCCCAGCTCTCGGCTGAAGTATCGTGATGCTTAATAGATATTATTAGTAAAACAATTTAATAAAAAGAAGGTTGAAGCTCATTACTTTTGAGTCGGATATGACAAGTCGTTTTTCGCAGTTATTGATTGATTCATTTTTCTTTTTTGTTTCATATTCCACCACATAGGCTTTTTCCTCCTCATATTCTGGCAGATAGATTTTTTCCTCTTCATATTCCACCAGACATTCATTTTCCTCTTCCGTTTCATATTCCGGCACACAGGTTTCTATCTCTTCATATCTCATTAGATATTCATTTTCCTCTTCTGTTTCATATTCCGGCACATAGGCTTCTTCCTCTTCATATTCCCCAAATTCCTGCTGAATATAGTAGGTAACTGGTGGTGGTGACTGTGTAACGTAGTGAAACAACTGCAGTGGTGGATTGGGTCGATAGGTCACTTGTTGGTAGGGCTGTGGCCGGTATTGATAGCGCACCTTTAGTGGTATTGTACGGTAACATACTCTAGGCTCAGCCTTTGCATTCGAAATAGCTCCAATCGCTGACCCAAGATATTAGAACTCGACGTTGCCTGATTTATGAGTTCGATGTTTATCATACTTTCGCCACAAATCTTTATCAGCATCTCTAATTGCAATCATTTCATTCTCATATTTTGTGATGAGGGGTCTGTGAATGCACACAAATTAGCGATTATTCGGTGTAAATAATAAGCACTTACATCACAAACTGTTTTGGAAGAAAATTAGTCTCCTCGAACTTCTTGGCGTGTCCATATATTGTGCTCTTAGAAAATGTTCGGTGGTACTGTTGGGCAATATATTCTTTAACCTCCGACCAATCTATTAAATTATTTTTCATCTGCTGTAGTTGGTCACTAATATCGGCATTATCCCAACTAAATGTCTCATCCGGCATCCTGAAGTACAATCAAATTTAATCAAAATAAGAAATATATTTAATCACATATAAAACATACTCTTAGTTCACTCCTCGGCACTAACATCATTTTGGTATTTTCGTTCATAGTATCCAACATGTGTTTCGGAAGTCTTTTCCCTTTGTCTTAACACAATGTAACAATATGGACAGTTTCACAACAACAAAGGCGAAAAATAGTGATAAAAGCTGTTTAAATTGGCGTTTGAGCTTGGCGTAGTAAAAAAAGTGCCTTTTACAAATAAATTCAAATTGGCGCGTTATAACTTGGCGTGTTACGTTATGTACCTTTTTTCCAGAATTGGACAAAAGGTACATAACGTCAACGCACCGTTTTTTTGAACGTCAAATGTTTTTCGTCTTGGGCGGTATTTGAAATTTGACAGTAACTTTAATATTTTAAAAGCAGTTTTACAAATAAATTGCTCACGCTGAGCACGAATTCGGTGTCAGAATCAAGGATTTGATACAAGGTGAAGAGATTTGAAGAAGTTCGTAATAAAATTTCAGGGGCTGTTTTACCCATTCGAATCACTCTTATTTCCAATTTTTTTCAACCATCATGTTCAGCGTGAAATACTACACAAAATGCATAGTGTAGTACCCACGGCCTTTCCCATGTTAAATAAAACAGTTTTGAAAAAAACATTAAAATATTCTATTAAGTCAACAGAATGGACCTTCTTAAGAGGTATATTTGCGCGCAATTCGGCAAAGATAAAAAAGAGGTAAGTTGTTTTTGTATTTATCCTTTACCCGGAACCTGCCCATTTTGTCAATGTTGTGTTTTTAGGCTTAGGTAAGGGTAGGCCAGAGCGGACTCAAACATGTTTCTCGAAGCATGAGTAAGTAAAAAAACATGTTTGAGTCCGTCCTAACACACGCTTGCCCACCCTTGCCTAAGCCTAAAAAGACAACATTAACAAAATGGGCAGGTTGCGGATAAAGAATAAGCACCCTTTTTTAAACATAAAACGAGAATTTTGTGAGATTATTATTACCCTTTGAGGTTCCGATAATTGGTAAAATAATTTATTTGAAGATCACATAGAAAGTTATTTTTGATGTCTTTCTAGTTGTTGGAACTTGTGCAGACCTCCCTGGCCGACAAATAGACAGGTAAATAAATTTTATAATAAAATTGATTGAATATATTGAAAAATTTATGAATTTACTATAGTTCGCAATTGCGCCTAATTAGGCGCACTGCGCCAAAGTGTTTTGTCGTCCTGCAACCAGGGAAGGCAATTTTGGGACTATATCGTATACATATAGTACCATGTGAGTACCAAAAAAAGTACTAAATTTAGTACCATGGTACTAAATTTAGTACTTTGGTACTAAAAAAGTACTATATTTATACTAAATAGTACCATTTGGCCTTACCTGCCTGCAACTACGCCTAAAGTGCGCCTTTAATAATAAATAATTTTAGGCGCAGTTTTGGCACTATTTAGGCGCAGTTTGGATGTCATTGGGTTGCTAGCTTTTAGCTAGATTTTTCGGCCTAATTAGTGTTTTCGGATTAGGTTTGACCATTAGCTAACATTGAAAACACTTTTCGAAATAAATATTGACCCATGTGCATAGTTGCACGGCCAAAAAAATCGGCGCCGGGCGCCGACCACGGCGCCGGGGTCTGAAAAAATCGGCGCCGGGCGCCGGCGGCAGCGCCGGCAGTTTTCAAAAATTGGCACCGGCGCCGGCGCCAGCGCCGGCGCCAGGGTCATGAAAAAGTGGCGCCGGGCGCCGGAATGAAAACCAAAATCGGCGCCGGGCGCCGGAATTTGAAGAATTTGTAATTATTTTGTTTTTGTCTAGTTGCAAATAGCCAAAAGATCATATGCAAGTTTTGTTAATAAAGGATATGCCTAAAAATAATATTTTGCGGCGTTCATCAATAATGAAATCTTACAGCACTTCTTTCTTTCCAAAAGTCAACAGCACTATTTTTAATAGGAAAATTTTTTTTTCTATCTCGTCAAACAAATTTCTTTACACTCATTACTTTGTTAGATTTTATGACTTTCACAGTCCCGAAACCAAACGGTGATGTTTGTTCTTCTTCTTCTGTTTCACTTGCTTCAGAAGTAGTCAAATAATATTTCAGGACTAACTTTTTCAAAACAGATTTACCCAGATCTCTTTTGCTGGTTAAAATGCTCAAACGTTTGGTAAAACTTCAAGTTAGATATATGAACAACAGTTTCATTTTTTTTTGTTACAACAATTTTCATCAGTGAATTTTCTACATAGAGTTTCAGCAAACAGCGCCGCCGGGCGCCGACCAGGGCGCCGTGGTCCGAAAAAGTCGGCGCCAGCGCCGACAGTTTTAAAAATCGGCGCCGGCGCCGATTTGTCTTAAAATTTTCGTCGGCGCACACCGGCGCCGGCGCCCGAGGGCGCCGGCGCCCGTGCAACTATGCCCATGTGTGCTCTTCTTTCAGTGATTTAAGCTTTGCTACTTTGCTCAGCTACTTTTTTATAGCGCATGTTTTACATTAGTTGTTAACCGATCCTATATATACTCCTGACAATTTTTTTTGTTTTCCAGGTAAATATCACGGACTCAAGTCAGAAGATCTCTTAAGCCAAGTCGAGGATGTCCAGCAGTCGTTTTGAATAAATCAGATTCGACACCCCGACACCCTACACCATTTCTAATAAATCAGACGATCTGCGAGCCCTGATGTAACGTCAAGTCCGGATTTTGTCTACGTGTTAGCTAAATGCTTTTTCAGGCTATATGTGGTCGAAGTGTCACTCTCTATGTGCCTTTGTGCTCCAAACCCAAGACAGTATGGCTAGGCCTTTTTAACATAATTGTCGGAGCGCGTCAACTTCTATACAAGAGGCTGCCTAGCTAAAGATTATAAGTCACATACTATTTACCATAACCATCTGCCGGATTTATATCATTAATTTTCAGGTACAACTCTTTCAGATATCTTATTTTTATTAAGGAAATTCTATTATGGTCAATAATCAGGTCAGTAATTAGTTTTATTATATCAATGACAGCAATTGCTAGCTTTGAACCGAAAGCTTCGAAAATCTACTCGGTGTTAGTCAGATAGTTTTCGTTTTCTCTTATAGACTGTCTTGGTTTTCAGTTTCAAACGAAGTGATTAATACAGTGATTACCTGAGTATCACATAGCAAGAACTGAATAATTCAGAAAAAAGAACGGTCGAAGGCACATGGAGAGTGGCACTTCGACCACATACAGCTCGACAAAATTGCACAGAAATATTAAAGTAAACTGATCAGAGAACCTAAAAGAACAAATAGAAATACTGAAAAAGCGTCTCAAAGCTGTAAAATCAAGACGAAGCCAACTGATGCGTGCATCCCACGATTGTGGGACATCCTCGACATGCTTCTGAGGTATTTTGACTTGAGTACGTGATATTTACCTGAAAAAAGAGAATTGGTCATTAAGAATATACACATATTTTCGTTAAAACCCCAATGTAAAATGGGAACCACAAAAAAGTAGCTGAGTCTACGAAAAGCGGCCCAAATCATTAACAAAATAGCACATAAGTGATTTCAATGCTAGCCCATGGACAAGTCTAAGTCTAGAGCACCAATTGGGGGTCAAAATCTACCAAAAAAGCATCAACCCAATGAAATCCAAAGTGCGCCTAAATAGCGCCAAAACTGCGTCTAAAATTTTTGCGCGATTTAGGCGCACATGACTTTAACTGCATTTCAAATGCATTTCGGCGCTGAGCGCCTAATTAGGCGCAATTGCGAACTATAAAATTCACTAGTCAAACAAAAAATATTAACTTTCTGTAGTTGCAGCAATAGCACGGCCTTGTGGGCAGCCAGAGAAAAAGGTAAATTCACTAAAGATTTGGAAAATTTATCAAAATTTCGTACAATTTAGTCAAACTCTTTGAAATATCCGCCAGAGATAGGGTGTCCATCGTTGAAGTTGTTCATTTCCTATCAAACAAATACTTGAATCCAACCAGTAATTGTCATTTATTTAGTTTTACGGAAAAATTTTATATCAAATTTTTATTCCAGAAGAAGCCAAATTTTCAATTACCAAAAGGTAAGTAAATTTGGACGCAATTTATCTTTAGCTTTTGTTTTTTTCTTTAGACTAAAGCCAGAAAAGTCAAACGCCCAAATTGTGATGGATTTCTAGCCGGTTAAAATTACTTAAATATCAAAAAGTGCTAAACCAATTTGTTGATTTTATTTTGAAGCAGCAATATTTCTAAAATAATTTGAATAACATGTACCTCTTTTCAAATATATTGTATCCTAACGCTTGGGCATCTTTTTGGTGATTTCAGATACTAAAATGTCTCCAAAAAATTATGAGCGTTGAAATCTTTGTTTTTCTCCAATACATATTATTAAAAGCACCGAAAAAATTTGCCCTATCTTATCTAACATTATGTTGTTTTAACTTTGTGATATTCTTAATCCACACAGTGTTGTGTCTTAAAAATAAATTGTAAATAGTTTCTATAATCTGACTACTTTAAATCACTTCTTGAAAAACTTGAAGCTCGACTTGTATGTAATAAATAAAAGATTTTATACAAAATTTTGATTAACTAATTTTGTTGTTGTATCCCACTATAACTTAATCTAAAAAGCAGTATGTTTTCTTAGTTGATGCAATGAAACTAACGAAATGGATTTCAAGGGGAGGGACGATTAGTAAACCCCAAATAAAAACCCCAAATAAAACACAACCACCCTAACCCCCTCCCTCCAACTAACCCCTTTAGTTTTAAAACTTTTTGGTACTTGTTTGGTTTAACCACCCCCTCCCATTTTGCCAGAAACAAAAAATTTTTTGAACTAAGGCGGGTTATTTGTAAAGGGGCTATTTGGGGCCTCACGTTGGTTATTAAACACATTAAGCAATTTTCGGGCTTTCAGCCAAAATCCAAAATGTGAAATTAGTAGAGCTGGCGGAAGTTAAAAAATGCGAAAAATAACAACAAAAGAAAGAAAAAAATTATTAGTTCGGATTTTAAGATGAGCAGTGTATCGAGGAAGACTTTGCTACTGCAAAGAGTTTTATTGGTTGATCTTCCGATGACGAGATGCCAGTCTTCTAGTTCAACTAACCTTCCCTTCAAAATACCCGCTCCAATCGAGGTAGGCATCATCTTTTTTTGCATTCATCCGATGAAGCTTTATGCATTGCAACCTTTTTTTATTAATTTTTTGTGGATTTCGAAAATTTAGTCCTTAATCTAAATAAAACGGCTGTAAATGAATTTCCGCATTTTTTCAAATTCAAAATAAACTGACTAAATTTTTCGCCTAATTTTTCTAAAAAAAGTCATTTGTAACTAAAGAAGGAACGACTGCAAGGAAGTTCATCCTGGCTCAGTTTTTCACGATGAAAACGTCTGTAAATTCAGTTTTTCAGAAAAAAAAACCCTTACTGGTGATGAATAAATTAAAAAACAATTTGAACTTACTTAATAGTAAAGGTCCTAATAGCTGGTGTAAAAAAAGTTCCGGGGCAAACTTTGAGCCGGTTCTTCATAACAATATCTATTTAATATGAAAAATCCAAATATACAGTTTTATAGCACAACTCTTCCTGGGTGAAATGCTTCAGCAACATCTTAGCCTCACATTGTAGCGCAGCTCGACAGCTACAAAACCTATGTTACAGATTTGTTTTTAAATATCCGAGTGTTGAGATACGGACTTTTCAGTATAGTCAATTGAACAATGACGAAAATCCAAAAAATTGCAAAAAACTTGGATTTTCGTCATTGTTGAAGAAATTGACTATACTGAAAAGTCCGTATCTCAACACTCGGATATTTAAAAACAAATCTGTAACATAGGTTTTGTAGCTCTTGAGCTGCGCTACAATGTGAGGCTAAGATGTTGCTGAAGCATTTCACCCAGAATTAAACTTTTGATCACTGAAAGTGATCAAAACGCTTGCAACTTCTCAAAATGACCTCACGGAGCTAAATGTTGATTTATTTAAAATTATCCAGGCAAGTTTTTTATATAAAACTGTAATATATAATAGCTGTAATAGCTATAAAACTGTATATTTGGATTTTTCATACAAAATAAATTTTGTTATAAAAAACCGGCTAAAAGTTTGTCCCGGAACATTTTTATCACCAGTTATTATATAAAAGCAACCATATTTACAGCGATCGCCTACAGATGTCCTGGAAGCATTAGCTAGCAAAATTGGAACGGACAAAACTGGGCCTCAGTTTATTGGTCTCTATGATGATCCAGCCACCTTTGGAGTACTTTTCCATTTTTATAATTTGATTAATTGGTTTTACCGTATTAAATTTAGCTATCAAGTTATCGTCGAAAAGAATACTTCCTTTGTCGGGTATGCGTAGGACTTTGAACATATTTAAAAATTGAAAATAAGTTTGTAGGAGTATGGAAAAAGGGCAGCTCGAAAACTAGTCGAAGAATGGCCCACCCTTTTCATGTTTGACAGAGATCAGCCAAGGTTAAATGCTTTTCGGTAATTACAATTTAAGTTTTTAAAGACATAAAAAAATTTACCATTGAGTTTTAGACCAATGAAACCATTGAATGCATCAGGTTTTTTTTCACATTTTGCTAGTTAAAGAAAGGGGGGGTTTAACTATATACGCATCGCCTATGTCACAGTTTCCACTACCACTGGCTGCACACCATATTTTTTATCTCTTTTTATTTACAAGTTTGGTGTCAAAATAATCCTCAAACTCTTAGCTATCCAACAAGATCATCAGCGCAGGGTTTCACACCCATTGGAGCTTATTTACAGTCTAAAATAGGCTAAATTTTCGAAAATCGATCGTTTTTTGGGGTTCTTCTTTGACTGGTTTGGTTGATATTTTCTGACTTTTTCTTACAAGTCACACGTATCATATACTAAAATGTAGCCAAGCATCTAGGCTTTCATTTGAGTTATCATACAAAAAATTTAATGCTTAGTTAGAGCTAAAATTTAAAAAAACACTCAACGATATCCTATTCCATTAATGCGCTGCTCTCAGTGGGTCTTTTTGTCTTCTTGGTAGGTACAGGCCGATTCACCGTTCACAATTTTCACCGTCAGCTATTTTGACTATTTTTAGATCTAATTTTTTTTAAATTTTCAGTAGCAAACTGTAGCCCTGAAAGTCTGCTACATTTTGATACTAAAACTTCTGAAAAACAAAAAAATAGATATAAACTTTAAATGGCGCTCACTCTGGGTTGTACGGTGATAAAAAAGTGTCATAGTGAGCGCCTTTTAAAGTTCAGATCTGAATTTCTTTTGTTTTTCTAGAAGTTTTGTTACCGAAATGTAGCTGACATTATGGGCTACAATTTGGTACCGAAACTTTAAAAATTAAAAAAAAATAGATCTAAAAATGGTCGAAAATTCTAACGGTGAACATTGTGAACGGTGAATCGGCCTCTTCCTGGTGTAGTTTAATTTGATTAAGCCTGATCTTAGAAAACAAGACAACAAAATATCTGCTATGGACAAAAGCAGACTTTTAACAATTGCTTTAAGTGAAAAGTAGACTTGACTGTAAATTACGTTTCTATCGTTTTCAGTTGTTAAGGCTGACGAGAAGAACTTGGTCAAACTGATCTCAGATAAGCAGGTGCAAGATGCAGCTATGCTTTATGAACGACTTAGTGAAATGGGCAAACCTGTTTTACCTTCCATTCAAGTAAATTTCGCCAAAAAATGTTTAAAATACGAATTTATTGTTCAGCTTGACCTATTTCGACTATTAGCCTATTACAATGCTCAAAATGTGCCGGCTGATGAAGATTGGCCAGGTATTCGTGTATTTTTTGAGCGACCTCAGCAACGAAGACAGGAGGTTATTTCTTTTTTTTGTCATTTTTTATAATATTTCACTTAAGGGCGAAGTTGTAGACTTGATCTTTGAGTCGCTGGAGAAAACAGAAGAGGTGTACTCTATAATGATCTGCCACCTCTGCAAATTTCCTGTTGGAGAAAGTGGCTCTGACTCTTTGGTTCGAGCTAAAGAACTGTATTCGGTAAGGTATTTGTTTAATTTAATAAAACTTTCTTCATAAAATTGAGCCAAACTGAGCTGGGCAAGTATGAAAAGTGTCAAGGATGGAGTCGTTCATATGATGCGCGCACTCACTTACTTTAGACATGATTCCGAGCAAGACTATTGATCATAAAATGCATATAGAGGCTTTTTTTTTTTTTTTTGCCGCGGCCCATGTTGAAAAACATGGGCCGTGGCAAGCTACAACCGTAGTTGTAAATAAATATTAGGTGTTTTTTGACAACAATTGACATATGACTTATCTAATTTTTTTCCGAGCAGTGCTTTCGGAGTTGACGAATGACGTACGCTTAGCTTGTAGACAGAACAAAACATTTAGAGGTTAAGAAGAAGGATTAAGAAACGGCTGACCTGAAGCAAGACAAAAAATTTCAAGTACCTAAAAAAGAATGAAGAAACAAAAAGCAAAAGCTGGAAGGCAATCAAAAGCAACTCATCTAATGCCTTTAAGAGCAACGATTTCAAATCACATACTGCAAGCAAAATACGCAGATAACATAGGCAGTGAACAATAAAATCTCAAAAAATCGCAACAGATCAACAAATCAGACCCAAATCAATTTCAGAATTAAGTAGTGAACATCTGAAAAAACATTTTCGCGTTCAAAAAAAGAATTCGTACCAAAACAAAGTGTAGGATTTTGTCTCCGGGAATTCAAATATCAACAATTGCATTTGTAGTAGGCGAGCATGCCATTTTAAAACTAATGAGGAATACGTAAAAGTTAAAGAAGGAGTAAAATTTCAGAAAAATTTAATTTTAGCCTATTATTTTGACAATTTTAATAGAAAAAATATATTTTTAGGAAATGATCCAAGAAAAAATGACGCCCGCCAAAGAAGTATTTGATTGGTTTTTGTTGCGAGGAGTGTCAACTAGTCTTGATGCATTCGACATATCTAACTTGCTGTCAACTATGCAAAGGTTCAAGATCAAGCCGTCTTTAAAGACATTCAATAATGCTATTGCCTGCTTGGAAGGGGTCAGTAATTTGTAACAATGATAAATGAAAATTTCCATGGCTTACAAACTTTCAACCACTTCCAGGATACTGACTTTGAAAAAAAGTGGGACTCTGCCAAAAACATCATGATCCAGATGTATAAATGTGGGATAGAACCAAGTTTGACTACGTATGATCTCTTGCTGACTTCTGTGGTGTATAGGGTATACTTTTTTATATTATGAACATTGAAGTTTTTGTACATTTTTATTTTAAGCCTTCTAAAGAAAAAAAGCCAGAGCAAACCGAGAAGGTAGTTCTTTACAATTAGTTTCACTGTTTTTATAGCAAACAAACATGTTGACAGATTGGCAAAAACATGCCGAAGAATTTCTAGGCGTTAGTAGACGATAGTAGTTTTTGACCGAAAATGGCGTTTTGAAGTTTTATTGACTAAAATTTATAACGTAAAGTGAGATTTCGACGCTACTGCCTACTCTTTAATGGCGCATTTCTCTGTTCAAAAAGAATTAACGGGTGGTCGAAAAGTCTGAAAGGGATTTTCAAAATCTTATCTTTTAGTAATTTTATTATCATATCTCTAAACCTTTTATGTGATATTGTAGCACTGCATCTCCCCTTTCAAATGCTGTATAAAGCTTACCTTGATTATTTTGAAAGCGTCAGAATTTTACTCTAAGCAATTATGAGGTCATTTTGAGAAATTGATAGTCATTTTCATCAATTTAAGCAGTGAAAATTGAGATTCACGACAACATCTTAGCAACATGTTGTAGCACAGTTTATGAGATACAAAACCCGTTTTGCAGAATTATTTTAAAAATTCTGAGTGTTCAGATATGTCGTTTTGAAAAAAAATCAATTTCCCCAAAAAATGACCAAAATCCAAAACGACATATCTCAACACTCAGATTTTCTAAAATAATTTTGTAAAGTGGGTTTTGTAGCTCTTGAACTGTGCTACAACATGGTGCTAAGATGTTGTCGTGAATCTCAATACTCAATTTCACTTTTAATTACTTAAATTGATGAAAATGCCTATCAATTTCTCAAAATGCCCTCATAATTGTGTAGAGTAAAATTCTGACACTTTCAAAATAATCTAGGTGAGCTTTATATAGAACAAGGGACCACAGACGCCTATCGGCGCCTCTATAGTATTTCGAAATTTCAATGAGGGGCTATGACTTTATTCATAAAAATAGGTATATCTTTACATACTTTTTTCCCAGATAAAATACCCAGCAAAAATTACACAAATTTTTCGTTTTCCGCACCACAAAGTTTGTTGGTCGTCTCTGACCCCCAAATATCCAGGTTTGTATAGGCAACCTTATACTCAAAAGAAAGCTGAGACGCTGTAGATGTGCACCTACTTTACATAATTAAAAATGGTTATAAAAAAGTAGGGTAACAAACCCTCGGAAGTTGAAAAAGTTTTGAAAAATCAAAAAATTTGGCCAATTTCAAAGTTTGTTGGTCGTCTAAGCCCCATAAATATACATGTTTGTATTGGCAACCATATACTCAAAAGAAAGAGGATACGCTGTAGTTGTGCACCTACTTTACAGAAAAACAATTGCGAGGAAAAAGTTGGGAGAAAAGTACAAAAGAAACAAAAAACGTGACGGAACCTCATAGTCCAAATACTGTATAAAGATTTGAAAGAGGAGATGCAGGGCTAGAAAATTATGTAAAAGATTTAGAGATAATAATAAAATTACTAAATGATAATAAAATTACTAAAAGATAAGATTTTGAAAATCCCCTTCAGACTTTTGGACCACCCGTTAATTCTGTTTGAATAGAAAAATGCGCCATTAAAGAGTAGGCAGATGGCAACCCATAGAGCAAAACATTGGCATTTTTCATTCAAAAAATGGTATAAAAAATAGATTTAGGAAAAATGCCTTTTTTCAGTCAAAAACATGCATCTTAAAAGAGACATTATAGCCACCCTGCGTATGCGATACTAGCGCCGAGATCTACATATAGTATTTTTGTCGGCATGTCACGCTTTTTTTTCGTGCCACGCTTTTTAACCCACTTCCCGATTGTATTATATTTTGTTCTCATCATATCTAAGGGTAAATCGGGGTCGCTGAGAACGCTAATGCTATCAGAATTGACATGTGATGCTTAAAATTTTGAGTTTTGCCAGAAAAGTGGGAAAAACCAGGTATGCTCAAGGGGGTCTTCGAACCTGTGACCCCAAATTTTTTTTTCATTTTTAGTTTATTTTGGCGCCTGTTAAGGCGCCTGTTCGGCTTGTTTCTATGTAAAGACGACATTAGAAAATTTAAAATACTAATATTTTTTGCTTACTAAACAATAACTGTGTACAATTTTTAAGCAAAATGCAATCAATCTATTAAACGAGATACTGACTAAACTTGAGGAGGTAGACTTTTAGTAAATCACAATCTCTTTTTTACACATTGGTTTTACGATTTTAGGCAGAAAAAATTACCTTTACTGAAAGAAGTGATAGAAATTTCTTCCACACTGCATTGTTTGTCACCAAAGATGCTAGAAACTATGCTATGACTCACCGGCTTGAAAAGATTTATTCTAGCGACAAAAATGAAGTATTTTTTTCAAATCATTCTTTTGAAAGAACTTCAATAGTATTTTCCAGGTACAATTGTCACCATATGCAATGGAATCTACGTTAGTTGAATTTTTGGGCAATTTATTAACTCTCGCAATACGGACTGTGAGAAGTTTATATTCTGGTAGAGCATACTCATGCTGTAAGCAAAAGTGTTATTACCTTTTCGATATCGTGCTCTATGCAGGATACAGCCTCTCGAAATTCGGATTTTCAAAACTCCTTTTTTTTGTCTCGACACGAAAGTATACAAATTGCTGCATCTCTTCATACAGTTGATTTTATTCAAGTCTGTAAGGTTAAAAATAAACCGACCATCTTTAATAAACCGACCCCAGAAATACAAAAATTCCACAAAAATCATTGTTTGAAATGGCGCGTTTTTTGCACTTTTAAATTTCGAAATTTAGCGCATTTTTGTCTCATTTTCATTCTTTCTTTTTCTGTCTCAAAAACTGTCGTCTATTATGTTCTTTCTTAATTTTTATCGATTCACTGCTAATCAATGGATAAAATTCTGGAAAACTATGAAAGTGATGCGTGCGGCAGCGAAGATGAGCAATCAGTCAAGTTCAGAAAGCGCAAAGCCTACTCAACTGAATGGAATCTGGAGATCATTAAGCACGCCAAGCAGATTATTATTTTTCAGCTCTCTTCTGGGGGTAGGCGATTATTAAGGAATTTATAAGTCACCGAGTTTTCGGTGACTTACCGGTAAGTCACTGAACTTTCAAGTCACCGGTCGCTAACCTAACCCTATTTCCAACTACAGGCGAGAGATTTAGAAAAAACGGGGTGTTTTCGAAAACAGGCGCGAGATTTACGACATGACAAAAAATAGGCGGTGAATGTTCTATTCATCCTATATCTATCGTGTGCTTATGTTGTACTAATAAAATTGTTGAAATTTTTTTGCCGCGCCTTCGGATCGACGATATTGAGCAATAAAGAGACCCTCTCTAATAAACCGACCCCCTAGAGGGAGGTTGAAAAATAAACCGACCAGTCGGTATATTGGAGAAAATACGGTATATCAAGCAATCGCAATTAATAAATTTCGAAAAATGTGCATTTTAAAATACCCCGTAAAAATTTGTCCTGCTTTTATATCTAAGCAAAGGACCACACATTGAAAAGCCCTGTTCTCGCTCTTTCTATTGCGCTCTTTATATCATGGTTAATAAAAAATTTCAAAAATTTTAGCCTCGTGAATGGAGGTACTTTTGGAATCAAGGTCAATCTTCTTTCATCTAGATTTTTGTCCTAACTCAAAGATGACTGGAATAACAACCACTCAGAAAATAGCCCCATTCCGCCTCTACAGAATAAAATTTACAGAATTTGAAAATATGAAGAGATACAGCATTTTTATATTTTCGTGTTGAGACAAAAAAAGTTTTGAAAATCTTAAATTTCGAGAGGCTGTATCCCTGCACAGAGCACGATATCGAAAAGGTAATAGCACTTTTGCTTACAGCATGAGTATGCTCTACCAGAATATACACTTCTCACAGTCCGTATTGCGAGAGTTGAATATAACTTTTTTAGCTTTTGGATATGATTTAAAATATCAACTGTTTTTCAAAAAACTTGCTTTTGTTCTGCTCCTTTAATTTTCTAATTTATCGTCATATTGAACCAGTCAATTTTAAAATTCAGTTTTAAGGGAATTTCAGTATGATTCTTTAAAAAATAATTACAGTAGAATTTTTTTCAGTTTCTACAATGACTACTTCACAACTATATTCCAAAGCGTGCCAATGGAACAGCTTTATCAGATATACATCCAGATTGTACCAAGAAGAACTTCACTTGGAAAGTTCGGCAACATAATGCTGGAGATTCTAGAGGTTAGTCATCTTTTAGAAAAAATGAATAAAAATTTTTAAACAGATTTATGGGCAATACTCGATGCGAAAACGTTTGCCACCCTTTGGGACGTTTTTCAAATTTGCGCCTTTATTGATTTATTTTTAAGGCCATTATCTAGTCTGGGACACCATCTTAGCTTACCTTGTGCCTGAGGCTTCGCTTAAATCAGAAAAAATAAAATTAAATGAGCTTAAATCAAAATATCGGAAAAGGCGCAAATTTAAAAAATGTTACAAAAAGGAACACGCGCCCTAACCCCCAATACTCAACAAAAATTAGTGGCTAAAATTTATTTTGCACTAAATTTTAAATTTTTGCCAAATACCAAATTGAGCTTTAAAATAGTTAAATTTTCTCTAACGTCTAGTATTTAAAACTTTTAAAGTTAAAATTTACAAAAAAAATACCGTCTCGTCTTACCCCAGAGCCTGAATATGTAATATTTCTTCCGATCATTCAATAAGATATTATGTATAAATACTTAAAAATACAACCATGTGCACTTTTTTCACTGAAGTTGATCGATTTTAGTCAGAGCCTTATTGGCCATTTACCAAGCGACTAATTGAGGATGGAATAATGCTGGCACAAGTGTCCATACAAGAGGTTGTTTTTAGCTGGCAAAGCATTCTTGGTTGGTACTTTTGATGAACTAATCCTTAAGTAGTAAAGAGTATTTTTTTAGCTAATTACCCAACAAAGGTATGTACATTTAGTCATATAATTTGTATGGCACACTTGTATCAAGGTTAAAGGTGTTTATAAAAAACACTGGCATTCCTATTTTTGAATTCTAATTAAAGTTAAAGGGATAGACATTTACGGCTACCTTTTGACACTGTTTCTACCTTTTTTCGATGTCCTTAAGACAGTATGAGGCTTCTGTTACCGCAGCTGTTTTTGTCGATATGCCTCAAGCCTTACAGGTCTTCACGACCTTTTGCAGGTACAGTCCACTCTCGCGATAGCCACTTCCCGAAATTCCTCGCCAACAGACCCCCCCTCCCCACTCCCAAATTGACCAGGATTGGGGGGTACTATAGGAAAGCTGACACTATAGCAGAAATCAACTGTATTAAAAATTAAAAACCATTTTTGGCACAAAACAGCTTTTTTAAATAAAAAAAACTTTAAATAAAAAAATAAAAAAACATAAATACCTTTTGAAATTGTTTCTTAAATATTGTTTCTTTAAATAAAAATAATAATAACCACGGTGAAAACTAGAAAAATCAGGTACAGTCTACTCTCGATAACCGACACTGGCTGGTCCCCAGGGGTGGCGGTTTATCGAGAGCAGACTGTACCGTTGTACCGTATCGTTTTATTTGCATATCTTGTAGAAGTAAAGTCGTTTACTATATTCGTACGAATGGAAATAACGGGATAAAGGAAGCAGTTCTTGAAAATTGAAATTCTACTTTTTTGGTTTACCGTATTATCTCTAATAAGCGCCCCCTCTCTAATAAGCGCCCCCTCTACTTTGAGGGTCTGTATCTCGGGGCAGAGTAAATATTTTGCAGAGCTGTCTTTTGCATTTTCTTAACTCCCACGAGCGCTACCGATTCCGCTTTTCAGATTTTGGTTGTGCACCCGAAAATATTGAGATCGACCCAAAATTTTTCCGATTTTCGGAGGGTTGAAAAATAAGCGCCCCGGAGCGCTTATTAGAGATAATACGGTAGTACATCACAAATTTCAAAGTGTTTTTTCGGAATTCTCATTTTTCTAAATAGAGCACTATGTCGAGTACCATTTCGTTTTTGTAGGCGAGATCTAAGGGGGCATTGTATCGAGAGGGGCCATTGTAGTGGGGCGCTGTAGCGAAGAGAGGCGCTATAGTGAGAGTCGACTGTAGTAAATACAGGTAGAAACCGTGGTAAATAATCAGTGGCAAAAGCCTCTCCCTTCAAAGCACACTCTATTGAAAAATAGAACACATATTTAAAATTTAGATATTGACTGAAAAAGAGATGGTCGAGTTCAAACAGCTTGTGCAAAGACTTGTGGTAAGAAATTTAAACGTTTCAAATTCTCTCTGTTCTATCGTTTTTTAATTTTTTTTAAACACGTAAAAAACCTTTTTTCAATTAATTTTTTTTAAATAAAAGTTTTATTTTCAAAAATAATTTTTTCAGGACATTTGGTCAGAGTTGAATCAAGACAAAAAATTGCAAAATCCTGAAAGTAATAGCAACAGAAGGGAAATCCCTCTAGATGATTTTGTGAAAAATTTCAATTTTGTAAAGTATAGTGCACCAGTTTTTGAAAATTAGTTTTATAAAATGTTTCAAGTTGATTTGTCTTTATTGTAAATTTTTTTAGAAAACAAAATAAAAAAATTTCAATGGTTCTTATGGTTAAAACAGACTGCGAGCGGGTATTTTATTCATTTTTCAAACTATAAAGTGTTTTAACAAAAAAATATTGTAGTAGAACCAAGGGTATGAGGATTAAAAGACGTTTTTTATAACTTTTCATAAGTCAATCAAGGATTTTGTCAATTTTTCGGAATTTTTGTTTTCAAACCTTTAATGTTTTAACAAGTGTTTCAAGGTGGTGGCTCTCTGACAGTGAATTTTTGTTTTCAAACCTTTAATGTTTTAACAAGTGTTTCAAGGTGGTGGCTCTCTGACAGTGAATTTTCGGTCCTTGACTGACAGTGACTGACAATGACATTAAAAAAAAACGGATAAATGGCAGTGACTGATAGTGACATAATTTCGGGGTGACTGACAATGACTGTCACTTTCAGTCATTGTCAGTCATTTTTCAGTGACATTTGGAACACCAGTAGTAATTGAGATGACTGGGCCAAAAGGCCAGAGCATCAACTGGATTGCGCAAAGATCCGTTCATTCCGCATAGAGCAAAAACCTGTTTGAACTTTTGGACCCGTCGATGTCTAAGAAGGCGTCGTTTGATGCACCCATCTCATCCAGCTGGCTAATGAGGTTGTCTTCTTTCCGTGCCGAATATGGAGTTGTAACAGGAACCTCTTGATTCTCATTGCCGATCCAGAATGTAATTAAATGAAATAGAACACACAAAAAAGAAAGCTTCTACTATTCCCTCAAGATACTTCTCTGCCATCTTCAGATCTTCTGCCTTCAAGGATTTAATGGTGTTTGGGTCAAGCGCAGACGCGCAAAGGTGTCTTGGGTTGAACATCACGTGGAATGGATCAAGGAGGTAGCCAAAATGGGTCTTCAACTCATTGACGAGGCAATCCGCTAGTTGACAAATATCGATTTCTGTGTGACACTGAAACTTTAGCTTCGGCCTAGACGGGATATCCTCCGACTTCGTATAGGCTCGTCACCTCATCTTCTTGCTGTTGATTGTTGCTATTGTCGTCCATTGGCGGCGTGCTTCTGTATTTATGATAGATGCTCGCAGAAGGTATGAAGTGAATGAGTAAGTAAGCGAAGAGAATGACGAAAGAATGAAAAATGAAAACTAGGCGTTTCGTCTCAAGACATACTTCTACCTCGACAATAACCCACTTTTTCGTCGCAAGACGAATTTTCAAAATTTTCAACATGACTGACAGTGACTGACATTGTTTTCGGAAAAAAATGAGTGACTGATAATGACACCTACAAAATTTCGGAATGACTGACAATGACAGTCACTGGGAGCCACTGGCTTTAAGCAACTTTGATGCGGGTCGTCCCGAGTCCTGATGAGAAAACTTTGAAAAACTGGCTTTTTTAAATTTGTTGTCTGAATTTTTGATATTTTTGGTTTTGTCTTATTTTAGGGTATTTTTCATTGATATCTTTATCGCTAATAGACGATTATTGCCTTATTCGACGCAGAATTAAAATGGGTTCCACAGCAAAAAATATGACTTGTGCAAATTTTCTGAACACAGCATTAGATAGCCCTATCAATTCTACATCTGTTGAAAAAAAGTTTGAAAATACGTGTGTCATTGGGAATTCCTGACCATACTTGCACGGCCAAAAAAAATCAGCGGCGGAAAAAGCGGTGGCGGCGAGTCAAAAAACAGCGTCAAGTGGGGCGGCGAGCGGCGGTTTCAAAAAAAAATAGAGCGGCGAGCGGCGTGATTTGAAAAGAAAGGCAGTGGAAAAGGCGGCGGCAAAAAGCAATAAAAGAACAGCAAAAGGCGAAAAATTTTTACAGCGAGATTTTAAAGGCATTTTAAGACGATAAATTGTCTTCAATTGAATCGTTTGATCAAAGTGGCAGGTTAAGAAAAAAATGAACGCTAAAGCAGCGCAGGGTCGAAAAAGAGCGGCGAATACAGCGGCGGGTTCGAAAAATGAGCGGCGGCGGATCAAAATTACAGCGGCGATCGTCGCCGAACGCCGCCGTTGCCGCCGCTCGTGCAAGTATGTTCCTGGCTAAAAGAATAAATGAACTTTCCTAAATTTTTAAAAGCATTTAGTGGAAAACTTTTTTTCGCTAAGAAAACCTACAATTCTGACACGGGATTCGTGTGCAGCATGGTCGATTTGCTTATGGCTCTTTCACGGACTCTGACTTAGACTTTGACTTAAACTTAGGGGTGTTCATGTAGCCAAAATAGTCAAAGTCTAAGTCAAAGGTGTTCACGGACTTTGACTTAGACTAAGAAATCAGTAGAAATGACTTTCTTTTACTACACTCTGCTGTCCACAATACATACATTTTTTTTATTAAATATATCAGTACCCCGCAAGCGTAAGTCTAATGTTTAAGAGGCCATCCTGAATGCCCTTAATGCTGTCAATTCTTCTTCGGTGGTTGAGCTCTCACCCTTGGCCCAGTCTGTGGACAACATATACAAACGAATAGTTGCAATCGAAGATCCGAGAGCTCTTTAGAGCTAAGGTTACATTAAGAAAATTAGTCCAAGTCTTAGTCAAAGTCTAAGTCTCAGTCCATGAAAACCTTTTGACTTAGACTTTGACTTAAACTAAGGGGTGTTCATGTAGCCAAAATAGTCAAAGTCTAAATCAGAGTCCGTGAAAAAGCCATTATAAAAGCGCTCTTGAATTATGAAATTCAATGTCAAATTTCAAATTCCACTCGAGACAACAACATTCAAATACATTCAAATTTTTTTATTAAACGTTTAAATATGTGTTGTCTCGAGCGGAATTTGAAATTCGACACCGACTTTCATAATTCAAGAACACTTTTATAAGCAAGTCGACCATGTTGAAATTTTAGAAAGAAAATTTTCCGCCTAAAATTGGTTCCACAGCAAAAAAACATTACTTGTGCAAATTTTCTGAACACAGCATTAGATAGCCCTATCACTTCTACATCTGATGGAAAAAGTTTAAAAAACTTGTGTTATTGGGAATTCCTGACTAAAAGAACAATTGAACTTCCCTAAATTTTTAAGAACATTTAGTGGTAAACTTTTTTTTCGCTTAGAAAACCTTTGTCGTGCACTTTTTGGACCTGTGAGTGAGACTGATGATAAATTTTTTTGTTCTCACAGTCAGTGAGTGAGAGTGAGATTCTCAGGGAGATTTTCACTCGGAGTGAGCTCAGCAAAACACTGATCGACACATTCTCAGCCAAAATGAACTTCACAATTTCTGTGTAAGGGTAAGTTTCTTAAAAGATAAGAAACCTTTTTAGCAAATAAAAATTATTGATAAGTGCCCTATGAATAATAACAGACCCTATGTTTTTAACAAAAACTTTAGATTTTTAACCTTTATTTTTTTATTTTGTACTTTTGTAAAAATCTCAACAGCTTTTTAAATAACAATTTTTATTAAACAGAAAAATTTGTACATTTTATAAGTAAAAAAACAATAAATAAAGTAATTGATTCAAAAATCTGAGATCATTTACTGCTTCTTGTCCTTCTTGTCCCCCTCCTGGTTGCCACTGGTCGGCTTCTGTTGGTCTGAAGAAGCTTTGAAGCCAATTGGGATGTTGACTTTGCTTTGCTGCTCAACCCCCTTCTTGACTGCCTGCACCTGGAGACGACCCTGCTCATCCAAATGGCACTGGATAGACTGTTTGTCAAGATTGGGGGGAAGGGTCAGACGACGCTCAAAAGTGCGGTGGATGGACTGGTCATTGTCTTGCTGTTGGTGTTTGCCTTGGATCACCAACTGCTCACCTTGCACATCCACACTCAACTCCTCGGGACGGTAGCCGGCCACACTGCACTTGAAGTTGTAGTTGTTGCCATCTTCCTGCACAGCTTGGCCCAACTGACGTTCCAACTGCTGCAACTGGCCAAAAGAGTCATTGAGAAGCGAGGTCATCAAGTCAGGGGTGTAGCGCTGGTGATAGTAGACTGGACGACGAGCAGGCATAAACAAGTCCTCGAATGGAATAATAGACATTGTTGAAGATTAGAGTAGAATATAGATTGGTATAGAACTTGAGTTTGTTTGGAATTGTCTCCATGCTTATTCCACTGGTTTATATAGCATTTGGAGCAGGAGCACTAGATAGTGAGAGAAAATTCTGGAAATAACGGGAAAAGAGAAGAGGAGAAGACAGTTAGAGAAAAATTGTTCTTCCCTTTCTAGACTTTTACCGTTTTTTCTAGCTGCTTAGAGAAAGAAAGATAACAAAAAAAACATTTTGAAAATCCATTACAGTCGACTCTCATATAAGCACATTTTTGAGCGGATTTGGTTGGTTTAAACTAGAATACGAACAATTTTATCTTCGATATAAGCGCACCCCGGACCGGTCCCAAGTCAGTAAAACACTCTCGATACAAGCACATCGGCTTATTTCTGCATAAAAATAGTCAAAAACTTGTCATAGAATGAGTCTTAAAAATTGTCGCTGGCACGAATTTTCTAAAAAGGATTGCATTTTATATGTGAAAACTCAAATTTTATGCCTAGATTTTACATTCCGTTCGTTAACTGCTCGGATGTTATTTGTTTAAAATATTAGGTCGTCCAATAAGTTTTAAGAAAAAGCACGTGGATTCGCTTTAATTTTCAAAATGCATCATTTCGCACATTTGACAATGATGTCTCTACGTGTCATATACCATTTTGTAGCCCGTTCTCTGTTCTTTAAAATGTGATATTGAACAATTCTTTGTTATTTAAAAATAGGATCAAAAATAGGAAAACAAAAAATGTGCATAAATTTACCAAACTTGAGAAATTATTTGTTTTTTTTATTTTTGGTCCAATTTTGTTATAACAAAGAGCCGGTTAATACGACATTCAAAAGAAGAGAAAACGGGCTACAAAATAGTATATGACACGTAGAGACATCATTGTCAAATGTGCCAAATGATGCACTTTGAAAATTAAAGCGAATCCACGTACTTTTTCTTGAAACTTATTGGACAACCTAATAAATGCTGATTGAGATGTGATTTTTCTCCCCACACTTCAGTCCTTCTCTTTCAGAAAAGTACACTCTCGATATAAGCACATCTTGAGTCGGTCCTCACAGGTGTGCTCATATCGAGAGTAGACTGTAGTACCATAAATTGTTCATTAAAATATTTTATTATTTTTTAGCATTTCATTTAGTATAGTAGATGAATCACCCAATTGGATATGCAAAATATTAATTTTATATGCTTTTAATGAATATTCAGTTGGTGTTTGTTAGTTAAGCCCGTCTCTGTTGCCGTATCATCTCCTCAGCTAATCCAGTTTGTCCATTGCGAATCAAACAATCGATCAGAGGAGTAATCCAATGGTTCTTTGTGCGTAAAATGCCAATGAACTCTTCTAATTGGTCAGTTTGATCAAGCTGCAAATAAAACTTTTGAAAAAAAGCTTTTTTAACCTACTTTTCAAAAAAAGTCATGATAAAATAAGCTTTTTTAAAAAAATTTATGTATCTATACTTATTTGTTGCCTGTCACAGGTGAAATGACAGTTTCTCTCGGTTTTTTTGTCAATTTTTAATGAATTTTGGGTACTTGTTTAGTTTAGGCCCCCCCCCATTTTTCAAAATCTATTGTGTCTCAAACGGATTTTTTTGTGTTTTCTCCACACACTGCACTACCGCATTCTTATTCAGACAGTCATTCTGTATTAATTACTCGATTTTTGTTTCGAGCTACGTGTCTGATTTCGTCTGGCGTAGAAAATTTAAAGGAGAAGACATTATGTATCATTTGTGGTCGCAAATTGCGTTGTTATATGTTTGCGAATAAAAAAATTTGATGTTTACAATTTATTGTATATTTGTGACCACAAATGATAAATTTTAACCATAAATTTTCTACGCCAGACGAAATCAGACACGTAGCTCGAAAAGACAGATCGATGTGTTCCATATTCATGCTTATGTCGACGCTTGAATTTCTGCCATGTAGATTCTACAGTCTGCGTATGCGCTCCAGTGTCCGGATCTACGAAATTGTACGAGTGATTAACAGTCAAATGAGTGTATTCTTCTGGCAATCTTTCTAACAGGCTTTCTCCAGTGCGAGTGACATATGACTAAACAAGTACCTATGGGGGCCTAAACTAAACAAGTACCGAATTTTGATTAATAAATTTAATGAATTTTTTACAGAATTTTTGGCGCCCCTCCTCCCACCAAAAAATAGCTACTCAATTTTATCTACCCCTCCTCCCACCAAAAAGTAGCTACTCGGTTTTATACCTTCCCTTCCGCTCCCAATACAGCCCATTATTCCTTATAAATTGCTTTTCTGGTCCTATTATGGCAAAATTATTGTATAAAAATGGTTTTTAGGCATTCCTAAAAAGTCGATTTGGGGGGGGGGGTTGTTTAAAACCGAGTAGGTCCAATTTTTTGGGGTGGGTAAAACCGAGTAGCATCGATTTTTTTTATTCTGAGTCAGCCCAGTAGACAAAATTTTCCCAGTAGGTATTCTCTAGTAGCGCCAAATTTTCAATAATCTTTTAGCGTTTTTTGTATTTAAAAATTTTTGACCCTATTACTGAAATGCGCAAAAAAAACAACAGGGGGGACTAAGGCAAAAAAAAACGTCCTATTGTCGTATAGGACCACTATTTTTTGTTGATTTGCAACATCATACTTTCTAAAAACTCAAAAAAACTAGATAAAATATAATTGATAATATTAAAAAAATGACCTTTGAGTAGACAGCGCCCATTTCCGCAGATCTGAGAACATGTCTAGCCACTAATAAAGGTACTAAATCTTTTATGTTCGCAGCTGATAGTCTATTTTTTAAGTGTTCCAAGCTAGCAGACTGTAATTGTCGGAGTTCCGAGAGGGAGGGTGAGGAGGAAGCCATTTACTAAAAAAAAGCCATTTACTAAAAAAATATTTCATATGAATGAATCTTAACAAAGTATAAGCAACAACATATTTGAGGAGAAAAGTGTGCAGAATGAAATAATAAATAAATAAATATTTTATGTCCTCCTGCCTCTCACAGCTGACAACAACAAGAACAGCACAACCTAAAAGGGGGATAAAGAACATTTATTTTATTTTCGCGTAAGAATCCCTTAAGGGACTGCTCTCTCTGTTAAGGTTAAGGCAGACAAGATAGGCTACAAGAATAAGACAGAAATTTGATTATTCATGTATGTGTTACATATAAAAAAGAACACTAGTAGCATATACCAATCGCCCCTACCCCCTCATCTATAAATTTTTTTCTTTCAAAGTCATAAAAATTGCTTAAATATGTTTGCGGAGGTGCAGAAGACATCTTGAGTCCGTCCTAGGATTGAATAATGGTTGATTGACCGGTCAATTGACCATTGTCCAACCCTACTGTAATTTCTAAAAATTATCAATTTTAAGATTCTTTGAGTTTAATTGATTTATTAGGTTGAACCATAAGTAATGTCGTTTTTTTTTAAATTGTTTTTATGTAACCTGTTATAATAATTTTGTAATACGTCATACATTATTTGATAGCCCTTTTCTCGGCCTTTATAATGAGCCATCATTTGTTTATTAATGATAAAAATAGAGGGTATAAGTGCTCAAAAAAACGAGGTTCACCAATGGGCACTTTAGGCGGGTACATTCATCGCTTTAACTAGTCAAAAGTTTCATTCAGAATTTGGCACTTTGACAACATTTTAGTGCTATCTTGTAGCGCACTTCAAGAGCTACAAGACCTACTTTACAGAATAATTTTTGAAAACATGGGTGTTGATATATGGCCATATATGGCCTTAAAAAATAGAAAAAAATTTAAAAAAGATATGGCTATTTTTAAACTGGTTATTTGTCCAGATTTCATCATAATTTAAAGACGAACAAATTATAATAAAAGTCAACCAAATCAGTTAAGCTGAAAATAAAAAACTACTGCATTTTCTCTGAAACCGCAGCTAATTCAAAATCAGGTTTTGGAATTGTGTTTTTGCCTCCGTTTTTTCAGGTAACTCACGCCTTCATGTTTCTGCTTAGTTTTTGGCTTCAAAATTAGGGGTAGCTTTCACTCAAAACAGCTTCGAAACAACGATGCCAAAACACCAGTTTGAACAAAGACCACTTTTTAGATTTTTAAAATATTTTCAACCGTTTTACCTGTTGCAAAAAATGTTTTTCTCAAAAAATTTGAAAGAAAACAAAAAACGCCTTTTGTTATTAAAGAAAATTAAAGAACGCTACAGAGCGATTAGCCATAAAGGCCAAACAAAAATTGCTTATTCTAAAAATGGAAAGAATTATAACAATAATAAATGATGCAGGCAGAAAATAACGTAATTAAAATTTTTCTTTTTACTATGTCTTAGAGAAGCTCAGCATACACAATAAGGAATAGCAATTAATAAAATAGAGAAGAAACGTTTAGGAACTAAAACATACAGAAATAGGTAAGGAACGGTTTTGTGGTGGATAAGGAAGACTTATTTGACGGTTAACCTAAATATTCTTCTCTTTTTTTCTCATTAAATTCTTATCCAAAAGGAAAGACAGAGAAAATTTCTAATCTTCTGTAAAATTTTTTGAGACTTTTTCAAAGTGAGAATAAATTTTTGTAAGCTAGATATTTAGGGTGGGACGAAACGCGGACACTTAGGAAAATTTGTGTCAAGGGGTCCCGCGCACTGTCTGAAATAAACATTTTTCGGTGTAATTAAGGATGTTGAAATAACGGTTGTGAGGCCGGTACCGAATTCTCTCATTCTGCCGTAATCTTAGGTCCATGGCTTTCTGCACAGGGCTAACTCACTACGTGGTTGATTCCCATATGCGTATGCTCGCACCTGAAGCTGACCTTATGACCTAGGGCTTCAACCGTCCATCCTTGTTACATCTAATTCAGTCGCCATTAAGAAGAAAAAAAGAGAAAAAAATTAATAAAAGCGGCTTTAAAAACCAATATAATTCAAATGTGTAAGCGTTTTTCGCCCCACGTGGCTGTTTGGTATATGTTTCTCGCATGGGTAGTATTAAATTTTGATCTCAAATTTCTGAAAAATATTTTTATTTTTTATTTTATCTTACCCGAAAAATTGGTGGAAGCAAGACGAAAAAGGCTTTTGAAGTTTGCTAGTGGTCCTAACTCTCTAACTCTTTTGATGTAAACGTTTTTTTTACAAGGTAAACCTGAAATTATAACATCAGATAGGGTGGGTCATTTGACCAAGTGCGGTCGCGCGGTCGCGGTCTTTTTACAGAAAGTGGATTGCGGTCGCGGTCGCGGTCTTTCATAGGCTCGAGATGCGGTCGACCGCGCGGTCGTGCGGTCTTTCATGTGACTGTGATAACTCCATAGAATTCCAGTCAATATGCAGCCAAATATCAATCATATTTGTTATTTGAAATAATATCTTTATTCACCATCAGAAACAATATCAATAATGAAACTGAAGGCTTTTCAGGTTCTTGTTGAGGAAGGCAGGTTGTTTTTAGCTATGAAGTGGACAATTTTTCGGTCCAGTGGCACTAGGTCTCATGAATATTGATACTGAAATTTATTTTCAAGCTAAATACTACCTATTGGTTTAACGAAGACATCCAAGCTTCCCTTTCGGCTCTCAAATTTCTCCTTCTGCTGAGCCTCCATTTCTTTGAACTTTGCGTCATATTCGGAATGAGTAGGGAGGTGAATCCTTAGTCGCGCTGTACTTCGATGGCTCAAATTAAGCGTGGCCTTGCCTTTATCGCACGCATTGCATCTGACTTCGGTTTTCGACCCCGGAACCCTGGTGAAGAGAGACCCGCCTCCTGCAGCTTTGTTAAGTTTGAGATCCCAAAACAGCGACATTCTGAAGATTACAAGATATTGATCGTGTCTCGCTTCAGCGGCAAATTTTGAACTTATTCGAAATTAGAGGGCAAGACAGAAAAAACCGCAAAGACCGCAAGAACTGCTGCGGTCGTGCGGTCTTTGTCTGGCATCGAATGCGGTTTTGCGGTCGCGGTCGTGAGCCCAGAATATGGTGCAGTCCTGCGGTCTTTGCGGTCGCGGTCGACCGCAGCAGACCCACCCTAACATCAGATTCGTGATCAGCGCACAAACTGCTCTCAAACGTAAAAATAGACTGTCATATTTCAAATTCCTCTGAAGACAATAAATATTCAAATAAGTCATACTTTTTAATTCAAATGCTTATTGTCTTGAGAGGAATTAGAAATGTGACAGTCAATTTTCACGTTTGAGATCAGTTTTACATGTAAATCGGGTACGCTGATCACGAATCTGGTGTCAGAATTTTAGGTTTGCTTTGTAAAAAAAGTTTTACGTCAAAGACTGAAAAGAGTCAGGACAACTAGCAAACTTCAAAAACCTTTTTCGTCTTACTTCCCCCAATTTTTTTCGGAAATTTTTTGTCAGAAAGATGCAGAATTAAATTTTCTTTCTGATGGACTAAAACTTAGAAGGGTGCACGATTTCCGATTTTTATGGCGGTTTTTCGCCAAAAATTGGTGTTCCAAAAATGCTGATTTTTGGAAAAAAACACATTTTTTCGCCAAAATTTACAACAGATTGTGGTGTTCTTGTGCTCGTTAAAAAAGCAACTCATTCTTCGTCGAATAAGCTGTATGCATCATTAAGTTTTCACTGAGCATAAATTGTTTTAAGAAATGTACTGGTTTATCTGAGTACCAAACTTCTGAGTACCAACCAAACTTCGGGAGGCCACAGCTCGGCGAATTACCAACAAAAAGTGATCGAATTTGGTGTTATAGTACTCAGCACATCGTAGGCTTTCGTTTGAGCCAAAAGGGGGTCAAAAGGGGTCAAAGGGGTCGAGGTGGTATTATTAAAAGTACAAAATTACAAAACTTCTGTTTTAAATATCTTCCTTGTCGCATAATTAGAGAAAATACGGTGTTTGAGAAAGAAAGTACAGTCGAACCTGGCTAACCCGTCACTCCAGTAACACGTCACCCCCGCTAACCGGTCACTTCAAAAAAATTTGCTTGGCCGAGAAAGAAATTCCGCTAATCTTACCCCCATTAACTCGTCACGTCGGTAATCCGTCACCCCTGTTAACCCGTCACTCTCCGTCCACAATCAACAAAGAAAATTACCCTTGATAAGCCGTCACCTAGCATTTCCGCTAATTTTTTTTTAACCTTTTGTGTTTCATCACAGCGACGCCTTGGTCTTTTATCAAGAGCATAGGAAGTCGCATAAGCAAAGTAGGATCAAGGACTTCTTCCCTACTGTTTAGCGTCTGATTTGGGTGTTTGAATTGTTAGTTGCTCGAATAAACGATTCCTATCGATACTTGCTCTTTGTAATCCTACACCCTCGGTAACCCGTCACCCTGGCTAACCCGTCACCTCAAGTTGGTCCCCAGGGGTGACGGGTTAGCCAGGTTCGACTGTACCGTAGAACCTCTTAAACCTCTCTATTAAACGCTAAGCCTTTAATTAACGGCCTCTCTACGCACGTGTATCGCGAGGCAGAGCAAATATTTTACACCGATGTTTTTTCATATTTTTTGTATACCGCGAGCTCTACCGATTCCACTTTTTAAATTTTGGTCGAGCAGCCAAAAATTTCGAGATCCTCTTCAAATTTTTCCAATTTTAAGGAAACATTTGGGGCTTTACAAACAAAAGGACAGTAAACCGACTGTATTGGGCCATGATTGAATTCGAAAACAATGAGATGTTGGAAACGCTCGTTTTTCTTCCACTTGAAGCTCCATAATCTACAATCAACAGTCTTTATAACGTGCTCTCCAGGGACCGACCCCATGAATACATCATAGAGAAAGGTACGTTATATGGTAAAATCCCAACTTGCGGCCAAACTAACTTGCGGCCCCCAACTTGCGGCCCTTCCGACTTGCGGCCCCCCAACTATTAATTCTGTCCCGACAGGAAAAGGTAAATTACTATAGTTATTGGCTGCTCTTATTGTTTCAAAATCATTTTATGCCGTCGTTAGCGCGACAAAACAGGCTGTTTTGATTAAATTTTTTATTTCGTGTTTGTTTTCAGATGTCTTCAATAGTTTTCACTTACAATCAGCGCATTGGAAGCAAGAGCCTGACAGTGACGGAATATGCAGTTGATCCCGATAAAAAAGTGCTACATCTGGTCGATTCAATACAGAAAGCGACGAGCAGATGGAACGAGGATTGACCACTACCAATGCACAGGATGTCGAGCAATGCGTGATGCGTGGAAGAAAGCTGATGTGCCTCGATAAAATTTCCCACTGCCAATGATGCGAGCCGACGGAGAAAAACTTGTGTGGATTGATAAGGGGCCGAGCCATGAACACTTTTGTAAGCCTAAGAATCAAAGTGAAGTGAATCTTTAAGCTGTTAAATAGGTCTTTAAGCTGTTTTCATGAATTTAGGTAGGCGGACTGAAGCACAGAAGAAGCATGCAAGCTCAATCAATCCTGCCGGCCAACGTTGCAGACGTAGACCAAGAAGAAGAGGGCCGAAGAGCTGTAGTCGAAATGCAAATTAATGATCAGTTCTAAGTTAGAACATATTTTCACCTCCTGGTTAACTTTCTGTTATAATTGTTGTTGTCACTTCCTGGTTTACTTTTCGTTGTTATTGTTCTTTTCACTTCCAATAAATTTTATCAATTTTAATAATGTTCGAGTATGTTCCGCCAATCAAATTGATAATCTGTTCATACCATTCGACTCAGGTAGGTAGGTGATTGGCCGGGTAGGGTAGGTGAAAAAAAAATCGTTAACCCAACCCTAGTTCTAACCCATCTATTGGAATTTGTTGGGTAAAAGCTGTGATGGCCGCAAGTCGGGGCCGCAAGTTGGGATGGCCGCAAGTCGGGGGCCGCAAGTTGGGATGGCCGCAAGTTGGGGGCCGCAAGTTGGGATGGCCGCAAGTTGGGGGCCGCAAGTTAGTTTGGCCGCAAGTTGGGTGTCGTTCCGTTATATAGAGAGTACGTTACTGGGCACTTGTTCGGTTGGGGGGGGGGAGGATGGCCTTTGCAAAATTTCACTTGTGGTCTAACGGCCGAACAAGTACCCGTTACTGATCTAAAATGAATTTATCAGTTATTTTACAGAAAGCTCATAAAAATATATTTTTTAATCAGCAGTTATATAGTCAAATAATAAAGAAAATTTCGCTCAGCTTCTGTCAGTAAACCAGGGCTCCCAAATCAAAATTTTGAAAATAAGGATATTTAGGGTATTTTGGGGAAAATGGCATTTTATCCAGTGCTTATTGCTCTTTTGACCACCGAAAAAAAAATTTCAACGTAAAATTTTGAAAAAAAATAAGATTTGGGGTCCCAAAATAAGGACAAATCTTATTAATAAGGACATTTGGGAGCCCTGCAATAAACAGAAATTGTTTAGTAAAGTGTGTTAATGTGTCATCTTTTGCACAATTTCTTTGTCTAATCCCACTCCAATGTGGGGGTGTTTAAAAAAGCCAAAAGCTTTAAACAATGGGCCAATAAACATTTATTTTGTGGCAAGTAATACTCCAAGTCATCAACAAAAACAATTCATCTAAATACATATAAATCAAGCCTTTGTTAGTGGGTGTGGTAGTCGTGCATCCGACAAGTCTGTTGAAGTGGAGTTGTATACTTTGTCGATTTTCTTTGGCTTAGGAATTATTGGCAGAATAGAAATGAGGATCTTGCCGAAGTTATAGGTTCCCATCCACTCGATCACATACATTACTGGTTTAGGCAGCAAATAGATATCCCTTCCGTCAACACCCAAATCATGTTGGGCTCCTCGGGGACGTAACTAAACCGATGTATGTTGAATCTTGTAAGTATTTAAATCTAGTTTGAAAAAGTTTTGAACAAGGGACAGCAGGCGCCTATCGGCGCCTATATCGTATTTTGAAATTCAAATATAAATTCACTTTTCACTTTAAAGGGCAAAATCTCAATTTTTTTCACAACAATTTTCAAATCTAGTTGCGAAAGGTCATCCGCCATTGAAAGAGCTTTCGAATGAGCATAAACATGCAAATAAAATTATTACACTAAAAAAAGTTTTTCCTTGTGACCAAATGGGCACTCATAAGATTAACCCTGAAAACCACCACTTTTCACTTTCAAGGGCCAAAATCTCAATTTTTTCACAGCATTCTTCAAATCTGATTGCGAAAGGTCCTCCGCCATTAAAAGAGCTTTCGAATGAGTATAAACATGCAAATAAAAATATTACACTAAAAAAAGTTTTCCTTTGTGACCAAACATGTACTCAAATGCGTTACCCACCCACCCGTCCCAAATACTATATAGAGATTGCCTTTGTAATTTGAGAGAGTTTCACAACCAAATTTCAAACTAAATTCTTGAATTTTTAATATCCTGCATGGAAACAGGAGTGACCGAGCACTTAAACAATGTGGTATTCCAGTGAGGTGCACGACCCGCTTTAACAGAATTTACTTAATTTTGAGTCGGTAAGACCACTAGACTAACTACTAAGACCACTAGAAAGGTGCTTATACAGTCGAGTCTCGATTTAACATAACCCCTCAAGTTGGTTCCCGCCTAAGATCCAGCACTTTTTTGCATCGATTTTTGAAGGCCTTTTCTACTTTTCTTTGGTTATTCAACAAAAAAATTGCAAGGATTTCGATTTTGCTGATTGTTTTTGTGAATGACACAGTTTTGCCGAAAATAAAAAACCCTTTATAGTTCAAGTACACGTTAAATCGAGAGTCTACTGCAGTTATGGCCTGTATTTTGAGTATTAAAACTTAGAAAATACCGTATTTTCTCTGATAAAAGCCCTCCCCAATATCCGGAATTTTTTAAAATTATTCTTCGAATTTTGTCCCATGTTTTCGTTTCGACTCCCAGGCATGTTATTTGCCGCAACGTAGCTGAGAATCTGGCCTACATTTCGGTATATTTTACAAGCAAGAGTCGATTCAAAAACGTAGGTAAAAACTCGAAGAACAAATGAAGAATATTCCGGATTTCGGGGAGGTCTTTTATTAGAGAAAATACGGTACTAATATATATAAAGTGCTTATTCATGATATATTTGATCGAAGTTATAAGTATATGCCTACTCCGCGTTGTTCCCTTGTGGCTCCTAAAATTTCATTTAAGTATTTTTATAAAAATATTTAAAGAGTTTACCAGGAACAGTGTTATCCAATATACATGCAGTGGCAGCTCCAACAAACATCTGAAAATTTTGGTTCGATTCTAATCTTAAATCGGCTATTTTAGAATTTTGTAAAAAGCAGTTAGTATAAGAACCAATCGAGAAATTTTAAAACAATTTTTCTGTTTTTCTGCTTTTCAGGTAATTTAAAAAAAACCAAATAATTAAACAAAATATACCTACCGGTAAATTCATTAGCACCTTAATAATCTGATCAATTGTTTGGTTGCCTAAACTTCATGAAAAATTAGGTTTTTTATATTTAAGGTATAAAAGGATCTTGACCAAAAGAAATTTTTGCCTGATGACGTGTATAGTAAGTAGGCACAATCACTCC
Organism: Ditylenchus weischeri; assembly: GCA_029231635.1. Lineage (NCBI taxonomy): Eukaryota > Metazoa > Nematoda > Chromadorea > Rhabditida > Anguinidae > Ditylenchus > Ditylenchus weischeri. Next base: position 679,008 of record JAMRYI010000004.1, on the reverse strand, counting down.
AATAATGATTGAAAATCCGAGAATGGCAACGTTTCTTGAGCACTTAACAAGTTACTTAAATCATTAACCAGGGTTGCCATGTGTCCTTTTTAAAAAGATTTGTCCTTTTTTTGGCACCCCAAATCTTTTAAAAATAAAATGTCCTTTTTAAAAAGATTTGTCCTTTTTTTCTCTCAGCGTCCTTTTTTGTCCTTTTTTTTACAAATTGGCGCCAAAAATCAAAGAAAACATTTCAAATTTATAAAATTTCCGCCTGCGGCGCAGTTTTTCATTCAAACTTTCGTTTGCCTTCACACTTTGTGTCGTTTTTCACTGTTTTTTGTTTTATTTCTTTATCGTTATGTTTCAGTTGCTATGACTAATCCGAAGCGAAAGAGCCAGTACAAGCCTGAGTTTGCAAAGGACTTCAGCGGAATACGGAAGGGAAAAGACGATTTTCACGCTCATTGCATCCCGTGTAATGATGAAATAAATCTGACTTCAATGGGCAAAACAGCAATCACTCAGCATCAGGAGAAACCAAAGCACAAGGAGAATGCAAAGGCTGCCAATACAACAAGGTTTTTTCGTTTTGAGTGCTTTTGTTACTTCCCTGTCTTTAGAGCTTTTTCGAATTTTATGCCAAGCCGAAATACGCCAACTGCGGTTGATGACAAGATAGCTGCTGCCGAAGGGGCCTGGGCTTTTCACGTCGCTACTCATAATCAAGCTTTTGCCTCGACCGACTGTTGCTCGTCTGACGCACTCTTCCGTACGATGTTCTCTGATTCTGAGGTCGCAAAAAAGTTTAAATGTGGACGAACGAAAACTCAAGCAATTTTAAAAGGTTTGTTCTTCTTTGATTTCTGCTTATTGATTTCTGCTCTGTAGGTGTGCTGGCGCCGTTCTCCGTCGAATCTCTGCTGAAGGATTTGGGCAAACAACCGTTTTCGATCTCAACTGACGCGTCCAATCACAAGGAAATCAAGCTGTTTCCGCTCATCATCAGGTTCGGTTGACTTTGTTTGACCTTTGTTATTTGGAATTGGTTCAGGTTCTTCACCGCTACCAAAGGAGTTCAAGTTCGTCTGCTCGATATGAGTGATCTGCCAGGAGAGGATTCGCAACTGGTGGCCGTCTACATCTCTCAAATTTTGGAAAAGCACGGTCTCGAATGGAAGAACCTCGTTTCGTTTGCGCCGACAATGCACCAGTAAACTTTGGAGGACCTCGGATGCAAGGACCAAACAACGTGTACAAGAAACTGCTCCTGAAGAAGAAGAACTTGATTCCAGTCGGATGCCCAGCTCATATCTTTCACAACGCCGCTCAGAAAGGTGCTGATCGCTTGCCGTTGGACATTGAGGCCATCGTCTTCAAATTGGCCAGCTACTTCAAAGGATCGACAAGACGACATGAGCAGTTCAAGGACGTCTGCGACTTCCTGGAGGTTAGTTGCTTGATATATTGTCATGGTTCACTTTTGTTTTCAGAATAACTACGAAACGATTCCTTCGCACGGTCCGACGCGCTGGCTGACATTGGGCAAAGTGATCAACAGAATTCTGAAGCTCTGGGACCCGTTGACTGCTTTTTCGGATTTGGGAACAAGGCGCCGTTAATTCTAGAGAAGTTTTTCGCGTCAGAGGAATCGCTGCCAATTCTTCAGTTTCTGCACAGCATTTTGGCCGTCTTCGAGAAGCCGCTTCTTCATTTTCAAGTTTATTTGTTTCCTCTTCACCCTTTTTATTGTTTCTTCCTTTCAGAAGGCAAAAGCATTATTACCAGAACTCGTGGAAATAGTCGACTCGTTCAAACAAAAAATTGTGGAGCGCAATGAAAAGGAATTCTTTGGGGCAACGACTGCAACATCTCTTCAACGATTGGACTTGGAAGTGAAGAAAAGGCTGAGCTCGAGTTTCCAGGTTTGTTTTTGATTGGTAAGCATGGGGAATTGCAACTTTTTGCTTCAGGAATTCTACTCGACGGTCATCAAATACATTGACAAGTGGTTTCGCGTGGAGTGCCTGCCGTCAAACATCTCGTGGATCATGTTAAAGCGGAAAGAAATCGACTACACCGAGGTTGTTGAGCTAGCAAAGCAAGTGGCAACCGAAATCGCAGAGAATGATGAGCTCTTCAACGAAGTCGTGGAAGTGAACAGAATGCTGCGCCAAATCCCGGATGAAGTTTTCGATGCGGATCCAGCTGAAGTCAAGTGGCAAAAGACCTTCAAGGTAAGCAAGGATTTTCGAATGATTTTTTTAATTTTTTTAGAACAATGACTCGCTGCCGTGCCTCTACCGTCTTGTCAGCACCATCTTATCGATTCAGCTGGCCAATGCTTTCGTTGAGCGGGTCTTCTCTTTATGCAAAGCGCAGTGGACAGACGCAAGGAATCTACTCCAGGTGGAAACGGTGAAGGCTCTTCTTCAAGTGCGCGTCAACTTCGATATCGATTGTGCCACCGTCTACCAGCTGATCATGAAAAACGGAGAACTTCGAAAGAAAATTCAGAATGAGCATAAATATGATTGAAATTGATTTTGTGGTACTTTTTTGGTTGAAATGTTATGATTTTATGTATAAATGCAGAAATAAATTGATTAAGGGCAGTTTTAGTGTGTTTTGGGAAATGTCCTTTTTTTTAGACCCGAAATCTTTCTTTTTTTTTAAATGTCCTTTTTTTTTAAATTTTGAGTTGGCAACCCTGCATTAACCCATTTCTGCCGAAATTAATTTTCAAAAAATCGAACTTTTTTAGAATTTTTTTAAACGTCTTAAATAGGTGTAAAAACATTGGTTTTATCATAAAAATGTTGTCTAAAACAGTGTTTGATTAGTAAAAAAGCGAGATATAGACATTTTTATTTTATTTTGATCTTCACACGAGCGTGTAACTGACAGTGTGAGATACGACAGGCAGGATCACTGGATGACTACATCTGAATCATCTCTTGTTTGTGCCATCTGCAAGGGAAGAACTAACAAGATGTGCGAGAAATACAATGTCGGGCTGTCCCGTTCCGTACCCATGCTACAAACAATTCCACGTGAAAGAATAACAGTAAAATACGTACAAATGTCAAAATCTCAACTTTTTCATGTTCACACACTGTTTTTGACCACATATTTATAATAAAACCGACCATTTTACCCCTATATACAACCTTTGCTTTAACTTTTAAAAAAAAATTCAAAATTTTACATATGATCTCATACGCATAGGCAGAAAAGGGTTAATACAAAATTTATACTAAAAATACCTTTAAGTCTACAGATTGGACATTAGCGATAGCCACACCGCCCACCATTGCCATAGAACTTGCCAGAACACCTCCCACTAAGGGGGCGGGGATCGTCGACAATAGAGCGCCAACTTTTGTGAATACACCCAGAAAAATTAGAATGAAGCCAGCTATCACCAAGGTCCTTCGGCTAGCCACCTATAATAATATTTTAAAGGGGGGGTGGTTGGGGGGTGGAACATTTTTTGCCACGAATGGTTCAAATCCCCATACTTTTTTCGACTATTTTTAGATTGATATTTTTCATTCCTATGTTTCATTCTTTTATAATTTTTTTTAATTCACGTATTTTTCCTCAGATCGCAGTTCTGCCACTGAATTTACCAATGAAGTCAACCAAAAAGAGGAATATAGGCAGGAGAAGAGCAAGAAGAATTGGGAAGGATGGGATCAAAAGATTTCCTGAGGGAGTTTGAAACTATTTTAGCATGATCTTATCCGGATGGTTAGGCGACAAAATGTCGTCGATTATCTGATAAATCAAAACACGTGGTATCATGTTTTTTATAATGAAATGGGGCTTGAGTTCAGAATACCCCCCACACAGAGCGCTTAGATAGAAGAAATAACCTCATATTCGTGTTTCTCGACCCCGATTTCATGAGAAAGCCGGCTGTTTTTTTAATTCTGAACAAAAAAATTAGGTACTTGTGCTGTTTGTTTTTTTTTTACGTTTTGCCATAAAAGTGGCCTCCTATTATTCCCTTCACCTCCCTATACAGCCCTTATTCCCTATTAAATTCGGACAATTTGAATTTTGAAATTTTGACTAAAAAAACCATGATACCTCCCTGTGGATCGAAAAAAATTTTCGGTCAGAATTCAAAACACAGCTGGCTTTCCAATGAAATCGGGGTCGAGAAACAAGAATATGAAGTTATCTCCTCCATCTAAGCCCTGTGCGTGGGCGGGATTCGAAACTGCAACCTGAAATGGAACTCTAAAAGTGACAAATGTACAAAATATATAGATTTTTAAATGTCATCCTAGAATCATATTTTATCGAAAACAGACATGGGCACGAGCCCTAGAAGTTTGGCCCGTGCCCATGTCTGGTTGGCAACTGGTGTTAAGATGCAAATAAAACTTCTCCCGAATAAAAAGTTGAATTAGGAAAATCAATATCAGTAATTCATACATCAGATCGTTGACCTTGCATACACTGTAAACTATTGGTTTGGTACAATCAACCGCCACAAATGTCTTTTCTAGATCTTTTTGAGTTGCTATACTATCTGGCTTTAATTTCCAGTTTTAGATACTAAAAAAACTAAACATATAGAAAAATACGGATCGGACAAAATTATTCAAAGAAATTTGTATGCTCGCAGTGAGATTTGAACCATTCGGGCCAGAAAATGTTCCCCCCTTTAAAGAACATATTTTCAAAATTCGAATACTGAGGTTTTTTTTTGCAAATATTATGTAAAATTGCTTAAAGAGTCAAATCTAATATGGACGACCTTATAGTAGTTTTCAAAAGTTGATAGGAAACTTCAAAAATACATAGAGGACGTATACAAAAAATGTTCAAATAGTAAAATACTGCTGGTCCCCCTATGCCTTAACTTTTGTGTAACCCACAGGCATGCCCTTTTAGAAGTTATTAAAAATCATTTTCTAATTTTATTGGTACCTTATGGGGGATTATGGACCAGTACCAAAAACACGAACACACCTGTGTAACTCCAATCACACCAATGTTCTCTGTATGAGTGGTCAGTCCAACGCCAGGACCAATCAATCCAGAAATGAAACTGCCTGATCCTAATTTAGTCTAATTACTACAGCCAAAATATTTTCTACAAACCTTCAGCCTAAAATTAATATAATTAAGAACGAAAGTTATTTGAAATTCAAAAGTATGCGCTACCAATATTCCTCGGTTAATAGCCTACAAAATTATGGGTGTTTAACTGATTCAAAAGGTAGTACAAGAGACTTGCATGGGAAGGAGGAGCCCGTTCGCCAGATACTCGAGCAATGGCATGATAGTCGCCCACAGATTCAAACACAGAAGTTAGGGCAGACACAAGAAAAGCAGCAAACAAACCGCCATTGAATTGTGGGGCGCCAAATTGGCCTGGGTATACACTTAACTAAATATGAGAACGAAGTTTAGAATTACCTGGGTAAGGTACTCTGAACCAATCAGCTTCATGGATAGCTGTGATTGTGGAATTCTTGTCAGTTCTAGCCTCACTACTTGGATCCACCAAATCAGTCACTGTCAACATCCAACAGAAGCCCCATGAGAACAAAATAGCGATTAGGTACTGTAATCACTTTAAAACGCAGGTGTTTTCAAATTTCATATATATGTTTGTCACCTACCGTATTCTCTCTAGAACCGCATGTGGTTCTATTTTTCAAACCCCCTTTGGGGTGTGGTTTTATTAGAGAGTATGGTTTTAATAGAGAGTGTGGTTCTATTTTTTATCCTCTCAAGATATCCAAGCATTGCAGCATACACGCATAAATTTTTTATTTACACCAAAATGAATAAACACTCCAGGGACATATCACTATCATAGAGCGCATTTTCTTGCTCTTTTCCGAGATCGATTTCTTGTATCAGCTCAGCCAACTTCTTCTCATCAGGCGCTAGCTTCAGCTTGCCTCGACCACTCGGAACTGGCCCAACTATCTTGAAGCAGTGGATGTTGTCGTCTTCACTTCCATCGGTGGCAATGGAAACACCGCACGATTTGAATGACTCAACGATAAACTTTTTCGAAAGATTTTCCCAGGCTCTGACAATCTATTGGAGGTAGACGGCCATTGGCGCAGCTTCGGTATTCCCTCCCTTGGTCACTTGTTTTTAGCCGTGCAGAATCCGATCCCCGTAGAGTTGACGGACCTTAGCTTCGAACGGAGCGAAACGAGTAAAACCGCAATTTTGAACTATTGTTTCTACAGCATTTTCTGTGGTTAAAATATTTAGGATGTGGTTCTATTAGAGAGTGTGGTTCTAATAGAGAGTGTGGTTTTATTAGAGAGAATGCGATACTTAAGGAAAATGTTTGTCGGTGCTTTTTTGCCTGTTTTACCTCGAAGCTTAGCTTGTTGTCATTTTCTACTTATTCCAATGGGCTGAGCCAAGAAGAATGAGCAAAGATTTTGAAAAACTCTTTCCCCCAAAAATGTGGCACTTTTTTGAATAACAACGTGAAAAAGTTTGATTAAAGGCTTTTTAATATTTTCTCTTCTGGTCATTTATTTGATGCCTGTCTTCTGGTCAGGCATCAAACAAATATGGAGTTAAAAAACCATTAGGGGTTAAAGTCGAAAAAGGAACCGGCTTCTAGAGCTAACAATTCTTTAAAAAAATTAGTTTAAAATCTTATTATAAAAACACACAACTTTTAAAAAAGTTAAAATTTTTTACCGGATATTCTCCAAAAATGGCCGGTCTATACCTAAAATATTGAACAACTTCATTGTCAAAAATTTGATTGTCTGCAAAGTATTTACCAATGGAATTTGCCATCCTTCATGCCCGGAATAGGCACTTTTAATTCAGCTAAGTAAAGAATTGTCGCAAATAAAGTGGCAGCTTGTCTAAAACAATTTTAGCAATTTAAAAACATTAAAATTGCACTGCTACTGACATAAGTGAGACCCAATGCTTTTCAATCCTGTCTACACACAACTCGACGGAAGAAAGCACAAGCAGCAGGATCAAAGGACTCACTGTGATTGGGCCGATAAATTTAGTCAACTAGAAAATGACCAATTTTTAAAATATTTTTATTGGCAATTTGTACCCTGCCAACTAGACCACTGACACCAATTAACATGGGGACACAGGCAGATAGCAGAAGGCATCCTGAAATCGAAAAAGCAATAACTTACGCGAAAATATTTTTTTCGAATGATCTAGCTGAAACATTTTTATTGAACAGCTTTTTGAAGCTTTTGCTGGTTTGTAAAGCTGATATTCTCTATCCTTAGTCATTTATTGAAGTGGTATGCCCGTGCGTTCAAAACGCAAATCCTTTTCCTTGCATAGGATATGCTTTTTTTGCATAAGAAATACTTTTTTTGCATAAGATATACTTCTTCAATGATGCTGATTTATCCTCAATAATCCTGATTCACCCTCAATGGTCCTGACCTAGCCTCAAGGGTCCTGATTCACCCTCAATGGTCCTGACCTAGCCTCAAGGGTCCTGATTCACTCTCAATGGTTTTTAAATTTTTCACACCAAGACAGCTATTCAGCACCTTAAACCGCATAAGTAGCAAATAAATTTTCTGGAATATGGGTGATAGAAGAAGGGTAATAGAACAATTGTGGGCTTCCGAATGGTAAACATCCAAAAATTCATATTTTATTCTTGATCGGCGAATTCTTTCGTTTTCCTCCTGACGATATTTTGACACCTCGACGAGCAGGCTTCGGTGATGGAGACGCTTCTACTTCAGCAAGGAAAACTATCATGCGTTCAAAATCGGTGCCCGCCAATTCAAAAAAATTTCGTAATCATTAAACTTCTCCGCGGTTTTTTCAACTTGGTTTCTAACGAAACATGGCCTAGAATTTAATTTGAGGTATAGTTTTGTTAGGAACCTGATCAAGAAATTTGTACAGAATACCAATGATTAGGAAAAATTTTTGAACCATTTTAACGCACGGGCATGCACCTTAAACCTTTCAAAATTAAAGAATATATTTAAAGGACCATGGTTTTTTGCTCGCAGCGGCGTTCTCAAAATTGGAATTGGCGGGGGGCAGTTATCTTTCGTCTCTCTAATCTTCGGAGTCGATCGAAGTAACCAAATTTATTTTTCCCTATTTTTGTGCTTCAGGTGGAATCTTACCGACTCAAAATTATTTATGTGAAGTTAAATTTTCAAAGTATTTTTTTTTCTTTAAACCTCTAATTACTAAGTTATTAGCATAATAAATTTGGATAAAAAATATTTAACTTATTTGTTTTTGTGTTACTCTCATGTAAAAGGGCAAATCACGCTAATCTTTTAATTCTTTTGTTTACGACATTAGTACAACTGGTTTTTTTACAAAAGCTCTTACCTTGTATCAAAGCCATTTTCTCTTCATAAACTTTTTTGGGGACGAAATCGGTGAGAGTAGCATTGCATTTATATTCTCCTAGAGTCATAAATGCATGCACAGAGGGCACATATGCAAAGGCTGAAAACAGTCTCGTGTAAAAAATATGTGAAAAAAGTTATGAACCTGTTCCTTGAAGTAGAGCAAGTCTAGAAAAATAAATTAAGAACTTTATTAAAATATTTTGTATAGGATGAAAAATAGCACAAACCTCATTCCAAATACTGTTTGGATACTGTAAATTTTGAGTAAAATAAAATATTTAATAGAAATACTTACATTGTGGAGATTCCACTAGCAACAAAAGTAGAAGATATCAAGCGGACCCTCAGATCATTAATATCTGCTCCAGGACACAATTCATCTGCCAGAATAAATGGAATGACTAGAAGAGCACTTACACACACCATTACTTGCTAAATATAAACTTTTTGATATTTTTTGTAATCTAGCACCTGGGAGCGGAAAAAAATGTTTATTATATCAAAGTTTCGTTGTATGAAGTTATTTCACTCAATCGCTGGCCAAATAGGCATTGAAAATGAATTAATATATCGAGTGCTTCATTATATCGACGATCTGACTATGGTTTGAAAACATGTGCAGAGACATATCCAGTATTTTTTTCAGGGGGAGAGCGGATAAATTCTCAACCAACTTCCCACCCCCACCCTCCTCTAGAGATCATTTTACATGCACCGTTTTCGACTTTCACACTATTTTTATTCTACAATAGAGAGGGCTGAAGTCCGCTAAGCTACCAACCCCCCCCCTTCCCTGGCTACATCCATGAACATGTGTACAGTCAAGCTTGTGTTTTAGGACACCACAAAAGGTCCGTTCCCGCCTACGGTCTGACACTTTTTAACCCTAATTTTGGAATCTTTTTATTAGTTCTGTTTTGACAGTCCGGTCTCACGAATTGCAGGGATTTCGTAAATAACCAAACTTTTAAATTAAAATATTCAAAATTCAAATACTCTATTAAAGAACAGAAATTTGTGAAAAAGTCTGTCCTTGAATAGAAATTTTGCGTTTTTGAGTTAAAAACTTGGTTATTCACAAAAACAACCGGCAAAATCTAAATCCTTACAACTTTTGAGACCAGACTGTCAAAACAGAACAGGCGAAAAGTTCGAAAATCGAGGTAAAAAAGTGTCGTGCACTAAGCAGGAAAGAACTTCTTGGGGTTTCCTTGAATACAGGTTTGACTGTAAACCGAAAAAACTCAAGAGTCTTACCTGAAATCCAAAAAGAACAGCAAGAGGCCATGGCGGATCATCATCCGCTCTGTAAAATTTCCTTTTGTCGGTTTCCATTTATCCAGCTAAATAATAATGCTGAATTTTTCTGGTAATTTTTTTTATCACAAATAGTAAACAACAAATAAAAACAGAAAATTTAGGATAAAAACAATTTCACACTATTTCTTTTGGAAAAAAAAAACAACTACAAAGTTTCAACGCCCTTAAACTTTTCTGTTGGTCTACAACAACAACCTTTATGAAAAAAATGAATCATAATTACAAAAAATAGTGATTAAGACAGCAGCAATCTAAGGTCCCTTTTATAAAAATTTGAATAAAACTTTGTGTGTTTGTAATAGACACATGTGAGAAGGGGGCGAGTGGGATGGTTTGTATTTCTTTATTCCACCTCTTTCTTCGATCAATCCTGTTCCGCCATCACCACTATAATCTGATCATCATCTTCTTCTCCACTGCTGGTGTAGTTGTCGTTAAACTATAATCGCGAAATATAAATTGAATTGCAAATTATTCTGATGCCCTTTGTTTCCAACTTACTGCGCTTATTTTTGTTTTCACACACAAAAAGTGATACGCGTGCCAAAAGGGGTCTAAAGTTCTTTATAAGTGGGTGGACCAAAACCGCATTTGACCACTTTTCTAAACATTTTAGCTCATGAAATGAATTTTTCGCAGCCCAGGAAAACTTTTTGTAAAGAAATGTTGACTAAATTTTGACTTTTTGGCCGGCAGGACGACCAAATAGAGAGTCAGAGATGGACGCACTGACTTACCTGCGATAATCTAAACCACAAATGTATCTTTATAATTTTTCAAAAATCAATAAACAGTGTATAAAATGGCACTTTTTGATGAAAAATGACTAAAGCGAAATCTACTTTATACAGTTAAAATTTTGAGTTTGAGGCTCTGCTTTAAACCAAGAATTCACTTTGCCACCTCCCCTCCCAATTGAAAAAAATTTGATCAAAAATGTCTTTGCGGGATCGAGAAGACGTTTATTCACATTTAAAAAGCTAAAACATCTAAAAATCATAGAAGTCGTATTTTGGCTCACTTGTAAAATAGGAAGTGATACCAGAGCAGGCATATTTATACTAATTTAGCCGAAAATTTATTTTATGTAAATATAATAATATAATTTTTGACTTATTGAAAAAATGCAAATAATATTTGTATTTATTTCTGTAACTAACTTGTATAACAACCTACATTATTATTATCATCCTGCAGACTATTTTGTTGTGTCTTCTTTTTCTTTTCTTTTTGGTTACAATCTATTCACTATTTACTTCACTTTCACCTCGTGGAACCTTTTTTTGGTGTATTACAAAGAAGTCAAGCTGTATTTTTTAATGTTTACAACATAATTGCTTCACTGTTCACCAAGCGCTAATTATAAAAAAAATAACAATTTTCCGACAAAAGTTTGGCGAAATAGTGAATCATTATTCGCTTAGTATGTCTAGATCTAACATTTTTTATCATGGGTGTTTTGTGATTTTAAGAACACAACGCAAAAAAGCAAAGGAACACCATTTCAGAAAAGAAACAAGAGCAAGGTAAAGCAAGTTAAAAAAGGTTTTGGATTTAAAACCAACGGTTTTTAACAAAAAAAAAGATCGATACTACCAGCTGCTTCAAAAGTTGACGCGGTTTTTTTAACAGTTGGTTAGGCATTCAATTACAGTCAAACCTCGGTTATCCGGCACTCCAGTTATCCGGCACCCTCGGTTATCCGGCATCTTAAATATACTTCATTTGGCTGAGATTGGCTTATTCTCTGTCAACTGACATTCCAGTTATCCGGCACCTCGTTTATCCGGCACCCTGAGGCCGGTCCCCAGGGGTGCCGGATAACCGAGGTTTGACTGTAATTAAAAAAACTGTTCCAAATGTAAAATTTTGTAGCCCTGGATTTTTTCTTTAAAATAGTAAATTAGTTTTTTACTTTGGAAAAAAAATATTTTAAAAATTTCAGAAAAAAGGGATATCCAAAAAAAATTTTGCAGAGCATTTTTTTATTAAAATTCAAAAGGAAAGTTACAATAAACAACCTTGTTGTGCATAAAAAATATCAAGGACGGTTTTCTTGTAGTGGTGGTTAAGGTATTTGCGATTTATGTTGCAGAATTTATTTTTACTAACATATTACTGAAATATAATATTTAAAAAAAATCGAAAATGGAAAAAACTAAAAAATTGAATTTTTTGCGAATTTTGCTAAAGTTTTAAAAAAAGTTACCGTAAATTCTTTATTAAACGGACCTCCCTACAGTTAACTATTTTCAAATTTGTTTTGCTTTTTTAACCCCAACATTGTTTATTTTTTAAATCGTACGACAACTCATTTTGTAGATCTTTCCAAACTCCACAAAATGAGTGGTCATACGTTTTACAAAGTAAACAATGTTGGGGTTAAAAAAGCAAGCAAAACAAATTTGAAAATAGTTAACTGTAGGGGGTTCCGCTTATTAGAGAATTTACGGTAATTCGGGCAGGCTTTAACCTAAAAAATTCACCGTATCGTCATTACAAAATAGGGGTTTGCAAAACAGACGGTTTTCAAAATACAGCGGCTTTTAAAAAACAACGGTTTTCAAATAGCGGATTTCAAAAAGAACGTTTTTCAAAATAGACTGTTTTCAAAATACAGTCAAACCTCTTTGTAGTGATCACCTAAGGGCCCCCCCCCCACAGGTGATCACTACAAAGAGGTGATCACTATATAGAATTCAACATCACCTAAAAATCACTCGCCGAACACTACAGAGAAGTTTTCTGTTGAAATCATTTGTTATACTTGAATCAAAACATAATGACAGCAACAGTTAGATGGCACCGAAATAATCCAAAATCGTTTTCTAACTCATTCTTTTTACTCTTTCTTCAGCCAAAAAGTCATCTAGTTTGTCGGTAGCTTGCAGAAGGCATGCATCAATTGAGCTTACTTCCACGTAGCTCTGGATAATTTTAAAAGCATGAATTGCTTCTCGAGCAGTGACGACAGGCAATTCTTTTCTTCTTTGATTTCCACCATCTCACTGTCACTTTCTTTGGCATTATCCAATTCAACTGTTGAGACGGCAGCAGCGATTTCTTCCAGAGTCAACACTCCACCAGTCACGAGATTCCGATAAACGGTCATGTAGTCTTCCAAATCGACTCCATCTGCTTCTCCGCTTCGATGGAATTCATTATTATTTTCATTATTATTCATTATTATTATTTTGTCGAATGCTGCTTCTTCTGGCTATGTCTCCATGGGCTTGACAAAAAACAAGATTATAAATTTTAGTTCCACCGTCATAAAAAATCACCTCTTCATCCCTAACAAAGTCAGCCTTTCGAAAACACCTTTCAAAGGTCGTTTCTTCCACATACCTCCACGCCCTACGAACCAAATACAGCGACTTGAGCAGGTTGTACTTAAACTCCGTGCCACTGTCGATATGAGAAATTCTTTCACGCAGCAGGAAGCGTCGAGAATGCACTTTCAAATTCTGGATGATTCCTTGGTCCATAGGCTGAAATAAAAATATGTTTCTAATTACACGTTTAATGTTAAAAGGAACTTGTGATGCAGCTGTAGTGTTTGGTGGAAAGTACTGTACTGTTATTTGTTCCAGCTTTATTTTCGAATATCCACTGAAGTTGTCGAGAAACAATAGCACCTTTCTTTTGTCCCGTTTGAGCTTGCGATCCCCGGATCAGGACGATTCATACCCGACGATTCATACCCGGCCGATTCATACCCGCTGATTCATACCCGGAACGATTCATACCCGGAATCAAAAAAGAAAAGTTTATTTCAAAATTACTTTTGAATTTGCGCGGAAATATTTTGTTCTCTCAATTCAAGTCACTTTAGTGATAATAATTCATTGTATTTTGTCTGTGAGCTCTAAGTTTTGCTATGATCGTTTGTCGTATCTAGCAAACTACTTTTATGTGTAAATGTAAAGGTGTACTTATTTATTATTAATTCCAACAATAATGACATTCTTTTATCAATACTTTTTGACAAATCTGCTGACCGATGTTTAAATTTTCAGAACATGATGGTGATAGTTGAGGTAATTCTGTATCTTTTTCAAATATAAATAGATCAATAATTTTTTCATATGTCCATAAACTGCAATGAGAAGATAATAAACGACTGAAAGGCAAACGCAGCAACTATTTTCAAGCCGATGTCAACATCCTCTTAATTGTCTGAAGCTATGAGACCGAAAGCACTAATTGATTCTTTCGAAAAATGGCAAGTTATGGAAGACTGAATGCCCGTTAATTTCTTTTGTGCTATCTCACCAATAAACCGTTTGTTTATTTTTTTGGGGGGCGAAGCAAACTTATCGGTGAAACAAACATTTGGTGTAACGAACTTTGGGCGAAACGATACGGACCCTAAAAATAATTTCTGCATCAATTTTAGGCGCCCTATATTTTATTAAACTTATTTTCATATATGGGATCGTTTTTACTTTTTTGTAGCCCTAAAGCTCTTCTTTTAAATAGTATATAAAGTTTTTTTGGAAAATTTTAGAATAGTCATTATTTCGCTTTAAACACTTGTGAGGTCATTTTGAAAAATTGGCGAGCATTTTAATCAGAGCTGACGACAAAAAATATATTGGTATTGGTATATTGGAGTATTGGGTCAAATTAATATTGTTATTGGGATATTGGTTGGTGTGCTTCAAAAATATTGGTATTGGGTTCAGCCAAGATATTGGGCGCTAAATATTGAAATTTTTTAATGAAAATTTCAAGGTTTTACTCACACTTTTTCTTAATTTTTTACACAGTGACTCGTTAAAATTTGAATTTCCATATATTTTGTTTAGAATGAGCTCTCTATTGACGATTTTACTTGGTGGTGAAGAAGCTGATCGTGCACTAATCTCAAAGCTCTCGCCAACTATTCAAAATATAGCTTAATATCTTTTTTACAAAATACAATTTTCCAGGTTATCAAAATATGTAGTACATATTTTATGGCTTTGGAGTCAAGAAAAAACGTTAAATTTTAAAACTCTAGAGGCTCCAGCAAAACTTTTTTGGAAAAAAGTTAAACCAAAAACACCACCATGTTTTTGGTAAAAAGGACTGTGTTGCTGTGTATATTTGTAAATGTGTAAATATACTGGAAAACATTTCCAAATTTATGTAAAAAATACATACAACGAGCCAAAGTTTCAATCAGGAATGCAAAAATTTTCATTTTTTGTCGGAAAAAAACATTTTTGTGTGCTATGTGAAAATGTGTGTGGTATGTATGAGCCGCTGTTGCCAATGGAAGAAGTGGTGGTGGTGGTGTTAGTCAAAAGAAAACATGGTGTTATGGTCATGGTCTCGACACGGTTCCTAAGCTCTTCGCTTGTGGGCAGTCTGCACCACCTGTAGTTTGCTGTTGGCATGCCCTTGGAGTGGCTCAATGTTCAGATACGGAGGGTCTTTGGTGCCGTGAAGCATCAGGGTGAACCGTTTTAGAGTTCCCTTGTGCTCTCCTCTCTTGCCTGGTGGACCTTGGAAGCGCACAACCAGACGCCATTTGCCTCTTGGGTTCTCACCCCAGGTGTGGGTGGTCATGAATGGCCAGTTGCTGAAATAGTTGAGTCATTTAGGGTGGGACAGTGTTAGCGCTGAGATCCTAAGCATGTCAATCATTTCAACTTATGGACACATGACAACAATCAAAAATGGCTCAGATTGAATTCAAAAGTCTGTATTTTTCCATCTAATTTATGATTTTCGCCGGTGGTATCCATCTGCAACAAAAAGATTCGCAAAAAGAGTGTTAACGCTGGAAAAAAGAGTGTTAACGCATGGTGGGGGAGTGTCGCATTGTGAGCGAAATCAAAGAAGGATCTACTGAATATACCGTATTTATTCTATTAGAACGATATGTCGTTCTATTTTTCAACCCCTTGGCACCTATCGTTCTATTAGAAATTTTCGTTCTATTAGAATAAATACGGTAACTCAAAAATCATTGTTCGAACATCCTTTTCTTGAACGGATTTCGCGCGAATCTTCCTTTGTTTGAAAAACGTTGTTTGAACGTCTTTAAATGTTTGTGAATCATCTGTCGCAAATCGGGCAGGAGTAGTGTGGGCCAAATCACTTTGGGACAATTCAATTTGGGCCAAAATCAAATTGCAATATTCGGTAAATATTTTCCGAATAATGCAAATGATCTTGGCGCAATTTGATTTTGGCCCAAATTGAATTGTCCCAAAGTGATTTGGCCCACACTACTCCTGCCCCGCAAATCTTATTGCTCAAGTCTTGCAACGCCTGGTAACTCCTGGATGTTGACGATTAGTAAAATGTAGAGATCACGATGTTTTAAAAAGAGAAAAACCCTAAAAAGCAAGGCCTCTCGGACTCTTTTTAACACCTCTTGATATCTACATTTTTGCAAATTATTCAGGAAAGTTAGATAGTTCATTAAAAAGTCAAGATCCAGGGCTATAAGAAAACACAAAAAAATTAAAAAACTATAACGAATATTTAAATAAAAATGGCAATAAAAATTAGAGGGCGAGACTAAAACTTTTAAGGTAGCATTTCAGTTACAGACATTGAAAATTTAGCCCTAAATCTTAGATTTTTTTGATCGGTCATGTGTCCATAAGTTGGCCCAATTGAGATACTATTTGTTTGGTGGTTAAATAAACTAATCACTAACGTAAATCCATCCTTGGACTCGTCATCTTTGGGTCGTCGGGAGAGAATCATAGTAGGAGTGCCAGAGGGGGAGACCAAGTACATTGTGGTGTCTCCACGACGAGAGCTGTTCAGGGTGATCACTGCTTGCACATGCTCCAAATAGTTGATTTCGGTCGGGGAGCCAGCACAACCTTGAGTTTCCAGGTCCAGGATCAGGTTGCCGTGGGAAGGAATTTCACTGGAATTGATGTATAAAGCATGTCTAATATTATAATGACGAATTTATGGTTTACTGAGGAGTGTTGATGGTGCCTGCTTCGCAATGGAAGCGAGGTGGGGCAGTTTTCCAGACCATAGACAACAGGACCATTTCTGCAGCGTCCAACACTCCAAAACCAAACAAGTGGTTGTACTCCAGTCCAACTCCGTTCATTTGCCATTCGAAGTGTGTGCAGTTAGGGTCAACGTTTTTAGATGTGTGCTCTTTCTCCTAAAGAAAAAATTATTATGAATATTACTTACCTTAAATGCTCTAATAGACCAAAACATGATTTTAAATAGACAGTGTGTCAGCTTATTAGAGCATTTACGAGCCTATTAGATCATTTATATTTCTGTAGAAACCCACTCACCCCAACACCAAGCAAAGGCAGGTCCCTGCATCGTCCATCGAAGAGTGAGTTGCGGGAGGAGGTGAGCACAGTCAAGTGCTGCAGGTCCCGCCAAGTCAAAGAGGGGTTGGCCTCCAAAGCTAGAGCAAACACACCAGCAGCTTCTGAAAAACAAATCAATTCAGTTTGTCAATTCGATGTAATCTCTCTACCAGGAGCAGCAGCGGAAGTTCCACTGTGAGAACGAGTGCATCGGCCGTAGAGATCAGTGGTGGCAACTCCAGTTTCTGGGTTACGTCCACCGTTAGAGAAGGTTGAAGCCAGGGTGGATGAGCAGCTTTCGTCGTAGTGGGCGTTCTCTCCGTTGTTGATGGCTGAGCTGCAAACGAAAATTTACATTAACCAACCAAAGCTATCTTAATAAAAATGCCCCTAAAAATAAGCTGAACTCTTCTTGTCCCTAATTTCTATGCTTTAGTCACGAATAAAATGATCAGTTTTACATAGACTCACTTAATGGAAATTGTCCACATGCTTGCAGCATATCCATCACAATTGCAGTCGTCATCCTCACCGCCATCTCCACTTGCCCACACAAAGATGCTTCCCAGTCCATTACGGCCCTAAATAATTTCACTTGTTTGGTGGAAATTAGAATGAACAGATACCTCATTGACACCCTTGACAATAGCTCGCATGGTAGCGTTCCTAGGTCCGTCCACAGTCTTGCCATCATCAGTAGGTCCCCAACTTGCTGAGTAGATGTGGATTTTGTTGGGCTCATGGCCCATTGAGTTGGCCTCGATCAAGTCAGTCATCTACAAACAGCTTTCAAAAAAAATTAGAAATAATTTAAAAAAGTTCACGTAAGGCTGGTCCAACATGCGGATACCAGCTACCCGGGAGTCATAGGCCACACCAACACCGCATACTCCATTGTCACGAGCTGCAGCGATTTCACCTGCGAACTTAACAATGATAAAACTTATTGATTTGTACCTATACCGAATTATTATCGATTTAAATTATTTAGAATCATTTTTGAAAAAAATTGAGGATATAGACGTTTCCCCAAAATTAATTTTTATCAAACAACAGGGGGGACCAAGGCATTTGTTAAGTTTTTCGAAAATTTTTAGATTGTCTCCGAACCACTCCGAAAGACCTAAAACCCCTAAAACACCTAAAAACACTCCAAAACACCCCAAAACGAAAACACCTAAAGTCATCCTAAAGCTATCTTTCACCCCAAGACATGTACTACATTTTCCCCTATCCCTTGCAATGTGAAGTGTGCTGTTCTTGGTCGCGAAGCAGCCAACCCTTGCCGAGTAAAACATCAGGTACCGGTATAAAAATTTTAAATAATGTTAGAAGTGGCCCTCGGATAACCCATAAGAACCGAAATGTTTTATGTTATGTAAAATGTATATATGTTATATGTATATTTATACACATAGGTTTTAGAGTGTTTTGGGGTGGTTTGGAGTGGTTTAGGGTGGTTTGGAGTGTTTTTGGTGGTTTCGGGTGTTCCAGGTGGTGTTGGGTGATCTTTGGATGTTTTTTTAGGTGTTTTGAATGGTTTGAGATAATTTCGAATGGTTTGAGGTGGTTTGGGGTGTTTTGGGGTGTTTTCAGGTGTTTTAGGTGTTTTTGGGTGGTTTTGGATATTTTGGGGTGGTTCGGACACAATCTCAAAAAATTTTCGAAAAAACCCTATAAAATGCCTTGATCCCCCTAGATGTTTGAAAAAAGTTTCATTTGGTGAAACGTTTCCCCAAAATGAAACTTTTTTTTCATTTTGGGGAATAACTGTGCACCGAAAATTGTGCAACATTGATCTGAAAAATGCAGCCTTGCCAGGAAACCTGGTGGTAACCGACCGATTTTGACTAAAATAATAACAGCGTAGGCTGAAAATTGGACCTTTGTATAATTTAAACAGATGGTGTATTTTTCTATATATAGTTAGAAAAGCGCCTAAAGATGTTCACCTGCACATCTAGTTCCATGCGAGTTGAACCAATCATCGGTGTAGCGAGGATATGGGAATGGATCGTTAGAGCTAGAATTGTTTGATTACTATATTTGTTTACTATACTTGGCCAAACCTGTAGTCGTAGCTAGCTTCGGCATTCTAAAAATAAAATTTCGATAAAAATGCATTGTTTAAGATGAAAGTTAGAATGGCCTACAAAGTTTAGTTTCAAGTCGGAATGCATGTAGTCCACACCGTCATCCATGATAGCTGTAGTGATGTTCTTACCAGTAATGCCAAGAGCCCAAGCTTTTTCTACATTCAAATCTAATTTAGGTTTGCCACCCGATTGGCCAGTATTTTTCTAGATAATTTTGAATTTAACGAAGCTTAAAGATATCTCAACTCACCAAATACCACTGGTATTCATACAGAGGGTCAGACGGGGATTGCACAGCCGTGAAGTCAAGTTGTTCCTGGAGCCGGTCTTCCAATGGTCTGTATCCTCTCTTGAGTCGTCTGTAGCCGAGCATTTGTTCGGCGTAAGCCACCTGAAGTTGATCCCTAGACATGTCTTAAAAAGCAATAAACAGCAATGTCAAATTTTGCTTTAAGCTGAAATCTAGATTCCTGAAGTCAAGAGGTTCGATTTTCAGAAGGTTAATCATTTTTTGTAGCAAATATAGTATTTTATGCGGCAAAAATGTTGTTTGTGGCAAATTATTTTTGCAGCTAATTTATTTTTTTGGCAAATTTAATTTATTTTGTGGCAAATTTATTTTTTTCTGTGGCAAATTTATTCTTTTTTGTAGCAAATTTGATTTTCGCCTGTAGCCGTTCTAAATGAGGTTTAAAATTCAAATAGGCTCTCAAGTCCCCTGCGCCCCCGAAGTCGAATTTTAATAAAAAAATCAAAAAATGGCCGGCCGCGCCCTGAAAACATGTCTTCTATCCAAATAAATAACTTTTGGGAACATGTCATATAAAGAACTTTAGCCAAAATTTGCCACAAAAAACATTTTTGCCACAAAACAAAGCTATATTTGCTGCAGAAAAAATACGTCCACCTCGATTGATCCCTGCCGATTGATCCCCGACCGATTGATCCCCGATCAATTATAAAATGTCATTTAATTTCACCAGAAATTTATTCGAACAACAAATAAACAAAAAAATATATAACAACAATGTTAGGCCATTCCATAAACATAAGAAATTCCTTTTAATTTTTCTATTTTTTTCTACTGATCATAATTATCCAATTATGATCAGTCAAGCTTTCGGTAGGCCTGGACGTACTTGTCACGCTCTTTACCAGCGATTTAATTGACGTATTTCAAGCCTCAAAAATCTATGACACTTCTTGAGACCATCGATTAGTCGCCACAATGTCGGATAATCAACGGCAAGTTCAGTTTGGCTTCAGCATGGTTGATAAAATCTTTTGGACGAGCCACATCGAGGTTGCACTGCGTCCAAAGATCAGAATTCTAAACCAAAAACATATGATCAAAGAAAATTGGTTTAAGAAAACAACAAACCTGTTTGGGTCCAGCTGTTCACTTTCAGAATCCGCTAGCAAAAATAGTTCTTCCACGTTCGGCTCAGGCAACTAGTACTTGTATTGTCGAGGGATGACATAGAATTGACGAGAAGCTGGCGTTGGCGGCGGATGTTCGATTTCCATTCCGGCTCTTTTAATCATCTTTTTTTTGGGCAAAAGCATTTGGAATTTGTTCTTTCAAAAGTAGTGCTTTGAAACATTTAGCCACAAATTTGAATTTCAAATTTCACTAGTTATTTTGAATTCAAAGTGCACTATATATACAAATATTTTATGGTTTTTACTTATTCATGTTTCAAGATCTCTGCTATTCGGTCGTGTTCTCCAAGGTAAATGAGCGAAATCGAGCTAAGCGAGTATGAGGGCGAATCGAATATGGAAAGCCAAGAGTCCAAGTCATCCCGCAAGCGCAAGGCCTACTCCATCGAGAAGAAGCTGGAAGCCGTCGACTACGCCAAGAAGTACAGCAAGAATTTAATTTTTTTTGAACGATAGTGATGTGTCATTGGATTGTTGATTGTTTGTTAAATCGTGGTTGTAAATAAAGAATTTATATGATATGGTGTAAAGGGAAATAAATTCTTTTTTGTTCCAAGTTTTCTTTTTTTAGTAAAAACTTTTTAGTAAAAATCTTTTTTTTAGTAAATAAAACGGGATTTTTCAACCGATAGGTTAAAAAATAGAAGGCCACTCTCTATTAGAAGGCCATTTTCTAATAGAAGGCCACCCCCAAAGGGGGGTTGAAAACTAGAAGGCCGTGGCTTTCTATTAGAGAGAATACGGTAATTTGTACTTATCGCATTTATACAACTTGTTCTTGTTAGCACCCGATTTCTGCAACCAAAATAGATGACCATTATGGCTCAACTTCTGTTTCCCCTTTGCTGACAATGTGGTTTCCACCTCCTTAAAAGATAGAATTATTAAAAATCTAACAAAAAAGACAGCAACAACCGATGGCTCTAGAATTTCGGGATCCTGCTGGAATGGTTCATCCCTATTGCTTTCATCACTGGAGTAATAGTCACCAATAGCATACAAAGCATGGCTAATCGTATTCATCTCGCTTGTTACCTCGCCTGAAAATAAAATTCAGCGTAAAAAGTTAAATTTGTAGGACACTACAAAAATGAAGTCAAAACGGACACAAAATTGTAGTGTTTGACAAAATTTTGAAAATCCTTGCGAGACAATATTTTATTAAATATTTTTTAATTGAACGGGGATCAATCGGCCTTGGATCAATCGGCGGGGATCAATCGGCCGGGGATCAATTGGCGGGGATCAATCGGCAGGGATCAATCGGACGGGGGTCAATCGGCGGGGATCAATCGTCCTGACCCGAGAAAAAATGATTAATCTTTATAAAAAGGCTTAGACATTTTAAAGGGGCATGCCCACGCTAGTAACAGGTGGTGCCAGGGAATTCAAAATTTGTTCCTAATCATTGAACTTCTGTACGGATTTTTTAACTTGGTTTCTAGCAAAACCACACCTAAAATTGAATTCTAGGCCTTGTTTTCTTAGAAAACAAGTTGAAAAATCCGTACAGAAGTCCAATGATTAGGAAAAAATTTTGAATTCCCGGGCATCACCTCTTCTTCTCCTTTAACTATTGTAAAACGAGGTTTCAATCAAAAAATTTTATAGGTAGAAAAGGGTCGAAAATGTAATATTTTTTGTGGAAAAATGCTTGCAGGCGCCGTGTAGAACTTAGACTGCCTTCTTCGTCATCATTGCTGCCTAAAAAATGGTCGGGAATGTATATTTTTCTGACACAGGGGCTTCGAAAGTTGCTTCCGACGTAGTCGAAATTTTTTGAATGGTTGACAACCTTACATATGACATAAGAACATATAACAACAAAACTATTTATACAGAAGTAATCGATTAAATAAAAATAATACCTCATTATCATTAGCCAGCTTAGAGTGGTGCCCAATGGATCGTCGAGTACGAGCATGGGAAAGGGCTGGTTGCACAAAGTGCCATTGAGTATCCGAACCAAGAACCTGCAAGCAAATGTTTATCAAGATAACTTGGTGAGAGTCTACGATCCTCTACCTAGCGACGTTTTGGTGACTCAGGAAGAGAAAAAAGTTCTTATTTGCCTTTACTGACCCAAAAAACAAATTAATAGAAGCCCGAAAAACTCTAAGATTTCTTTTTGCCACGTAATTAACACTTAAAAGGCGGTTTGTACTAATGCGAGCGTTTTGTTCAGAATTTCACGCTGAACAAGATAGGAGAAAAAAATTGTCTGAAAAGTGCTACTAGCGGTTTATTTCAGGGGTTGATTGTGATTATATATATGATTGTATATAATCGGACAGTTTCGATTTGTTTCAGTTATTTGATTGTGTTTCTTTATACGAGGACAATTTTGCGCAGCTGAAACACTTATCTGGTACAGAATTCAACGAGCTTTTAAATGAATACAAGTTTACTCGGGTAAGTGGCCGTATAACATACAAATTATCAGCATTTTTCAAAAATTCAACGAAATAAAGAATTCAGTTATTTTTTATAAGGATCGAAAAATTGTTGAAATCTCCGTTTATTTTTCAGAACTTGACTGTAATAGAAAGCGCAGACTGAAAACGCAGATTGTCGGTCTATCTGTGGCACTTGGTATTTACTAATTCACACAAGTATTCACTTTTTTATCCTTCCTATTTTCATCAAAACATCGCTGGCTAGGGTGTGGCGATACTCATTTTGCCATGAATTTGTATTAAAAGTCTAACAAAATAACTCACTGCTCCTCGGTTAATAAAACCGTGTCGTTTAGCTACCCGATGGGCATTTTCTACACCCGGTTGGTTGGTATGCACCAAAAAATGGTTAGTGTAGACCTGCACAGCCACCGAAAACTCCGCCAATAAACCAAGCACTGCCAGCGCAGTGAGCCACAGGGTTTTACCCGACTCACAACAGCATGTTTTCATGCTTCTATAACTTTTTTAATTTTGTTTTAAATGACAAAAAAGCAAATAAATATTATACAGTAAACACAACTCAAATAAAAAAATATAAACTCAAATTTTCACATCGTAAAGAAAAATTTTACTAAAACTTTATTTCATATCTAACGCGCCTCCAAATAAACTTTTTTTGACTCAACAAAACACCCACTCATCCTGAGTCAGATTTTTCCCCGTCGATAACTGTACGTTAATCAGTGTTTGCACTCACAGTTCAGTGAGAATTTGAAAACTTATTATTTTCGCCGAAAGACTGATTTTTGTCGCCGAAAGGGTTTTTTCTTTATCGAAAAAATTTTCTGTTTAGGACAAAAAAACTATTTTCGTCTTGAACTTTTTTTTTGGAAAATTTTTTCGATAAAGAAAAAATTCTTTCGGCGACAATAATCAGTCTTTCGGCGACAATAATAAGTTTTCCCCACATAAAATTCGCAATGTGGATTCGAACTTCAATGAGTACAATAAAATTATTAATTATATATTCACTACGCAAATTTGAACTTCCCTGCAAAGAAAATCATATGTCCACCACCTGGATTGGAACTTTTTCAAAAAATAATAAATGTCCACCACCTTAAGCTAGGAACCCAATGGGAGCCGCACCTCCGCATTCCCGCGCAATTATTCACTCCCGCGGTGCGGCGCCAGCGAGTATATTCGAGCTTACATATATTTAAAATTAGGCTGTGATAAATATCCCATAAATAACCCCCTCAGATAACCTCCCTCCCTAAATAACCCACCGCCCCCCCCCATCCATAAATAACGCGGTTAGGGGGAGGTGATTATTTATTACCCATAGTCGTCCGTTTATCGAGGTTCAACTTTAACTGTAGGATTGTAATTTAAGGAATTGTAATGTACGAGAAATTCTACAGTTCTCAGCATGACTGGGTGTTTTTGCTGAGTCAGAAAAAACCCATGGGATAGAAAGTACTGAAAAAGTCCCTTGATATAGCAGCACTTTTAATATAACGGAATACTGGATGGTGTCTCAAGAAGTGCCATTATAAGTAGGGTTGGCAAGGGTAGTCTTGAAACGACTTGCAGACTAGTTGCTGGGTTTGACAGCACTTTTTCAACAGGCTGTAAAATCTTTATTTTCAGCATTTCAAGAAACTTTTTTTGAACTATTTTACGCAGAACGGCAACATCTACAGAACAGTTCAAAAACAAATTCTGAAATGCCCAAAATGAAGATTTTATAGTCTGTTTAAAAAGTGCTGTCAAACCCAGCAACTAGTCGGCAAGTCGTTTTAAGACTACCCTTGCCAACCCTAATTATAAGGACAGTTAAAAGCTATTGAACTTGCCGTGTTTTTTTTGCTTTGGTTCCACCTCTTGATTTTTTTGAACATTTTCTATTTTTATGTCTCGTTTCTTATAACTTTACTATAGGTCAGCCAACGACAACCTCGTAAATTAAAAATTCAATTAAAAATTTGAAAAGATCAATAGGGCACCAAGGAAAAAAAGATATGGCAAGTTCAATAGCTGACTGCAGTGATTTTCCAAATTTTTTAACAAAATTACAATTTATACTTCCAAAATTCAAAGTACCGTATTTTCTCTAATAGGCCTACATGCTCTAATAAGTCCACACCCCCTACTTTGAGGACCTATATCTCAGACTGAGGAATTTTTTTTGCAAACTGTTTTTTGCGTTTTTTAACTCTCACGAGCTCTACCGATTTTGGTTGAGCACCTGTACATTTCGAGATTGAATTCAAAATTTTCCAATTTTGAGGGCTTGAAAAATAAACCCACATGTGGGCCTATTAGAGGAAATACGGTATTCTGAGGGAAGGTTGGTGTTTCGGCGTTTAAACGGTGTACACTCCAATATAAAATCGACTAGGCATATCTTACTTTATCCTTTTAAAATACAATTAGCAGTGCACTCATTAGCTAAACATACTTGTCTAAGAAACCAGTTAAGCCAAACCAGCTAAGTAAATTATAATGATAATAATCTTGCTCACAAACAGCAGCAGTTACCGTTTTCAGGGAAACCTAAAAGAAAAAACAGAGGAAGCAAGCAATGGCACAGGCCTAGCCTCAATAATATTATTGACAACCGCCGCTGGCTGGCTAACTCATGAGCCTGGCCTCTTTTTTGCCTCAAGCGAGCGGCACTCTTTCAAGCTAGAGAATTTCTCCAACATAGTTGACAACCACAAGCAACGCATGTGTGCATGTCTGTCCACAGTTATCTCTAAGCCAAATGTTTCGCCTCGGTGTTTGTCTAATTCAAAAAATTAGTTATGGCATGCAAAAAAAGCTAAGGCGAAACAAATGAACATGGCTGGAAATGTGAGCCGGCGCACAATCAATAGGCTGGAGGGGCCTTGTCTGGCCAACAAATATCCCACTACTCATGCCTAGTTACTTATTATGCAAATAGTTGGTGTGTTCTTTAAGCTAAGACATACAGGGTGCTTATCATTCCTAATGGATTTTTCAAATCCAGTATTTTAAAAAACAAAGTAAGGAATTAAGTCATTATTCTAGGTACCTTCTTATTACGCCTTTTCAAAACGACCAAAAATGTATTTTTTTTTACCTGTGTTGCGTGGTGCAGTGGTAAAGCTTTCCGTCAAACAATTTAACATATGAAAAAGGCTATTTCCCTTGAGGTCGTGAGTTCCCACCTACCGACGCTTTCAGTTTTTATGCAACTTTTTTTATGGGTGGTATTTAATTTTGCCCCCTAATTTTTCAAAAATGCCCCTTAATTTTTTTCGTCGTCTATATACTCTTGGTGTTTATTTCACCCTAATCCAAGAGTTATGAATCGGATTTTTTGGGTTGTGAAGCTGCATAAACACTGATAAAATCGTAATTTTGACCGGTTGTCATTGTTCTTCTATTGATTTGGTCTGTTTTCTTTGACTCCGCTACCTTTCTCGAAGGCCCATTTTCTCTTGTTTTTAAGGCTATATTTATATTTCTGTTGACTTTTTTGGTTTTTTTTTCCATGGAAATGTCACAGACTTCATTAGGAAGAGCTCAGAGGCAGTGTTTGGACCTCGTACTCGTACTACGAGCATGATGTACGAGAAGAAATTTTAGAGGTAGGAGCTAAAATTTTTGTGTTACTACGAGTACGAAGTATGAGAAGAAATTTTAGAGGTACGAGTACGGACAGCGTTAAAATACAAGTATTTATAAATTAACTTACAATTTTGTATTGAGTGAAATTTCGTTTTATGAGAGAATCTTTATTCTGAAATGAACAAAAAATTGTACATTTTATAAAAAAAATAGTAAAAATGAGGTCTGAAAAATTCGATCTTTGAACACAGAATACAGACTTTTGGTTTGAGAATTTAAATAAAAAAGTAAAATTGATAGACTACAAATTGTCTTTCTTTTTAAAGTCCGCTGCAAGTTCTCTTAGATAAATACATTAATAAATGATACTGTGAGAAAATAAATACCTGATAACTGATATTTTTTATCCAAAATTCATGAAATTACAAATAATGAGTGAAAATGAAATGCAACTCGAAGTACGAGTACGACCATTTTCTGAAACTCCAAACACTGCTCAGAGGCTATGTAAAGGATGTCCAACCGTCGTGGATGCGCTTATTGCTGGCCGAGTTTTTCCTTTTTAGCTTTTAGTATGTTCTTTATAGTATATCTTCTAGGTTCGCCGGCCAGGTTAGTTTTACTTTTTCACACAATTCATACTACGACTAACACAGCTGGACAGGTCATGAATGAATGCAGCGTCAAGTCAGAATTATTTGTCTATGTGTCAACTGTAAACTTTGTCGAGCTGTATGTGGTCCATGTGTCACTCTATATGTGCTTCGTGCTCCTAGACAAGGCTGTATGGCTAGGGGTATGTAACATAACTTTCGGAGCACGTTAACTTACGAGAGGCTTCCTAGCGAGATATTCAATTCATTCTTTTTCAGGTATTTTCGGGATTCAACAGGTGTCAGGGGCCAGAGTCAATCAATCAGGAGTGAACTGGCACGATCGCAATATGCGTATTTTCTACTGACGAATTTATGTTCCCTGAAATGACCAGCCGTCGGGTAGTTGCATTAAATGGTCCTGGTTTAGTGATTAGCACACAAAGTTAATTTAGACCCGTACACTTGGTTGGCCTCTGAAAATACACGAAAAAGAGTGAAGTGAATATGGAAGTAGACAACTCTCCCTAGTAGCCTCTTGTAAGTTAACGTGCTCCGACGTTTATGTTACATAGGCCTAGCCATACTGCCTTGTTTTAAAGCACGAAGGCACACAGAGAGCGACACATGGACCACATAAAGCTCGAAAAAGTCTACAGTCGACACATAGACAAAAAATTTTGAATTGACGTTCAGGACCTCGTCCAGCTGTATGCAGTCACATTGCGAGTTCTAAGAACAGTTAAAATTTGACTGACCAGCGAACCTAAAATCACAAATAGAAGATTCTGAAATAACGTCTCACATCTAAAAAGAAAACCGAAGCCAACCCAAACGCATGCCACTGTTATTGTACACCTTCGACATGGCTTCTGAGGTGTTCTCACTAAAGTCTGCGATATTTACCTGAAAACACACAAAAATAAGTCATCGTAAATGTGTATATTGGGTAAAAAAACCATACCGAGTTTACTCTAAGGCACACCGGACTTCAAATGCTAAAATTATCCGTAAAAAAAGAACTTTTTTTGGGCAGTTCGATCGGTCTAGAAATGATCACCATAAAATTCTGAGCAAGACGCTCACATTGCCACAAACAACCTTTCTAGTGTTAAAACAGTCATACGTTCTCATGTCACTTGACTCTAGCTGCAAACTTTTTGCGACTGAATTAACAAATAAAAGCTGATTGCAGCGGTGAAATTCATCAAAATAAAAGTTGCAAACCACAAAATCATTTAATCGAAAATACTTTTTGTTAGCAAAATTATTTTTAAACTGCTTTTTTAGATACCCTGTAGGCTATTTTATTCTATTTGGATTGTTAGTATTGGAGTAAATGAGTGTATGTATTCAAGCAACTCCATAGCTACCCCTTCTGTGTGCCATAGAGAAGTGTGCAGTTCAGAGAAGGGAAGGCATTTGTGTGTGCTTCCCCATCTCCACTCTTTTCATTCAACTAGACTGACGTCAACTAAAAAGACTTTCCGTGTTCCTCCCTTTCTTCTTTTTACCAACTACTGCTGCTGCGTTGGAAACGTTCATTAAATAAAAGAGAGTGGGAGTTGAGGGACCATTGCTTTTAATAAAATTATTTGTGCTCAGTTTATTAGAGATAGGAATTGCAGTGAATGTAAATGGATGGTGGTCCAAATTGACGAATTGAGAATAAAAAAACGTTATTTAGCAGTTAAATTAAGGTTTCATACGGTTTTAAATGGGGTTTAAACATTTTCATTTCGACGTTTTGATGTGATTTTATTTTCTTCGCATGGATTTACGCATTTTTCGTTTTTAGTGAAAAAATATGGGCAGAAAAAGAGTAGCCGAGTTAAGTAAGATTAGAAAAAATTTCTATCAAAATCCCGACTCTACTGCCATATAACACCCCAGCCCCGAAAGCTACTGTCATATAACACCTCTCCCACAATAATTTTTGGAAAGTGTCTTGAACCATCATTTTTCCACAAAGAGGTGACGAATATACTTGCAATTAATGGCCAAGATCCTGTGACTAAGTCTAATCCAAAAAGGCAAAGCCTAAGTTAAAAATTTATTGGGGATGGAAGGATAGAAAGCACAAAAAACTGCATCAGATTCAATGGTTAGCTCCCAGGTAATGCTGTGTTTTCCCTCTTTTAAGAGGTTTAAAGAAGTATGCTGGCAGCCTAGTCATGGATGGACATCTCTGGTTTGATTTTATTGGTTTTGAAATCACCACAACTAATTTCGAATCCAGATTCTATTAACACAAAAAGACTCGTCAGAGTCTTGGCTATCTTTTGGTATACAACTTGCACAAATACTGTGTTCAAGTATTAATTTCCAACCCCAGTAAAATTAAACCAAAAACATCCATCCATTAAGCATTTTAAAAAGCGGGGAAAACCATGGTTCGCAAAAACAGCAAATTTGCTGAAATGCAGCAAAATTATTTGGCATTGTGTATTAATACAAAACAGCAAATTTGCAGCAAAAATTTTGCTGCATTTTATTTTGGCCTATATAGTGCTCGTATTTCCCTGTTTGTGTGCCATTCTATTTGTTTATTTTTTTTAATCTTAAGTTAGAAAACCATGAACAACTCGTATCATAGTGGTAGTGACGAGATCCACGACGGTCAAACTCCAGCGAAAAGACGTCGTAAGAAGGTATGATTGGTATGGCTTGCATCGATTTACTTGTACTGATTTACTTGTGTTTTAGATAATTTTTGATGAACATATCCACACCACAACAGCTTGGTAGAGCAAAGAATTTAGAGCTGACTTTGATAGATTGATTGAGGATGGAGAAGCCACTGAATTAGTGACATGCAAAATTGCCACGTGTCGATCCATATTTCATCATCCTATTTTTGACATCTTGTGCTGAACGCGATTCGTCAATCTAGTCCAAAAAATCAGAGAGTTTTCACTTTTTCAGAAACGAACAGTAAAATTGGAAGCCCTGCGATTTTTTGCACTAGATTGACGAATCGCGTTGAGCACAAGACGTCAAAATAGGGGTAAAAAAGTGTCGGACCCTAATGAACTTGAGGGGGTGGTGTTCGAGTAGACTGTAAGATTAATTAAGACTGTGGGCCATAAATAACCACCTCCCCTCCTGAAAAGGGTCATAAATAACCCCCCTTTAGTCCGTCCTAACGGGTGCTGGCCTACCGAAGCTCAAGTCTAAAAGATATTTATGGGTTATTTATGGGTTTGTACGAAGATTAATTACTAAAATTGATAGATCAATGATATGCTGCACAACAAGTATAAAAAACAAAAATTAGTTTCTATTCACAATAATTTCTTAGCTTCAGTGATATTCGAATGTTTGGGTAATATAAACTTATTTTTTAAACAATTTTTTTTAAACAAAAAAACTTTTCATTGAATAGCTTCTAAGGTATGTACCCCTGCACTAATCTTAGAACTGCTTGATACAGCAAAAAATGTCTTCAAATATTTGCTGCTTTCACCGCCACTCCTTTTAATTATTGCCGAAATCATATTCTTGCAATCGTCACGAATGGTTTTGTTTAAAGCCAAATAAATTACCGGAGGAACACCTAAATGATTCAGTCTTAAAAATAAAAAATAAAAATACTTTCTACCATGGATGTGAAACCAGCATAGTTGCGCAAAATACATTATTATCTCGTGCACATCGTAATGATTCATTAATACATAGACTGAGCCAGTTACAAAATTGAGAAAGCTAATAATCAGAATTTGAAAGAACATCTAAATTTTTTTAAACTATAGTCGACGCTCTCTATAAGATACACCCCTAAAGTTCGTTCCCGCCTTAGGTCCGACACTTTTTTTAACCTGATTTCTGAAATGTTTTCCTTAATGTGATTCGTCAGTCTGGTCGGAAATGTCGCAAGGATTCCGATTTTACCGATCGTTTTTGCAATCTACAATAGTTTTGCCAGTAAGACCCGCGACGCTCTTTATAAGATACACCTAAATTTTAAAAGGTGTATCTTATAAAGAGCGTCGCGGGTCTTACTGGCAAAACTATTTTAGATTGCAAAAACGATCGGTAAAATCAGAATCCTTGCGATATTTCCGACCAGACTGACGAATCACACTTGGCAAAACATTTTAGAATCAGGTTAAAAAAAGTGTCGAACCCAAGGCGGGAACGAACTTCAGGGGTGTATCTTATGGAGAGCGTCGACCTGATTAAAAAAATTGTTTACCGTATTTTCTCTATTAATTACCCCCTCTCTAATAGTTACCCCCCATATGTACCCTATGTGTCAGCTCAAAAAAATAATTTTGCAAATATGTGTTTTGCGTTTTCTTAGTAACCACAAACCTAGCTGATTCCACTTTTTAAATATTGGTCGAGTACCCGAAAATCTCAAAATTGACCCAAATTTTTTCTGATTTTTAAGGGGTTGAAAAATAATTACCCCGGGGTAATTAATAAAGAAAGTACGGTATTCAATTTTTTAAACAAACCTTTGTTAATTTAAGCAAAAATGAAAAGATTTTTTGTGATAAAGTCAAATAGGACGACTGTGTGACAATTAAGCATAAAAAAATAAAGGTACCATGTTTTCCCACAGTCTCTAACAGAGTTTTCATTGATCCGGTTTTGTGCCATTGATCTGATCCGAAGATATCAATGATACCTGGATCAATGATAATGGCAAAAAAAATTCGTCAAAAATCGGGTTATCTGATCCGGCCCGAATTTTCGGCAACTGATCTGATCCGACTATCAATGACCCAAACTATCATTGATACCGCTATCAGATCAGATCAATGAAATCCGGATCAATGAAAACTCTGGTCTTTAATAAACCACCACTTTTTGGAGCAGCAACAACATTTTGCAGTGCTGTTTTCTGCGTTTTCTTAATTTTTACAAACTATAACAATTAAATTATGGTTAAGCCCGTAAAAAATTGAGATTAACCAAAATTTTAAATTTTCCCAAAATTTTCCCCATATTCGGGCAATTAAAAAGTGGGCTTTACTGGCTTAGTGTGGTGGCTTTTTTGAAGAAGTACGGTAACTAAAACGTTATAAATGTGTTTTTTCAATTTTTTACGACTAAGATTGTCGAGTTTAATCCGAAAAAAACTTGTAAAGTCGAAGTTTTTCGAGTTTCGAGTCTTCATTTTGAGTTTGGAACGAAGTTGTTAAAAATTCTGTCAGAACCTGCAATAAAAAATATACGGGGAGACTTTCACCCATAACAACAAAAGGTTTACCGTATTTCCTCTAATAGAAGGACATGCTCTAATAGAAGGACACCCTCTCAGGGGGGTTGAAAAATAGAAGGACATGCTCTAATAGAAGGACATGCTCTAATAGAAGGACACCCTCTCAGGGGGGTTGAAAAATAGAAGGACATGCTCTAATAGAAGGACACCCTCTCAGGGGGGTTGAAAAATAGAAGGACATGCTCTAATAGAAGGACATCTTATATAGTATTTGGCATGTGTGGGTGGGTGGATAACGCTTTTTCACTTCGAAGGCCAGAACGGGTCGTATATAGCGAAATCACTTTTGTCGCTAATACCATCGTGTTCCCCAGAATGTCAGCTTTCGTTTTAAAAAAATAACAGGCAAAAAAAATGAGTTCTAATAGGGGATATACCTATTTTTATGAATGAAGTCATAGCCCCTCATTGAAATTTCGAAATACTATAGAGGCGCCGATAGGCTCTGAATCCTTGTTCTTTAATAAAGCATATATACTGTTACATGTTAGCCAAAACAATCAATCGAGAAGTCCTTCAAAGTGTGCGCGATCACCAATGCAACTGATGGAAGCGAAGACGATCAAATCCACTGCTTTAGGGTTGATGGTCCAGTGGCAAGTGGTCGAGCAAAGCTGATGCAAGCGCGGAACGATAAGAAACTGACATCTCTCTTGGAAGAAATTGATCTTGAAGAAGACCAAGAGAATGCAGAATACGAAAGTGATCTTTCTGTGGAATGTTAAATTTGTGTTACAATTTTTTGTAAATAAAGCTTTTCAAAAGTAAATTTCGGTTGAAAAATAGAAGGACATGCTCTATTTGAAGGACATGCTCTAATAGAAGGACACCCTCCGAGGGGGGTTGAAAAATAGAAGGACATGTCCTTCTATTAGAGGAAATACGGTAATCTAAATTTGTTGTTTTGAAAAGCTTGACTTTTGTGTTAAAAACTAATATTCCCACAAAAACTTTCAGCCAAACAAAAATCACTATTACCATTAGAAAGCCCGCTCAATTCTGCGTCAAACAAATATAAATGGATTTATCATTATAAAAAAATTGCGTTAAAAATGTCCGAGAAGTAATAAATGTGAAAAAAAACAATAAAATTTTGGTGTGTATACTTTTTTGCCCCATTAACTATCTTTCTGATGACTTCGGTTTTTTAAATTTTTTTGTCTATTTGGCTCAAAATTCGTCACGCTTTCTGAACCGTAATAAAAAACGTATGGGCGACCTTCGATGTATTGAAAAATAGATTTTTATCTAAGAATTTCTGTTTTGGAAAAAAGGACTTTTGTGTAAATTGTCTCTTTTTTTTACAAAAATGTACTAATATGCAAGAATCATTATTACCATAAGAAAGCCCGCTCAATTTTGCGTAGAATGGTGTATAATGTGTGAGGGTGCTGTGATAAAAATAAAAAACTGTGGGCTCAAGAAAGAAAACCACCATATTTCAGACATTCGACACAGGTCGAACTTTGAATTGGCCATATCTCGAGAATATGAAATAGGCGATCTGTGAAAATCAAACTTACTCAGAATTGTTTCTTCTTTCGAATGAGACTAAAACTAGAAATTTCGAAAAAATTGAGATAACAAAAGTTGGTCCAAAATTACAGAAAATGGTTTTTAAAGTTTGCATTTTTACCACTTACCATTTTTTGCGAAGTGGTAACTTTTCTGATATTTTCTGTGCTCACAATCTGGTTTTTTAAGAATAAAATTGTGAAGAATATGAGATAAATTATAGGGATGGCTACAGATACGCATATATCGTGCACATTGTCAACCAGGTTAATGTACTAAACATAGTTTTAATTAGCGTTGTTAACTCAAACAATCTAAAAGACGTTTCTTTTATTTTGAAGAAGTCCATAAGAAACTCAATTTTTGACCCAATTTTCTTTTCGAATTATTGTGTTTTTTGACTATTTTTGGTCGTATTCTTCCAAGTTTTTCTCACTAGAACTTGGCGAAAAGAGCTCCTTATGCATTTTATGATAAAGAGTCCTTCTCGGAGTCCTTCGAATTGTATATTGTAAGAATAAAAGCGTTTGACTAAAAATCCTCTGGTTAATGTTTTAAAAATTAAACGAGCGCATCGCATTGGGGCATGCAGAAAATCTCGGTACAAAAAATGTTAATCTCAATTTTGTTAAAAATCAACAGGGGGGACCAAGGCAAAAAAGGCAACAGATAGTCCACTAGAACCGTATTTTTTTATTAACACTCGAACACGCGAGACGCACTTTAGGTCAGTTGGACTCAGAATTTCATGCTGATCATTTTTAGTATATACACTATGGGTGGTTTGATATTTGGGTGGTATCCAAGTGCAACAACGATATTCGACAATTGGGAGATTCACCAGCAGGGGAAACTCACACAAAATCCATTCAAGAAAAAGAATAACGAATAAAGGAATCGAAAATCTCCCAATTTTTGAACGGGTTTTGCTTGAA
Source organism: Ditylenchus weischeri (assembly GCA_029231635.1). Lineage (NCBI taxonomy): Eukaryota > Metazoa > Nematoda > Chromadorea > Rhabditida > Anguinidae > Ditylenchus > Ditylenchus weischeri. The sequence continues at coordinate 644,237 of JAMRYI010000004.1, read as the reverse complement.
CATGCTTTTTTTGAACGCATTTTGTGTGAATCTTCCTCTTTTTGAATAGATTTTGTGTGAGTTTCTCCTATCTCCCCATTGTTGAGTATCCTTTTGTTGCACTTGGATACCACCGATATCCCCGGTTAAAAACGCCATTTTAAAATTTACACATTTTCGAAAGTTTTGCTACGTGTAAGTCTATTTTTACAAATTATTTAAAAACTGATTACCACCAAATTATATCTCCCAAAGCTTTCTAACGACATATGTAGTCGACACTTAAATAGGCAAAAATAAGGTTGTTTGTTGAGTAAATTTTGTACACCATTCCAAAGAGCAAGAAACACTAGAAAATACTTTGAAGTAGAATAAAAAAAAGATTTTGGAGTGATTAGCAAGACTTTAAAAAAAGTTCAAAGAAAGTTTTAAAATAGCGTTTTTAACCGACATCCAAATATCGGTGGTGTCCAAGTGCAACAAAAGGACACTCAAAAATGGGGAGATTCACAAATAGGAGAAACTCACACAAAGTCTATCCAAAAAGAGGACAAACACACAAAATGCGTTCAAAAAAAGCATATTCAAGCAAAGCCCGTTCACTTGGATGCCACCCAAATATCAAACCACCCATAGTGTATATACTAAAAATGATCAGCATGAAATTCTGAGTCCAACTGACCTAAATGCCGCTCGCGTGTTCGAGTGTTAAAAAGTTCAATTTGTCTAAAAATAATCATTGGACGCGTTGATCCGAAAATAAATTGGCCAGCCAAATTGGGACAAATTCGAATTGCGAGGATTGAGATTGCAACAATTTAAAATTGAGATAATTTATTTTGCGACAAGAACTCATAAAGGAAATTCGAAAATAAAATAGAGACTTTTTGTTGCTATTTGAATTGTCGCAATCTGTCGCTGGCCAAGAAATTGGGTCAAAAAATTGAGATGTCAAAGTCTTCTGCAAAATTACAGAAAATGCCTTTTAAATTAAGGCTCACAAACATCTCCGTGAACGTCCTCAATATATCCAGCATATGGGTTGCAGGACCAGGTCCAGTGAAGACTGGTAAAAATTACAGGCTTCACAAACAAAATCCAAAGGATAAAATAAGCAAAAGCAATGGAAAGCCAAATGTATGTACGCCATCCTTAAAAGATGATTATAAATACAAGAAAACTGACTAATTTTAATCTTTTAAAGGGTGAAGCAAATTTGCTATCTTTTGAAATTGATTTTGATTGATTTAGAAATTTCTACCATGTTTTCCACCTTTATTTGCTACCCACTAAAACATCGTCAATAATGGACATCTCTTACCGTTCTAGCGAGGTAGCAAACAAATGTGGAAACCGTGGAATAAGTCAATGCCAAATGGTAGCCGTAAATGTCTCCCACCTCTTTTAATATACTCGCTTGGTGCATTAGTTCTTACATAAATTTGTTTTTAGTGACGAAAAAAACCTAGAAAAAGTAATCAACTGTGTAATCTTTTTAATATGGTTGTCGAGTCCTCGACATTTCACGGGTCCCTTTACCAAAATTGTTTAGTTATTGAAAAAAATTTGGCGAAAATCTGAATATTTACGATTTTTCAGAATAGACTGACGAGTTGCATTCGTCAAAACATTGTGTGATGATGTAAAAAAATTGACGGAACAAACTTAAAAGATGTTTTCGAAGTTTGACTGTATAAAAATGCCGTCCAAAAAAAACAATAATTGTATTTAGGAAAATTTTAGAATTGCGACAGGAGCGAGCAAAAATGTAGCAAACCGCCTTATCAAAGGGCTATAATTTCAATTGTTCATCGAGGTGAAGTTAAAGTTTATTTGCCATTTTGTTTATTTATTAGAATTTTGATATGATCCCAATTAAATGAAAACTTTAGCGAAACCTTTTCAAATATACAAAAAATTTACAAATATTTTTAAATATTTACCATCAAAGAGTTTTGCTTCTAGGCTTCTCGACAGTATGATTAAACATCGATTCAAAGACAAAATTATTTCAGCTATGCTCTCAGTCGCCCAAAGTGCTAAAATAAAAACATATTATAAACAGTCTTGTGCACGGGCCTTAATTTCCGTGGGGCCTGGCATGGACTTTTAAATTTCGGCCCGAGCCTGGACCGCTCCGCGATTGCAAAAATATCGAAACCTTGATACACCGAAATTTGGAAGAGTGAGATAGATAAAACTTAAAAAATAGCATTTGTAAAATGCGTGTAAAGTGAAATTTTAGGTAAACTTTTATAGCAATGCAGATTAAACTTTGCGTAAATTAAAAGAAGGCTTGCCTGTTGCAATCACTCCAGTCACATAAAAAAAAGTAGGAGATGAGCAATATACAGCGCCTATTATAGACAGATATCCGTGCACATAGCCCAACAGCCAAAGATTGCAAACATCAGCAATGCTCATAAAAAGCAAAATTTTATAGCAAGAGCATTCTCGGTGCTTGTAAATCGAAATTATACACGGAACATACAAAATCTGAACCAAAAATTTTTATAAGGATAATATTTTTTTTGCCCATAGATTTTGAATGCCCATAGAATCCTTTTTTTTGCACATAGAATTTAAAATGCCATATGATACTTGTTTTTGCCCGTAGAATTCTCTTTTTTGCCCGAAGATTTATCTTTTTTGAATAGAATAATTGTTTTTTCTCATGGATTCTACTGCTTATAGAATACTCTTTTTTGGCAATAGAATAATGACTTCATTGTTATATTTGTATGATTTCTAATATGGTTGTTATATTCAGCTATGTCAATGTCTGGTTAAAGAAGGGATAAGGCTGCTCTCGTCTACGCACAAGTGATCAAATTTAGTGGTGACGAATCTACTGCAGTGAAAGAAGGATCCTGATAGCGTTTGGTCGTTAAACAAGTGGTAGTTTTAGAAACCATCCTTAGTTTTTCATCCATGGTTTTAGCAAAGGGACAGCTTTCTGCAATAAGCACGTCATTGAAAGTTGGAATTGCGCTGTGTCTAGAAAGAAAGGGTGTGTCTGCCCAGCGAAGCTCAGAATTCGAAGGCCCAGTAGCAATCAAGAAATTATCGTCGAGTCGAGTGGGAACCACTCCAGCCATGAATCAACTGCGCAAGGATTAATTTCTCCTAAGGTGAAACAGATCATTCACGAGAAAGCAAAAGAAGGAAAAACCGGAAAGCTGATTCTGCAGTATATGCTCGTAAGTATATTGTAGCTCTCTACAGTTCTTTCTCAATACCTGTTCCACATATGTTTCAGGGAATGGACACTATCAGCTCAGTGCCTAATCTTCGCCAGATCCAAAATTTTCTGAGCCGTGAAAAAGTATTATATGGGCATTTTAAATTCTATTGGCAAAAAAAGTATTTTATGGGCATTCAAAATCTATGGGCAAAAAAAATATTCTATGGGCAAAAACGAGTATTCTATGGGCAAAAAGAATTACCACCCAAAACTTAAACAAACATAGTAAATAGTAGTCAGTGCGATGAGTATAACAGATTTGTAAAAATGTTGCCGCTTTTCCAAAGGTACTTCTTCGATGTGAAAATTGTTGCAGTTGTAGAGACGAGCAAACTCTTGAGGTTCAAACAGCATTTTATTCATTTTTAGTCTTACAAGAACAAGTAAGTAGAAATTCAGAATAAAACTTTTGCTCTGAAAAAAGCTAAATGTTTTTGATATTTATATATTCTAAGAACTGACTATCTTTGTTGGTGTTACTGGTTGTGTTTTTTCGACTCTTACTCACTTCTGATTAGTTCTACTGGTCTTTGTATTAGCAGAACTTTTGGTTTAAACTTATCTAAGGTAGTAATTTATTTAGCATAATATTTTTAAGTGTAACGTAATTACAAGTTTGTTAACTTAGTTGAAATTATTTGTGAGGCGGAGAAATATGTGTAACCTTTTATTTGATGAAATTTAATTTTGCTTAACTTATGAGATTAGAGGTTTACGCAGTGTTTTCAATAATAATAGTGACAGTGACACTGACATTGAAGTCATTATCACTGTCAGTGTCACTGTCACTTTCACCCATGTGTCACTGTCACACTGACGTTACTGTGACATTATTCGCATTATCGTCATTCTTGCTGTGTTACCTTGATAACTAAAAGAATATAATTTTGTATGTTTTCAGAACTTTATTTACGTGAAATAACATCAACAAAATAAAACAAACTGTTCTCCAAAAAGAAACATATTTCAAGGAACAATTAATTTGGCATTCAACAGCTCAAACTCGGTGCGATTTCTAACACCTTTGGTTGAAAGACCAGCTAAAGAGAAAATTCGTTCTGTGGGAGCACTTGTTGCAGGAGCAATCAAGACTTTTAATGCAAACACTGCGAGAGTATGAGCTTCCTGGAAAATAAAACCTTTATTAACATATTTGGTGTTTGTTGTTTGAGCAAACCGCATTCAATTTAGCTGACCAGTACAGGATTGCGTCGCTTTCCGCACCAGCACATTTTGCAGAACTCTCATGATCCATAACTTGTATTGATTAGTTGACCTTCTTGATGATTGTTGTTGCATCTGCTTCATATTATCGATAAGAACATCAAGAGTAGCATTTGAATCATTTAATCGGTTTTCTTGATTTGTGACTTCTGGAATGGCAGGAAGCTAAACAAAACAGTTCTAAAATAGCAGCGAATGCAATTAAGATACCATTTGATTTATCGATTCGGCAGCCATTCTGGGTTCAAAGTCATTCATTGCAAAAGTTTGTTTTTATATTTAGATCAACGACTTTAATGATACGCTTGTTATTTTAGACGGCGACTAGACTCTGAAAGAAATTGCGGAAGAGGTGACAATAGAAGACAGCCAGATGGCCGAAAGTGAGAGCATAAACATGAAAGAAGAAGACGCCGACTCGATAAAGCCGCTAATCACAAGCAGGGATGCCATCAAAGACAAAAAAAATTGTTCGTCGCTACACAGAAAAAAAAATTGCCGATCCGGCCATTCTCAAGCACAGTGACGCCTTGGACGAAGCTTTCTACCAACTCCGAGCCAAGAAAAACAAAAAAACAAGAAGCTCATCGATTGTTTCGTTTGATCGAAATTTTAATATTGTTGTTATTTGTCTGAATAAATTGAAACCTTTCGATAACCCGCCACACTAGTCATGATCTGATATTCTTTTCTCGCTAACTAGCCACCCTTAGACTGGTCCCTGGGGGTGGCGGGTTAGTGAGAGTAGACAGTACCAACATTTGTATAATTAAGTATCCTCATCTGGACATCTGGTTATCCCTACCTGAAAATTACTTTTTAGGTATTGATTTCTGACTAGCCCCTGGTAGCACCTGGTGTTAAAAAGTATTTAAAGAAAAAAATAAATTGTAAAACTTACAAGAGATCAAATAAATTATTTTTTAAATTTCAAAAATGTTAATGTCACGTTTTAGTGAAATATCACAATTTGTGTTGGAAAACTGGGTAAAAAGATAACTGTGTTGTGGAAACAATTGTTTGAGAAGACGTAAATGATAAAAATAAAATTTAAAAATATTTTGAAGTTATTTTTCAACCGAAAACTAAATATTTAGAAAATAAAATCTGTTAAATTTTTGCACAAAATATGAGAGCTTTTATACAGACACTTCCAATCCATTATAATAGTGTGTACTTGTGCATATCTATCAAAGTTTTAAGCCTAAGGGTGGCCTAAAAGCTAAAAAACTTTAATTGTGAAAGATGTTGACTGAATTTAAGCCAAAAAATAGTCTCTTGCTTAAAATTATTAATAGTGTTAAAAACAATTTAGCATAAAAAATGAAATTACAGGGTGTTCTTTTTTTTTACCTTTTCAAACTAAATATTAATTTTCAAATTTCTTACCGAAGGAAGTCAAAACCCCACTATTTTATAGCTGAGATTGCTCGGTTCTTTTCGGTTATCTGTGTCCAGGGAAGAACTTTGGGAAGAAGGGAAGAAGCAAAGTGAGATCGCTCGTGATATGAATGTTCCAAAGCAAACAGTTTCGGATGCCATCAAGCGATTTCATGAAACAGGCCAATAAGAACAGAGCAAGAAGTGGGCGATAAGCTACAGCAACCACTCCATCTGAACTGTTTGCTTTGGAACATTCATACCAAACAGCGATCTCACTTTGCTTCTTCCCTTCTTCCCAAAGTCGCACAATGCCTGCTCTCAGATCGGACATTCTAAAGCATGGAATTTATTGGCATAAAACGAAAAGCGATACACTATTCAAGAGAGGAGAACAAGGGCTTTCTGATGATACCAAAAAAAATGCATTTATGTTCTTATTTTACTGAAAAAATTGGCTTTAAACTTTGTCCGGGAACTTTTCGTTCACATGGTAAATAGATAGATCGCGAAATTTCATTTATCTGGACATAAAAACATGAAAAAGATATGTAGAATTAAAATCATTAAAAATCTGGACACAGATAACCAAAAAGTACCGATTTCTTTTTTTTTCGTGAACACAAACATTGACCTACGTGTTTATTTTTTTGTGTAAAAAATCAACAAAAAAATTGGTTGTCTTTGGCAGGTTAAAAACATTTTCATCACAAAGGTTTGATTAATTGTAAAGTAGTGTGAAAAAATTCTAAGCACTGCGTTTTAGCGCAGAACAAGAGCTACAAAACCCACTTTGTGGAATTTTTCGTATACAAAAGTGTTGAGATATGACATTTTGGGAAAAAAATCTTGAAAAATGAGCGAAATTCAATTTTTGGGATTGCTTTTTTATAAGATTTTTCACCTTAAAAAATTTTGAAAACTAATTTTAACTTTAAAAAGCTAAAAAAGGGATTGAACACCTTGTACTACAAAGAGTGACTAAAATATTTTCTAACTACTACTAAATAAATAAAGTGATTATACTTAAAGTTTTGTCTGAGTAACTTTAAAACAACATGCTTCCAGGTGAATTTGATAAGTAATTGACAGTATTATGTCTAGCCAGCTTAAAAGATTAAATATGTTTGGGTTGCAGCTTCATGTAATTTTAAATTGCGACCAGCTATTAAACTTTGCAAAAAAAAATCATGCAAAATTAATGAAAATAACAAATTTAAAGTTCGCTCATAAAAGTGCTTACATGCTTATTAGTTCTTTCAATTTGTTTCGAGCAACACATAAAAATTTATATACAAAGTGTAACCTCAATTTCTTATTTTTTGTTTGAAAGCCTACGAAAAAGGAAAACTTTTAGTCGTTACAGAATTTTGATATCGCATAATTGAGTAAAGTAACGGGGCTCCTGAAGTTATGAGTCGTTTTTACGATTTTCGAAATTATCTACAGGGTACGGCATCCTTAGCGGTCGCTTCATTTTGGCCACAACTTTTTCAATTTTCATGGCCTGGTCAAGATCGTTTTTTTTATTCAAAAGAGGCAAATAATAAGCAAAGAATAACACCAAACTAATGATCTTCACATTCTTGGCTATCCAATAAAATCATCAGCGCAGGGTTTTACATCTACTGAAGCTTGTATCCAGACTGAAATAGCCAAATTTTGAAAATCGATGGTTTTTGGAATTTGGATTAGTTGATATTTTCTGACTTTTTTCTACAAGTCCCACGTTTCATATACAGTCGAACCTCCGAATAACGAACTCCAAGGGACCCAACTTTGCGGTACGTTATTGGGAAGTTTCGTTAATGGAAGGTTCGTTAATGGCACGGTCCAAGTTGCTTGACTACACAATCCGTACGTTAATGAGAGGTTCCATCCTTGTAATCAAAGTTTTATTCCATTCAATAACATTCAAATAAATAATCAATGGTTATTCGTAAAGTAATTCAACAAAATTTCTTGTTTCAATTTACACACGCGGTCTTTGGCCAGAATGTCATCCATCTTGTTGCATAGTTGCTTCAATACAAGATTTGTAGTTTCGGCATAGCGCGATATACTGAGAAAATTGTAGCCAAAAAATGCGTTTAAAATGGCGGATCTTTCGCTTCAGGACACGTAAAATTTTGAAAAATTCGGTAATGGGAGGGCCTTTTGTAAGAACGTTAATGGGAGGTTTCGTTAATGGGAGGTTCGTTAATGCAGGGTTTAATGTAAGTATTTTCTTTGTAAACCAGCCAAATATTTTTTAAAGTTCGTTAATGAGAGGTTTTCGTTAATCGAGGGCTCGTTATTCGGAGGTTCGACTGTACTGAAATGTAGCCAAGATTCTGGCCTTTCATTTGAGCTATCATACAGTGAAAAAAACAAACCTGAGTCATGGTTAAAATTCGAAAAACATTCAACAATGTCCAATTCCTTGCCATCCTACCCAGGACTGTCCCAGAACTCTTCAGTATTATTTCTGGAACTGGCGTTTTTTGCAATTTTAATTTATTTGACCATTTACAACTTCATACTTAAAATATAGCGCTACTTCTTGGCGTCATTTTTAATATATAATTATGAATGATCAAGCAAATAAAAATTGCAAAAAAACCTTAGTTCCAAAATAATACCGAAATCCCACCCCTCAAAAATACTCATTTCCCTGATCGAACCTATGCTAGCTACCTTATTTTTCTGAAGTGCTTTTGGTGTGGAAAAATTTCTATCTGGTTCACCATGAAATTCTGACTTTAGAAAGTCGCTAAACGCGTTGACAAAAAAATAAAATTGGTTGCGGTTCAGGCGATATCAAACTATTAGGTCTATCGATAAGTTCGTGCGCATTTTTTCAACCCAATTTTTATCCACAATTTTGACAACACAATGCAACATGTAATACACCATCATGTAGAGAATTTAACGGGCTATCTTTGGATACCAAACTTTTTGATAAGATAAGATTTTGGTAGCAGTAATTCCTTTGTTAAGAAGTTGTCAAAAAATTTCAGTCATATTTTTCCTGATTTTCATCTTACTTCTTTTGTTTAGAAAAATGGAAAATTTGCCTAAAAATCACCTTCGCCATGTGCTGCTATACGAATTCAACAAAGGTGTGAACGCTTCCCAAGCTGCGTCCAATATTTGTGAGACCTATGGAGCCAGTGCCATTGCCATAAGAACCGCCCAAAAATGGTTTTCTGCCTTCAAAGATGGTGATTTCTCAGTGGAAGATGCGCGTCCTCATGTTGCCAATTGACTCAAGCGAAGATTTTGGAGCTGGGTTGGGAAGTGCTGTCACATCCACCATACAGTCCGGATTTGGCTCCCACCGACTTTCATCTCTTCCTATCGATGCAGAATCAGCTGAGCGGGAAAACTTTAAGGACGAAGCGGAATTGGAAGAGTGGATCCAAGAATTTTGACTCAAACCTGTGAATTTTTATCGAGATGGAATCAACAAGCTACCAGGAAGATGGGCAGAAGTGATTGAGAACGGTGGCAAGTATATTGGCGAATGATATATCAAACGATAGCCCGTTAAATTTCTACATGATGGTGTATTACATGTTGCATTGTGTTGTCAAAATTGTGGATAAAAATTGGATTGAAAATGCGCACGAACTTATCGATAGACCTAATATTAACAAATACGAATTATTTTGGCTGGTTTCCTTCCATTTTGATGGTAATTCGCTTGAAAGTTGGCAGTTGGTGACTATAAAGCTGTAAAGCAGTGCTGGAAATAATTCCAATCGATTCCTTGATAGTTTTTGGCCCTAGAAGTCAGTGAACTTACTAAAAAATAAGTAAGGTGTGAACCTAGCGAAATTAGAACAGTCGATTTAGGGCGATGCGTATATAAAGTTTCCTTCCCCTTGAAAATTACCTTGCTATCCCTCCAAAAAAATCTTCGTCTAGCAAAGAGCTTCGGTAGACTTCACTTTCACTCAGTTAGTGCATATATTGTTTCATCTTAATTTAAGAATTTATTTCTCACCTTCACTTCATTGTTCGAATCAAATCTATCGGCTTGATTGATTAATTTGAACATTGCATTGAACATCCATCAAAGAGTCGCTGTGAAAAAAGGGCTAATTGAGGGCATTGCATCAAGGTTTTTTGCGCCTGATTTTGCGATAATCATGCTCAGGAGCATACTTGCGCGTTCCTCAAAAAAACGTTGCTGCCTCCGCCGGCGGAGGCAAGGGAGGCAAGGCCGAGGAAAAATAAGTCTTATTTGTAATTTTATTTTGAATAAGTTTCATTAATGAGTGAACAGTTTCATAATCATAATCAATTTAATTATTTTTTCAAACTTACATTTTATATAAGTAAGTGCTGCACCTATTATAACGTAATCTGGTATTCTAAATTTCTATCAATCCTTCTTTGTAGGACATAAATGTTTAGATAAAAACTGGATGAAGGAATTGTAGGTTTTCTGGCGAAAATTCTTGCGATACTGCGGTGCTAAAAGTGGAAAACATCTTGCCAAAAAGGTGTTAAGTCCAGTTGGCATCAAGATCACCATTGACGTAGCAACTGATGCTATACTAGATGACGATTCTGAAGAAATGGAGGCAAAAGTAGATGCCTATTTACGACAATTAGCTAAAAAAAATTTAGCTAAAATGATGTGAAGGAAGACTTTTTTGAGGAATGATTTTAATCAAAAGAAAAATTTTGTTGTTATTCTGAAAAAAATACATTTTAATATCCTCAAATTTTTTCACACATGTTTGAATAGTCGTTATTAGTAATAAAAGTCAAGTTTTTCAATAAGTTTGTGATCAATGTTTATGCAAATTGTGTGTATGAAAATGAGCGCCGCCGCCTCCACCGGCATTTTAAAAATTTCGCCGCCGCCGTCGGCGCTCCAAAATCGCCAATTTTTCCTGGCGGGCCGACGGCGGAGCGCCGGCGGCCGCGCAAGTATGCTCAGGAGGTCTGAAAACCCCCAGGTAGTCTATTGTTACAGTCGGCTTTTCCCGTGTTAAAGTGGTTTGGGTAATTTGGGGTGGATTGGGATAATTCGGTGTGTGAGGTGTAGGTTTTAGGAGGTATGGAGTAATTTGTGGTGATTTGGGATGTTTTGTAGTAATTAGGGTGGTTTGGGATAATATGGGGTGATTTGGGTTGGGGAGTTTCGGGGTAATTAGGGTGGCTTGGATGGTTCGGGGTGTCTGAACTTAAGAATTATCAACTTAAAAATTATGGCAATCCATTAATATTAATATTTGTCCAGACCATATCTACGATTTCTGATTAAAAAAATAAAGTTAGAATCTCTTACTGGATACATGACTGCTGATAACACGTATTCCAAACGGAGAGCTCTTAGTAGTAACCAAATGAACAGCTAAAGCTCCTAGGCTTGTTTTAACTCTGATGTGGTGAAAGATTGCCGTGGTACATATAATTCAGCTATTCCAACATCATAATTTTTTGCTTTTAGTTGTGTCATTAGGGCAGTGTTCATAAGTCGGAAGACCCCGAAATCGGCAGAAAATTTTCAAAAATCAGCATTTGGGGTCCAAAATCAGCAATTTTTTTTAAATCAGCAGTCATAAAAACACCGCGAAACTCTTCTTTAAACACATCTAAAATACAAAAATCATCAAGCGTTTCAAAACAACTTAGAACGGCGGTTTCACTGTTTCTGCATAAAGAATTTTTTTGATGCTGCATGCCATAAAGAGAGAAAAAGTGTTCGAGATTGAAATTAAGAGGATTTTGCTAACAAGCTTGTAGATGCTTGTGCCAATGTTCTTATAAACCTCAATTATTTATCATAAATTTTCCAAGATGAATGCAACGAAGTAGAATTTATAGGCGTAGTGACAGGCCGTTCGGCCAGGCCCGGGTGAAACTTGTTTTGCCAATTCTTGACTTGGTACTTCTCTAGTTGACATCACACCTCCAATTTTTGAATATTTTTTCAAATTTCTAGAAAATAAAGAGTGGCCATATAATCGAAGAAGATCGAACTAAACCTCTTAAGTGATCCCGTAGTTTCCTCTGCCCCAAAAGCACAAGGGCACAAACAGAGGTGTGATGTCAACTAGAGAAGTACCCATGACTTTTTTGTATTGCACCACTCTCAAATAAAGCGTGCATCCATTGAATTTTAGCTTGGAAACGCCGCAATCAAACCAAAGCATAAAAGTGATAAACAGCAGCGTTGAAGAATTAAAAAATGGATAATCATTTTTGGGTACTATTCTGGTTTAAGATATAAACTGCGTGTTTTATTAGAAGTATTATATGATCTGTTGGTACTACCGGAGAATCCGGTCCCATTTTTGAATTGGTCCCCCCTTTTCTTTTTGCCCTGCTTCCCTGTTATTGTTTTGGATTGTCTAAACCTACCCTATCGCAAAAAACAACAGGGGGACCAAGGCAAAAGAGGGGACCAAGGAAACAACAGGGGGACCAAGGCAAAAGAGGGGACCAAGGAAAAAACAACAGGGGGGACCAAGGCAAAAGAGGGGGACCAAGGAAAAAAACAACAGGGGGACCACAAAAGGGGACCAAGGATAAAAACAACAGGGGGGACCAAGGCAAAAATGGGACCGGATTCTCCGGTAGAACCGATCTGTTTCGTGATCTAGAAGAGGATAAAATGAACTTTTTTATGCATGTTTTTTTTGTCTGATATGTCGTGTAAAAAAGTAAATTATTTTTAGACTACAGAATTTCGTGGTCTAAGTCACGTAGTCTTAAAATAACACATAACTTTGAAATGAGTATCTTACACGATATATTAGACAAAAATAAAAATGAGATATGCAGTAGAAAGTTCATTTCCTTCTTTTATAGATCATATGTACTAATTATTTGAGCGCGTTCAGGAATTCTAAGTTTGATAAAACACGCTGTTCGATACCTTAAACCAAAGTAGCACCCGTTTTTGTGCATTTGATTTCTACATACGTAAATTTGAAGAAATAAATATTTCAAGCGAAAATACCTAAAGTTAAATTATTTGATACAGAAAACTGTAAAGCATACTGGCGAGGAAACACACTTTAGTTTTTAACACTGGAATGTCGGAGTGTGCTAAGAGTACCTCCTGATGCAGAATTTCATGGCGAGCAGGATGGTGCAAAAAAATTTTTGAAAAAAGTAACTAGTCATGGGTCAGCTGCCCGTCTGAACCGGTAATGTCACAATTTTTGCCCATCCAACTTCAAAGGGGCAGATATCGTCAATTTTTTTACCAATGTATTTGTTTAATAGTGTAGAAGGAAGCGCAGATCATGAGCTTTCTAATGACATATTGTTATGGTATTTATAAAAACAAAATATAAAAAATTTGGCTTAAAGAAATATTGTGTCATTTTTTAAAAACGTTATTAATAATTAAATATATAAAATAAAGTGTGAAAACGACGCTTTTTAAGTTAACGGTGGATACCATTGGACTGAGCAAAAAAACTGCACCATATAGTACTTTGTTGAACAAGAAAAACAAGCCTTTGGAGTGCTAAGTGCTGATAAAACACACGTAAAACTTTTTCACACTAGGCAAAATGAAATTTGACAACGGATTGTAGCTAGCATGGTCGATTTACTTAAAAAATTGCTCTTTAATTCTCAGACTTACTGTCAAATTTCAAATTCCTCTCAAGACAGTAAACATTCAAAATTTGAAAAATTCGAATTTAAATAATATTTGTCTCGAGCGGAATTTGAAATTTGACAGTGAGTGTGAGAATTAATGAGCAATTTTGTAAGTGAATCAACCATGCTGAACACGAATCCGGTGTCAGAATTTCAATTTTGCCTAGTGTGAAAAAAGTTTCACGTAAAAATATTTTTTGACATTTTTTGAGAGCCTTGTTAAACAGTCCAAAGTCTTGTTTTTCTTGTTCTATAAAGTACTATTTGGTGCAGTTTTTCTTGTTCTATTTAATAATATCCACCGTTAACTAAGAAAGCGTCGTTTTCACATTTTTTTTACATATTTAATTACCAATAACGTTTTTGAAAAATGACACAATAATTTCTTTCAAGGGTGAGTACAACTTATATTGCGAATGGTTTGAATTGATTGATTTAATTGTTTGAAGCGGTATTTTCGATTCTTACTTGAAATTTTTATTTTATTTTTTACCTGTTGATTTTTACCAACTTATATTTTTTCGGTTGTTTTGCTTGTTATTCTTACTTGATTATATAGAAAAAAAATTGATGACTGAAGAATATTAGAGCTACAGTGTGGTTGAAGGTTGTAGTCACACTCGGAGTTGCAGTACAAATTGCTGATTTCTTCTAAACTTTCTTCTTTTTACATGAAAGCGACTATTCAGCAGGTGGGATACGCAAGGGATTTGCATATTCCATAAATTTCCACAGCAAAATCATTTCAGAAAAGTGGGTAGCTAGCGAAGGTTTGACCAAGGAAGAAAAGTGTACTGTTGATGGGTAGGATTCAGGTATTATTTCGGCACTGACGTTTTTTGCAATTTTAATTTACATCATCATTCGAAACAATATACTGAAAATGACGCCAAGAAGCAGAGCTTTCACTGAACTATATCTTTCTAATAGCAATTAAAGATTTTCCTGAAATATTCCTAAAAATATCTGAAAACCCTCGCGGCTAGCATCATAAAATAGAGGTTTTTCTACCAGTTTGTAAAAAATATTTTGGAAATCGTACGGTCACTTTCCTACCCTACCTTGTTAGTAACTTCAAAAAAAAACTTTAAAGTCGATAGGGTATCGGTGGATTATAATTTTAATACCTCTGGCTCAGCAATTATCCTGTGTTAACAACTTCAAATGACTTTAGTCATTGAACTAAATGTCTATAGGCATATATTCTTCGTATTAGCTTAGTGCACTAAAAATTGCTTAATTCGATCCCTTAAGCTATCATTCTGTCTATTGAACTCACCTATTATTTTTTGAGCTAGACTTTTCTTGCTTTTTTATTACAAGCTATTAAGTTCGTTACTTAGTTTGAAGAAATAGCATGCTTTTATGTGATTATAAGAGCGCAAAAAGGCGAAAATACAGAAGTATAAATAGAGCGTCACTATCTTCTAAACAAATTTAGTCTGCTTTAAGCGGTAAAACTACTCGTGTCTGTCTTTTTTGCTTGAATTGTATTAAACATGACATAAGAAAGAAATTTTATGTTTATTTTGGATTTGCTGCATTCTAGTGCACTAATGCGTAGGTTAATGTGTTCAACTTTTATTTCTACAAACACGTAGATACCTTAAAATGTATCCAACAATTTATAAATTCTACGGCTCTATATGTGTTCGCACTCCATCCAAAAAAACCTTCCTTGGTCTCCCTTTTGTTGCTTTTGCAAAAATATTTGTCCTTTTCCGTTATCCACACGACTTCTATTTTTTATATTTTTTGGATGCTCATTTTGATGATTAAGGTAATCATGTAAAACATAATCACCTCAATTATAAATTAATACCACGATAATTTTAATACTATAATCACCTTAATCAGCAAATTCAAAATCCATAAAAAGGTGGTGTGGATAAGGGAAAAGTACCATTTCGTACTTTTCCTTTATCCACACCACCTTAATTTTTTTTAATTGTTTTAGATGCTGATTAAGGTGATTATGGTTAACATTATACATTTCATCGACATGATCAGCATTTAAAAACACACGGAAAAAAAGAATTAAAAAAAATAGAGGTGGTGTGGATAACTGAAAAGAACCAAAATTAGTCTCATAAAGGATGGATAAACTACTTTTAGAATCTTCGAAGAACATGTTTGGGCTCGTCCTAGCATATGCTGGCATACCCTTGCCTTAAACTTATATATTTATGACATTTAGGAAAAAATCAGCTTGGGGGACTAAGGAAAAATATTTTTTACCATTTTTATACCAAAAACAAATTTGTATTAAAATGATGAAAAAAGTATAATTAATGGTTTTTGAGACTTTTGGACGAAAAAAAGTTTTGCAGAAAACAACAGGGAGACCTTGTGAGGGTGTGAAAAAAAAATACACATGTAGAGCCGATTTCTGCTATCAACAAAGAAATTAATGTTTGAATTAAAAAGTTTTGTTAATACAATCATAAGTGATTTATCAATGGCGAAAAACAGCCGGAATGCCTTATATGGGACATCCTCAAAATCGACTTTTGACCATTTTTTTGAACTTATTAGGTCCTAATAGTCTAAAAAACATGTTATTTTCATGCAGACTAGTATTTTAGAAAAATTATTTTTTTTACCATAAAATACCATAAAGACCAAAAATGATGATAAATGATTATAAATATAGCTACACATCCACCAATTCACATGGCTGCTGTATGTAAAAAGGGGGAATGAGTGTGTTATACTTCAGCATATTGCTCGGAATAGTCTCGCGGGGTGCGCATCTCTAAGTCTCAAGCTTGGGGCTTGGACTTGAGATGCGCACCTCCAAGAACCTTAGAGACCATACATCTCGAAAAATGGGCTATGTAAGTGTACAACAACACTTGCATAGCCCTGCTTTGTCATGTGGTAGGCCGGCCATGAGAATTGGATGCTTACCCACCCCGAAGTGCACTCTTGGGACCAAAATTATATAAATATTTTATTCGACGCTCAGTGTCCTAAGGGCAGACGAAGACAAAACGAATAAAGTGAAGAGATATTGAAAAATGATCAAAACTCGACAAAAATAATTTTTCTAAAATAATAGTCCGCGTGAAAATAACATGTTTTTTAGACTAATTACGAGCTGATAAGTTCAAAAAAGGGGTCTAAAGTCGATTTTGAGCAGGTCCCATATAAGGCAGTTTAGCCCGAAAAACATGCGATAACAAACTTTATTAAAAGTTCTCAAATCACATGAAAGATTTTAATTAAATATTTTTGCAAGTTTTCAGAAGCTCATAACTACAAATTTATTGCTTTAAATTAAGTGTGGAAATGAAGATTTCCAAAAACAAACTTAATCTTTTAAAAAAGTTTTATGCGTTATTTGTAAAAGTTTTAATTTGCACCTTCTTAAAAATATCAAACTGAAAAAAAATTTTAAAATACTGAAAATGGCAACAGGGGATTTTTGGCAAAAAACACCGGTTTTCATGGTAGGTGCAGTCCAATTCCATTCTACTTTCTATTTTTCTTTAAATTTTGCACAAAAAATTGTATTTCTGAAGTATTTAAAATGTGGTATGAGGTCCAGCACCACATTATTCAGTTACCTTCAATATTAGACCTTCTTGGCTCCACTGAATAATGAAGCCTATTTTTGAGCGCCTTCATCCCTGTTTTTGGGTACTTATCCCTTATTAGGTCCGTTTCTTCAGCTTGGACCACCCTGTTCTTTTTTATGATTTTTAGGCTAAAACAAGGGTTGGGCAGCGTATGTTAGGGCGGAGTCAAATATGAGTATAATATATATCTTTGAGAGCGTCCTAACATATGCTGGCCAACCCAAGAATAAAAAATCATAAAAAAACAACAGGGTGGACCAAGCCAAAAAACCGGACCCAATAAGGGATAAGTGCCTTTTTTTGGTTTGCGCTAGTAGGCTAAATTTTGATTGACTCAAATATGTTTTCCGTTTAGGAAACTTAAAAATATTTAAGGAAACAGATTTGAATGCATCTCAACATACGCAGGCCTATCCTGTGCCTAACCGCAAGCTCCCAAAACAACAGGAGAACCAAGCTCATAAATCGGTACCCATTTTTTCAAGAATACACCCTTTTTATCCTGAATCCAGATTTTTTTAATAAACAAAAACAGAGGCTCAAGCCAATTCGCGGACCAATCAAAAACATTCGAACGTTCAGTGTATTTCCAGTAAAACAAAACAATATTTACACCACCAACACTACATTCCAAGCAAGCCATTTTTCAAGTTATTCTTTATTTTTTACCCAGTCTTTGATTCCTTGCATCCAGCAACCCGCTTCTTTTTTAGCCCAAAAGACACCAAAGACCTTGTTGTTATTTATGTTTACTTCAGTCTTGGGTCGCCAACTCATCTCTGTGTGTTTACAAAAAAACGGCATTTTGTTTGTGGAAATGCACCACTATTTCATTAGTAAACTAAAGATCCCTCTGTTTCTCTGGAACCTTTACAATGACAACAACGAGAGGTAGGAGTGAGTCAAAGTGTAGGCACTGTGATCTATAACATTTTTTAGGTGTTTGCTGCAAAAAAGTACTCGCAAATTATTTACCAAAAATTTTATTCTCTCCCGTAAACAATCCAAAACAAATAAAATCTGCAGGCAAAACAACATTGAAAAATATTAGTGAAAGCAAATACACAACAACAACAAGAAAAAAATTTAAATTGTAATAAACAGTTTTGAAAGAGCTGTATTCAGGTGAAAAAAACTGATTTCGAAAGAGTCGAACACTACTAAAATAGTAGCAATTAACTGTGAGTGTGAGTTAACTGTGAACTCACAAGCGTTAACTATATGAAAATAGTTAGGTGTAAGCTCAAAGTAGTTAACTACTTTCAAATTTTCGTGGTCTTTCGCTACAAAGGAGAGTAATATAAAAGAATGGAAAATCAAGACACAGAAATAAATAATAATTACAATTAGCATTTACTAGAAATAAGGGTGCACAAAAGATTCCGCAAAATAAAATTTTTTCGCCAATTTAAATAAGAAGTGAATTTTTGACCTAGAATTTGATAAAGAAACCTTTTAGAAAAAATTATAAAACTGCATTTTCAAAAAATATCATTTTTTGAATTGGCGAAAAAGTTTGATTTATGCGAAAATATCGTAAACTCCAAATACAAAATGTTCTGCCAGAATTTGCAGCAGGCTCAATCAAAGAAGAAAAAACCCATAGTCATTATTATATTACAAAAAAAGTTGGATGGAATAATTCCTAGTTTCCTGAGTATGTATCATTGTGCTTGTCCAACTCTGCGTGGATGTCCAGCACTTATTTACAGTGAATAGTGGGAGCGGATGGATGGACATCATCTACTGCTTCTTGTTCTTGGAGCAGCATTGGCTGGCACTAGGCAGGCGCAGAAACTCTTGAGAGCTGAGTCTGATGGTCAGGTTGTCGTCAACTGTGAAGAAAAGACTGCCCACACCATCTAGGTAGATTTTCTCTTCGGTCTTGTTGATGATTGTTCTGCAATAGAAAATAATTAAGTAATGGTTTTTTAATCTATAATATGTGAACTCACTTTTGGTTGCTGTCAAAACTGAAGGTGCACAGTTCAAAGACCCAATGACCATGACCACAACCAGCTTGACATGGGGAGAATCTTTCGGTCTGACCATAGTTCAAAAATTGGTGGGATTGGCTTCGCTCTCCACTAGGGGCGGTAATGGTCAGTTGGAAGGGTAGGTTGGTGAGAGTGGCAAAGTCCATTTCCACCTAAAATAAGAAGGGTTAATAATGAGAATGAATATTTTGGGTGATTTTATCATATGCTTAGTATGCTTAATTTCGAAAAATATCGAGAGAAACAGATATTCGGCCCATACCGCTTTTGTGCCTTGGTCCCCGTTTTTTTTATTTTTTAGGCTTAGATAAGGGTATTCCAGCGTATGTTAGGACATACTTGAACATGAGTTTAAGGTATTTTAAAGTTCGTCCTAACATATGCTGACCAATCGTGGCCCAATCCTAAAAAATTACAAAAAACAACAGAGGGACCAAGCTAGAAAATAGGTACCCATTGTCATATAGGGCCGAAAATTTTCTAGCAGGAACCAATCAAAGTTTGTTGGGATTTTTTGATTACTGAGATATTCTAGTACTTTTAAACTAATCATTCAAATTTTTTAACTAGCTTAAGCTACCAACCTGTTTAGCCTCCACAATGCAATGATTGTTTTGGTTGGTGTGACTGCAAGAAGCTGGAGGAGAAGGGATACAACTGTGCAGAGAGGAAACTGTTCTCTTCAGTCCACCACCCAGACTCAGGTGTTTGAGCTCATCAGCAGCATCTTGACCGATTTCCAAGCCGCTAGTGCTGCTGCCTGGCATCTCATGCATGTTCAAGTGGCCGGAGAAGCTGGCCATCAGGTTGGAGGAGGACACAATAAACATTTTTGTTGGATTCGGTAGAAGGAGTAGTAGGTGAAGAAAATATGTTAGCTTTGATTTCTGCAAAACACAATGGTTAATATTTTGTACAAAATCTACTAAAAATTTCACGACTCGCACAAAAAAGCCAAAAAGTGAAATCATTTGTGTGTGGGGGTAGTGATATAGTGATTAATCCGACTATTCGAATTGAATAGCATCTCCCGCATCACTAAATAAACACTTTAAAAAGCGGAGCACATCAATGGAAATTAGAAACCCACATCAAATGAGTGGGCTAGCCAGCCAGTCAGCCGAAAATAACAATAAAAAAGTTGGCCGAATAAAAGAGAAAGAAAGCAAAAAACTGAAATAAAGTAAAAAAGGGAGACTCGATTGAAATCGAGTCAGTTGGCTGGGCCAGACAAACTCCTGCCTGCTGATGCTGGTTGCTGCCTCCCTTCTCCGCTCTTATATAGGGGCAAGCAATGGGTGGGGGAAGACTGCTGGTGCTGCTGCCAGCCAGGCCACACCCCCTAGACGGCCAGGACAAGGAGAACACGTGAACTCTGTAGCTGCTGCCCCTATGTTGGTGTATGCAGCTATTTTGCTAGCTTTTCCCCACTTTTTTGCATTGAGTTTGCAGACTATAATGAACAAGGCTGAAGGGCAATTAGAAAAGAAGAAAAGAGGAAATGAGCTCCAGACATTAGTCCATTTGCTTCAATTCAAAAAGCCAGAGATGCGTGGGATGCTTTTTAATTTTTTGAAGAAACCAGTGGAACACACATAAAAAAGTTTTACTGGCCTTACTCTTTGTTGTCTGCAGCTTGTCTGAGGCTATAGGGTTCATTCATTTTATATAGAACAATTAATTCAAAAAGGCTATCCCCGACTGGAAGTAGTTTTTTGTCTAGGGACAGACAGCTCTAAATTGTGCTAGTGTTGTTCTGGTCTGCTCCCCCATTCACCCCAATAAAATACACTTTTGAAGATGAGGAAGAACAGAAAAAGGAAGTGTTTGCCTTTTGGAAAACAACTTTTTATGTTTGTTACTGTTCTCAGAATTGTGCAGAAGTAGGATAAAACAAGATATTTGGATTTGGAGCTGGATTTTGAAGAAAATTTTGGGAAAAATTGTTCAGGGAGTGCTCAGAATGTAACTAACAATGTTTATAATGTCGAAATCGATAGCGCCGTCATGGTGCTCACAGTGTCATGCCGAGGTGTTTTGCCTGTATTACAGTCGAACCTCAATTTAAGGGCCCTCACCTCAAGTTCGTTCCCGCCTAGGCTCAAACCCTTTTTTCACCTTGATTTTTGAAGGATTTTGCCAGTTCTGTGTTAACAGTTTGGTCCCACATACCGAAGGGATTCCAACTTTGCCGAAAGTTTTTCATAAACAATTTTTTCCTAAAAACCGAAATTGCCGAAAAATAGACCGAAAAATAGAAGGCAGATAATTCGAGGTTTTGCTTTTAATATACCGTATTACCTCTAATAGCTTCCACCGGGGGAGTTATTTTTCAACCTTTCGAAAATCGGGAAATTTTGAGATCGATCTCGAGATTTTTGGATGAAAATTAAAAATCTAAAAAGTGGAATCGGTAGAGCTCGTGGGAGTTAAGAAAACGCAATAAACAGCTTTGCAAAAAATTGACTCTGGGCTGAGATATAGGTCCTCAAAGTTGAGGGGGTGGAGTTATTGGAGGGGGTGCTATTGGAGGTAATACGGTAACAAAGTTTTTATTTTTTCCGAAAACGATCGGCAAAATCTCTAAGTGGTTGATCTCGCACCAAATGCTTCGCCTAGGGCCCTATTAAAGAAAAAATTTTCTTGAAAATTTAAAGATCGAAATTTTTTAAAGTAGGGCTCGATAACCCATTAGTGGCAAAATTTTAGCTGAAAGTTCAAGCCTCTAATTTCAACTTTTATCAGTCTCCATGGAAATGTTTTGGTTTTCGCTGCAAATATTTTTTTCAAAAGTTTAATTATTTTCATCCTTTTGTTTCAGTGTAAATTTCTTTTCTTAGGACACCTTTTCAGTTCAACGAAAACTTTTGACATTTTACCTCAACATCCTTTTCGTTTACACAAAAAACATTTCCATGTAGACACAGCTTTGGCACTACCAGTGTACTGAGTGGAATGCCGAAAAGAAAAACAGGGAAAACACGTTTGCCTCTTTTCCAAGAGCTGCCCTTTGGCTACGTAATCTATCCGGTGCTCAGCTTTTTATTGGAAAATCTCCCCTGCTCCACTTCCGCAAGCATTCCTCAACCATACAGCAACAAAATCATATTCAGCTGATTTTTCCTGCAATTTATAACAAAAACATAGTCACAAAGCATATTCCCCTTCTTACAAATGCTCCTAATGTTTTTGTTCGCATAATTAACTAATCTTGATCTCGATTTTCCTGCTAAAGAATCTCTCCGCCGACAAATGAACGCACAACTTTTATATCAGCAACATCAAAAACATTATTGGAAGGCAGAAAAAAACAAAGACAAATCATTCCACTACCCATTAAATAACCTCTCATTCTTTGCACCAATAGTCTCGATAAAGTCCACGTGAAAAGAAGCTCCTTTAACAATTGTTGTTTTTGTTCATCTCTTTACTAAAATGATTACACCCCATAAACTTGCAATAAAAATACAGCTTTATTACACAAAAACAAATGAGATAGAAGCAATTTTGCTTTTGTGCACTGTATTTCTTGCTTTTCCCACAAAGTTTGTTTAAAAATCTCGTTTTTTGCCCCATCAAAAAAGATAATAGGGAAAAGTCCGAATTTCAGTTTTGTGTAAAGCGAAGCGAAGAACCATTTAACCGATTCTTTTTTTTGTTAGCTAGACTTTTTGATTGGAGCTGGTTTGGTGTAGTTTTTTTTTCCGGAATAGGGCTTGAAATTTGTTTTAAAATTTTTTGTTTTAATGCTAGATGACGATACTTTAAATGGATAAGCTGCAAAACCAATTAGATTAATTGTGGAAAATTTGTTCTAGCAAGTGCATGTATTGTGTTTCTTGCGTTGGTTTCACAGAACAATTGCAAAGCCAGACATAGGAAAAAATATTTTTTGATATTTTTTTGTTAGAGCGAGCTCTTTTTCGAGGACATGCTTGAAAAATCTTGTGACAGAGGAGACGCTCTATGTCATGCAAAGCTGTCAGATGTACTCTTTTCTTTTTTTTTTGCGACCCCAATTTTTTTTATTTTTAAAATTTTTTTGCTTTGAAATGGCAAACAATTACCTGTCTTACGCAAAAATAGCCAAAATCTATTTTTTATGTTCTTTTTGTGAGATAAAAAACTGTCAGCCTTGATAAGACTTGATAAGACCTGTTATGACTGGTAAAGATTTTTTTGCAAGTTTATTTATTTAGTACAGGGTGTCAGAAAATAACGTATACGATTGATTTTATTTATCAAAATGATTTCAGAACACAGCAAATAACAATAAAACAACAGAATTATTCGAAATGACCACCATTGGCATTGACACAGGCTTTCAGCCGCTTTGGAAAATTATCCACTATCTTGAACGGCTTCAAACTCAAATCTTCTCTTAAAATCTTGTGTGCGGCGTCACGGTTCATTCCGAGTTTATTGGCCAACTTTCGCACAGAGTTTTTTCCTGGTCATCGGATTTCGCTTGATCATTGCTTTGGCACGCTGAATATTCTTCTTACTTCTTGCAGTCTTCTTTCGGCCTCGTCCCGGTCGGTCCTCTACCGTTCCACGCTCAATTGCTTTTTGGACTGTGGCTTTGGGAATTCTCAAGTCTGTGGCGATTTTTCCCATAGAATCTCCAAAAGAATGCATTCTAAGTGTCGCAGCTCGTAATTCTTTCATTTTTACTGCTAAAAACCGTAAAATAACAAAACAGCAACAAAAAAATCGCATAAAATCAATCGTATACGTTATTTTCTGACACCCTGTATTTAAGCTAACGCTTATATGCAGGCCTCAGTATTCAAAACTACAGGGTGTACCACGAATTTTTTTAAATTTCTTTTCATATTGTTACTATTTTTTAAACATTTTAAGACATTTTCGATCTCATTGGAAAGCTTGAGGAAAAGCAATTTTTTTGATGTAAAATGCTTGTACTCATGTTAATTATAAGATAGAGAAAAGCCCTTCTAAAGTTAGAGGCTAATCTTCGAAAAATTTTAAAATTTTCAGTATCTATCTTATCAAAATGGATCAAAAAAAGAAGGTGTGGTTCCATTCTTCTACAATGACAATAGGGGCTGAAAAAACTTATTTGGAGATGCTTAAGCGTTTTGTTTTGTCAATTCGGAGAAGAAGGAACTTCAATAGCTTTATCATTCAACAACATGGAGCACCTTTGGTCACCGCCACACATCAAACGGTAAGTCACTGATTATCTGAATCAACAGTTCCCTAGTTGATGGATTGGTATCAACTCTCCCTGTAAGCAAAATACGATTGTTCTTTGGTGTTCTTTTCTCTCTCCTGACTTATTGACGCCTATCAAGTATCAAAAGTTTACACAAGCCATGATCCAAACTTGGAGGAATTGTTGAGAATAATCGAAGATGCCTTTCAGGATATGCCACAAGACATGTCAAATCGAAGCATGGAAGGTTACGAAAGGCACCTTTGCTGCCTGGCATAAATGAAAAACGCCACGTTGAAATTCACTAAATTGTCTCGTATTGGTTGTTTATTGGCTATGTGCGTAAAAATATAAAATTTGAATTTTTTCGACTTTAGAAGGGTCATTTTGGCAGCTAAATAGAGCTTAACAACTATGAGCATATGTGGCTAAGATGAATTGAAGAAGCCAAAAGATGAGTCAACTACTGGCTAGTCTCTGTTTACTCTTCCAAATTAACTCCATAAACATCTTTTTTTATTCTTTTTCTTGCCTTCTAGCAATTCCTCAAAGCTTAGTTTGTAGTTTCACTTTCTTACTTTCTAAGTATTTTTATGTTGCTTGCTTTCGCTTTAAATTCATTGGCACATGCGACAAGAAAAGAATTGGAGGCAGTAGGAGGATAATAACAGTCAGTCAGCTGGACGAGGAAGCAATTGGAATTGCCACCACTCAATACTTCCTCAAAACAACATTTATTAGAAGAAGAGGAGAAACAAAGAAGGAGTAAAAGAAGACTTTTTTCACACAAGACAATTGTCAATACTTCGGCTATAAACCACATTCTCCAAACTTGTGGGTTAAAACAAAAAATATTGTTTTCACATGCATTGATCAGAAAGAGGAGATACTTTGTGGATTTTATTGGGAGAGACAGGCAAAAGAGGTGTTTATCATGAGAGTTCACGTGAACATAGAGTTCCACACCACTCTGGAAAATAGAGGTGGAATCGGAAAAGGAAAACAAGGGGCAAAAAAAACAAGTCCATTGAGACCCCACCACTTAAACTACAAATTCGCCAAAATATTTGGATTATCAGTTTTTGATTTTTTTCTTTCCTACTTACTTGGGCAAAAAGCAGAAGAAGCTGTAGAAATCTATGATTGAATATGCCTTTTTGCGGCTTAGGCAACAAAGGTTTTTGGTCTATGAGACTACTTTTTGACTAGAAAATCATGTTCCAGGAGGAAAAACACCAAGAATGGGTTTTTCTCATTATTTGGAAGTCCAGAGTATAGAATATGAAACAAAATTAAAAAATACCTCGAAATATCCAAATGACTAATAAGATAAATTGCTTCTAGTGGGCGCTTTAAGGTGTGGGGTTGTTCTTTTTTTAAAGAACTACTTCCGTCTCTTTTTGCACTGTCTGAAAAGGTAAACATTTTGGGAGTCATCAAAAACGTGAATTGGCCATAAGGAATTTTTGTGGCTGATGATATTGCCTTGTGCTGATTTAATATTCGTCTCAGTTGGCAAAGTAAGAAAAAAGTCTTTTTTGATTGACTGAACCACCTATCTTGGCTCCACTTTGGTGTGGCTGTCTGCAAGTAATAAAAATTTTGGCGACTGTCTGCACAGTAAATCAATTTGTGCTGATAAACTGGGAACACAAAAAAGTTAAAACAATGAAAATTGCGTAAGATTGACGTTCTTTCAACAACTAAAACACAAAAAGGGTCTTGTGGAAAGAGAGATGATTTTTAATTGTTTCTAATAAATTCAACGGAAATTTGAAAATGGCAATAAATTAATAGACTGCAGAAATAGCCACAACGAAAATGCTGCAAATGGGAAAATCAAAGATCAACCTAGAAATAATAATGAAACATGTGGGAATAAAATACTTGGCTCAAAAACTTTTCAGAACAATTATTTGATGCTATTTTGGTATGTTTGTGTGTGTGAACAATTACTGTTTGGTTTGGAAAAGAGCATTGGATTTTCTAATTTGTTCCTTGTCTTTGGTATATGGGTTGTGAGAAAAGGGCAGTAAAAGTGCGGATTTGTTAATATTTTTGGGTTATGGATATCAAATATTCACACTTACGCCCTTTAGCGCACTTTTAAAAAGAAATTGCTTTTCGCAATAGGGCATTCCAAGGAAAAAAGAAGGCGAAAACAACAAAATTAGCGGAAGAAAAAAACAGAAAGCTAAAAAAAGGGTAAAGCTTTTTCTGCAAAAACAGGAATAATTTTTTTGTTAAAAATACAGGAATGACTTTTTGGGGATCTCTAATTTTTTTACAAAATAACTTGAAATTGCCTTAGAATAAATAAAAAAAGCTTAGTTGTTAAGTAATCTAAAGGCGTCCAAACTAGAAATTGTTATCCGACTTAACTCAGACAGCACATTGTAATCCCTATTTTTTATGCGAAGAATAAATTTTTGTCAACCCTGCCAATCAATATTGTAGTCTTGCAGGTTTCCATAGAACAACTTTTCTTTTGAAATTTTGAAAACACTTTCGAAAGTTCACACCACACCTTTAAAAACTAAGTTAGTATTTTTGAGCTTAAAAAACTTACATTTGAGCGTGTCCTCAAAATCAGTGTATGTTACAAATTTAAAGTTTTGATTATTTCGGACACTATTCTTCGGACATATAACACTTTTATTTACAATTCATCTTGATGAAGTATACATTTTTAAAGGACCATTGCCGTCTACGACAACGATTGTCCCCCGCCAATTCAAAAAAATTCTAATCATTTAACTTCTGTACAGATTTTTCAACTTGGTTTCTAACAAAGCTTTGCCTAAAATTGAATTATAGGCCTTGTCTTGTTAAAAACCAGGTTGAAAAATCGGTACAGAAGTTCAATGATTAGCCAAAATTTTTTAAATTGGCAGGGGGCAATTTAAAACGTGTGACCATGGTCGTTCAAGCAGAGTCAGCCCTTAATTTGAAAATTTTGCCTTTAATTTTTTTTGAAAATAAAGGCACATTTTGACGAATGTTATGAAAGTTATGACTACTTTCTTGGGCAGAAAGAGTTGTTGAAAGCAGGAAAGGGGGGAGAAAAATATGTTGTTCGTCAATCAAGTTGTTTTTTTGTTGATTTTTGTCGGGTTTGAAGCGTAGGGACAACATGCCTTTAAGTTGCCTTTATTTTGGTGAAAATTCCTTTAAATTGCCTTTATTTCTGACACTGGATGCCTTCATTTTAGAAATTCGCGATCGAACCCCCTGGGCTGTATCCAAAGTTTGTTCCGTCTTTTTAAATGAAATTTTTGTGGCGTTGTGTTTTTTCTATAAATTTTTTGAATAGTTTTTTAGAGTTGAACACTCATTTTGTAGTTGACAATCTTGGCTTCAAAATAAGAGGTCAACTGTCAACAACTTGCCAAAAAAATTCATAGAAAAACACAGAAAAAAACACAATGCTACAAAAATTTTTATTAAAAAAAACTTAACGAACTTTTGAGACAAGTTAATAAAAAATCGGCTTGCTTTTAATAAAAAAACCATAATCGCAAATAAGAGCTATTTCATTGTAAATTGCAAAATACTGGTATTCAAAAAACAAAATCTTGGTGTTTTTGCGCAGTCCTAAAAAAATTTCCTTAATTTTTTTTGCAATCTGTTTTTTTTTCGTAGTGTAGTGGTGTTATGGAACTATTGAAAAAAAGACACTACACTGGACAGTGGCAGGAACCATTTATGACAAAGTAGATTAAAGACTAAGCACAATAAATTATGGCATTATCCTGCCAAAAGAATATTTCTCAAATCAGTGATCTCTTCAAAGATGTATTAAAACAGGAAGAGAAATGGCAAGAAAGAAGGACTGTTGTGAGGAAACCCTTTGCAATAGTAGGAGTAATTGCGCAGCAGCAGCGACCTTTACAACTACATAGGCTGTCGTCGTACCAGTCACCTCCTGCCTGCTGCCCACTTGCCTGCTCCAGAACACCAGCCAGTTCCATCTCGTATTTTTGGCACAAAAGGGGTTGATGACTCATTTATATGTGCAAGGACCTTTTTGTTTGTCTGGAGCAATATGTTTTGCTTTTTACACTACACCCAGCATTGATAGTTAGTAAAATAATCTATTTTTAAGACAATAAGTACAAAAATTACATTTTTTTAAATACTTTTTTGTCTTATAAAAAATCTTTTTTGATGACTTTTGACAATTTTTTAGCGAAGTTATATTTTTGTTGAGATTGGTTCATTGATAAAAAAAATTCACAGCAATTTTTTTAAAAGGCTTAAATTTCAGAATTTTTAACACGGAACAGGCCTTACGTCCTGAAGGTACGCTCTTGTAAAGAATTTCACGCTAAATACGATGGTGAAAAAAAATTCACAAAAAGTCACTATATGGTGGTCAGCTGCCCTTGTGAACCGACCGAGTCACGATTTTTGCCTATACAACTTCAAAGAGGTAGACCATGCCAATGTTTTCAATATGATGATCTTATTTTATATGCAAAAGAAAGCGCATATTACGAGCTTTCTAATGGCATATTGTTGATGCATTTATAAAAATCGAATGAAAATTTTTTGGCTTAGAGAAACTTTTGTTTTTTTTCTGGTGCGTAGACGTTGGCACAAAAGGGGCCAACGTCTTATGTAAATTGTTTGGCCCCTTTTGTGCCATTTTTAAACTGCCGCTTTTTTATTGTTTTAATTTCACTATTGTTTTTTCTTTCATTACAACAGCTTTACTTTACTCTTCTCCAGTCAATATTTTTCCTTAGCTATGGTTCTTTTTAAATGAAAAAATTGGCATGAACAAGGTTGATCAGTTATTCTCCGTTGACTGATTCTCCAAAATTTCCTTCCTCCATCAATACTGACACAATCTACAATTTAATCCAATAAATTTATGCAATTGAAATTAACAAATTTAACAATTCTTTTGAACAATCAAACGTGTGAGATAAATGATGGTTATTTTTTGGAGACTCCCAGAATTGCTTGGTAATGACCGAGACTGAAGTAGACTGGCAATGACGGGAGCGTGAGGTCTTGTTTCAATTGGATCTGAAATCAACAATTAGAAGTGAATCAAACCAAATTTAAATCTCTACCGTGTTTTGGAGAGCTGGCGAATAGATGATCCATCCTGTTGTGTCGCATCGTGCATTGCTTCCTGAAACAAAGACCATATCAAGAAACAAACAAAAAAGCTTACCTAGTATTCAGACCATAACTCGTCAAGCCTTTCATTCACTTAGCATATCGTTTGTTGGCAGGTCGCGCTTTGGCACCAAAATTTAGCTGCAAGACTCGGACACTTTGCTGGTACTGGAGCTTTTGATGATTTGAAATAATACAATAATTGAAATAATACAAAAGTATATTACAAAATCTATCTTGACTTAAAACTTTGATTTCGGCGGAGAAACCTGAATTTCTGACGCCGGATTCGTGTTCAACATGGTCGATTTACTTAAGAAACTACCCTTTGATCTCACTGTCAAATTTCAAATTCCTCTCAAGACAAAAATTATTTAAATTCGTATTTTTGGTGTTAAAAATTGGTGTTATTTTGTCTCAAACACTAAATCTCTATGTTTCGAAAAATTCGCTAAAATTTTTAGAAAATTAACACAAAATCTAAAAGAAAATGTAAATATAAAATTAGTGGGAAAAATTCTGTTGGTCGGAAAAAATATTGTCCTTTTTAAACCTGCGGGTGCATTTTGAGGGTGTCTGCGGTAAAAAGAGCTTGTTGAAAAGCCTTTGCTTTTTGAAAGCTTAAGCCATTTACGCCATATAATGACGTGAAAAGTAAATACAACAAAAAGAGAGCTCTTTTTTATCATGCCAGTGCAAGTGTTTTTAGCATTGCATAAATAGAAATACCATGACGCCAATTATGAGAGTGGGAGTTTTCTTCCAAGAACAATGATGATTATTTCCTTAGCAATTTTATTTTTTTCCATCTTTCCAAATTAAATTTTTGCGAGCAAAGCAATAAAGAACAGCTAGAGGCATAACACAAATGGAATTTATATTGGTGTAAAGGTCAAAAACCAGAAAACTTTTGGCTTATTTCATTTTGTATTGGATTAAAATGTGTTTTTGTTTGAGAAATAGTTTATATATTTAGTTAGAAGCTAATTTTTTGCGTTATGATAAAAGTTTAACTAAAGCATTTGTAACGAATATGAATATTTCACTAATGCTGTAATTAAATTGACTGTATTTAATTACCCTTTAATTACCCCACTTTTTCAAACTTAAAAACTTGTTCAGCCCAAGTCAGTTTGTCTTGGGGCTGAGTTTAAGTCTATGACCAAATCAATTTCCTTGGTCATCCAGGCTATTGTTGAAAAAGTTTGAAGGATCGAGGCAAACTGACGGCGGGCTAATTTAAAGTACATGTCTCTGAAGTTATAATAAAATGACTGAAATTCCACCTTTTTCTAAAATTATCATCCTTACCCAATTGTGACATTTTAGTCATACTGCGTGATTCGACTTGATATTTTCAATAATTCAAGAAAGTGATAAAACATTCTTGTAAAGTTTGTATCAAAAATGAATAAGTTGCTTCTCTTTCTTATCCCTTACGTTCGAAACTCAAAATTTTAGAAAATAGTATAAGTAAGGTCACATAATGAAGTAAAGTAAAATGGTATTATAAAAATTCCACCTTTACCAAAAGGTATGATTCTGACTTTAAAAAATTACCAATTTAAAAAGAAAAGCAACAAACATAGAAATTTATTATTCTAGCGTTTTTAAAGTGTCTTCTAGCTACAAACAATTAGGCTAGTTATTTGTAATCAGCCAAAATCTAACCTTTAGTCTAGAGTTTGAAAGGTTAAAGCACACAATACAATCTAGTTGCTGCGAAAAAGCTCTTTAAGCAGCTGTTAACAACTTTTTATTAAAATGTGTATTGCTTTTTCAAACAAATAACTAAATAAAAATTATACTTTCCAAAAAGCGATTCCAAAATAATGCGGCGATAATTCCGTTGATGGTGTTCTTTGAGAAAGCTAGCCAAATGTCTACGAAATAATTGTTTCCAAAAGTCCATGTAATTTTATTATGTAAAATTTAGTGTGCATATAAAAATGTCGTTTCTTCTTACTGGTGCTTTTTGTCTAAATCATCAGCAAGTCTCGCTATATCAATAGCCGATGTTTATGCTAGACAAATTAGATGACAATCTGAACAAATACACCAATAACAAGACGCACTGCTGACAGCTGTAATATCCCAGCCATTAAAATTGACGTCTACATAAACTTTAGTGGTGTTTTTTTGGCAAAAACTATACTCTTCAGTAGTGCGAAACAGAAAAGGGCAGTCAAGCTGGAGTGGATTAATTTTTGAACCGAAAAATTAACGCTCGAACGTTAACTCTTGTTACGCAAGCAGCAACAAATTTGAATAACAAAGTGTTGATGTATTAAAAAGTGGGCTTGTAGACGTTTCGAAAAATCATAGTACGCCACTATAGATCATATATAGATCACTGTCAGTCATAGAACACCATGATCACACCCACTCAGTCTCACATGAAACCTGCCACCTACGCAGATTTACTAATCTACTATTGTACTTGTAGAGTTTAGACTAGCATTCATTTAGGGAAGAGAATTAAATACCATATATCTTCTAATAAAAGCCCGTGGATTTAATTTTTCAACACCTCCCAAGACATGGGTGTTCATTAAAAGGTGGGCTTTTATTAGAGAATATACAGTATGTCTGCTTTTTTGCTGAACAATGTCCCCCTGAACAGTATATAAACAATTTTTTTTCAAATTGACTATAACACCATCAAGTAACTTTGCGACTTTAGTTTCTAACGGCGTATCATTTCTTGCAACATATTCGCCAAATGTAGCACAAAAAGGTAAAAGTATGAGTAGTCCTCCAACAAGAAATGTCCGCTAACACTGTCTATGCGTCTCTAACCGTGTCTGCTTCTATAACTTCAAAACTTCTCTAACATGAAAATGGTGTCTCTAACATTTTGCTTACAGATAACCGATAAGCAGTTACAACAAGATGTCTAAGTTGTAAATGCTCACCAAAAAAGTGACTTTTTAAAAAGTTCATTTATATAGAAAATTTTCAAAGACAAACAAAATCTCAAAATAACAAGGTTCAGTGAAAATTCTGCCTCAGAAGTTAGATTCTAAATAAGGCAGAAATTTACGGAATAAACAAAAGTGATATATTTACTTTATATCTTTGTTTTGCACACAATTAAAAACCTTTGTACAATTTTTGTACCTTTGTACAATTATTTATTAAAAAAAACACATACATTTTTGTACAAAACACATTTACCGTATTCTCTCTATTAGAAACGCCTTTTTAGGGACAAGTACGGGTTGTTGACCGTGCTGTTTTTCAATTTTTAGCCTAAAAAATCTTAAGTTCTTATGAATTATCAGAGCTCACTTAAATTTTTTTCGAACATCATATTTTGAAATTACGTACTAGCTGGGCGATGAAAATGCGTAGATACTTTTCAACAGTTTCTTACACAAGTTCGGGTAAGCTCTAACCTGCTTAACGATAAGGGTTTTTTTCTAGTTTAGGCTTTGCCTATGTTGCAAAAAATAAAAATAAAATGCCTAAAAAATAAAAAATCGAAAATTTTGGACACTGAGTCCGGTAAATTATAAGAACTAAATTTTTTCTCAGACATTCAAAAATAGGAGTGCTGGCACTTGTATTATAGAAAATATTGTATTTATGAAATCTAGACAACAACTAGGATGATTGCTAGCGATAATGCTACAACTAAAAAAAGTATAAGTAACCGGGCAGTAGTAGCAATAATAGTCAATATGCTAACAAACAAATGAAAGATTCGCGCAAAAAATTGGGCAAATGATAAGAATTGATGATCAGCAGGTTTTAGTTAATTAAGAGCTTTGTGCATTTTATGCCATTCACTGAAGCCTACACTTTCTGGATAGAAGTAAACCTAAAAAATAAATTTTTTTTCAGTTTCAAACAAAGATTTCAGCAAACTTACTTCCATGATCCAATGAGAGTAACCTAAATACGCAAAAAAATTATTTTTAGTAGATGTTTTACCACTAAGATGTTTTACTTATGGTTGACCATTTACTCGCGTAAAATCTTTTTGGGTAAAATCCCGGGTATTTAGCCGGTATTTACCCCAAGTTTTGGTAACGTTTTTTCAAGGTCTAAGTATTTTTTAGGCCATGAAAACGATAGAAAAGTCGAAAAAAAGTGTGGGAAGGACACTTTTCGAAAAAAAATTTGTTTCGACTGCCTTGGTCCCCCCTATGGTTTTTGGTCATTTTTTGGTATTTGCTTTGCAAAAAGAGTCTCTATATGCGTTTTTGATCAAGAGAGTGACTCGGAATCATGTCTAAGGTAAGTGAGTGCACGCATCTCTAACCCATAAAGCCCCCTGAATCGGGCGCAGGTGGCTTGATGGGTAGGAGTTGAGATGCGCACAGAATGCGCACACACGAGTTGAGATGAGTTGAGGAAAATGACCAAAAACCATAGGGGGACCAAGGCAGTCGAAAATTTTTTTTTTCGAAAAATGTCCTTCCCACATTTTTTTCGCATTTTCTATCGTTTTCAGGGCCTATAGCAAAAAATAACATTTCTTAATTTCTGGCTGTAAAAAATTGAAACTCACTGTCACGAGAAATAATTTTCCTTGGAGCTGAAAACATATTTTTACCTCTTAATACTATTATTTTTCAGGACTTTACTAACATTTTGCATATCTATCACCCGGAAATTCCACAAATCTATAAAGCAATCCAATTTTTCAGTCATTTCTTTAATAGAATATATTGGCTTACAGTGTCCAGTAGCCTTTTCTGTTCACCTGAAATGTAAAATCGTTGATATGAAAAAAGAACGAAAAAATTGTTTTCACCTCATATGTGTTAGTGAAAATTTTTCCTGGAGCAACATAAAAATCTGAAAAGTATAAAAAAGCAATAAAAATGTTACAAATGTCCATGTATAGCACTCACCAACAGTATTGTCCACCCCAACTAGCCGAAAAAACCTCGCCTCAGTAACGTTGTGGTTTCTACAAAAAAATTATATATACCATATCGTCCAAAAAAATTCAAAATCTTAGGTTTGTCGGCTGTGTTGAAATTCGAACAAGCCTTAAAATTTTCCAACCCGAAAATAAACTTCAAATATTATTATGACAATGATATCTGTTCAAGTTTTTGGAAGGTGTGATCTTCAGCTGTATGACTTACTGGACAGTTTTTTTTGTTTAAAGTAACTTTTCTAATTTTATTGAAATATAAAATTAAAAAAACAATTTTTCTCACGCTTACTTAATTAATTGTCTACAGCGAGAGTTTATAAGCTTTTAAAAAGTATGCACAGCTGAAAAAGGGCTATTGACGGATTAAGTGCGTAAAACAGAGTACATTAAAAAAGCAAAAAACTATTTTTAGTTAGAACAAAGACTAGTTACAAACATGAAGATAAATAAATCATAATGTTAAATAATTGAAAATGTTTATCAATTTGCATTAAAATAAAATTAGGATAATAACTTTTCCATTCAGATCAAAAATCTTTTAGCGCCATTCGACTCAGCGTGGTCGATTTACTGTTTGAAAAAATTATCCAAAGTTTGCGGTGTCTTACCCAAAAAAAAAAGTTACAGCCCTTTTAAAGTTTAGTCAAAACCCACAGGGGGAACTAAGGCGTTTGGGGTGCATTTTAGGTTCAAATCGTGGTGGTAGTTGGTAGCGATTATTTTAAGTAAATTAACTATGCCGATATGACTATACTCGGGTAGGGTTGGATTCGGTCGGTTTTTTTAGATCGGTCGGTTTAAAAAACCCGGTTTTCGGTTTCGGTTTTTTTTTGTCAAAACGCGCTTTTCTGTGACTTTTATTGACATAATTGAATAGAAATAAAATAAAGGACATATTTAAACAATATCTTCTGGATCTTCTAAATCTGATGTGCTTTATTTGTTCTGTCATGCTGGGGATAACATTTATCATATGGGAGGATGACTGATCCTTTGGCACCGGCAAAAGAGAACGACAGTTGAGACATTGGCGCTACGTTTCCCCCCTCGATTGTCACAACACGGAAAAATTTCCAGATCTTGGCACGCATTCTCTAAAAGAGTCAAATTTTTCAAAATTTATTTGAATATAAACAAACAGTATTGGCGAAAGAATTGAAAAGAGGTGAAAGTAAAAATAAATAATGATATTTGCAGAAAAAAAAACTAATTTTTTGGCGCAAAAACACTTTTAAGCGCAAATATAGCCAAAATAGCCACACAGGTAGTGTTACTTAGTTGGCTTTACCCAGCTGGTAGTGTGGATATCCAGGTAGTGGTTAAAGGGGTGATTTGCAAAGGCTGATGCGCCATTGGCGCAGCCTGCCTTCTAGTCTTATTTAATAAAGCGCCATTTTCTGTCGTCGTCGGAACGGCGATTTTTTTGACTTTAAACCTAATGATAATAATATAATAATAATAATAAATTACAATAATAAATGATAATAATAAATTTTGTCCATTGTACGCAGAGTGTGGCTGCACAGTGTGGCGTGTGGATACGCATTGTGCGCACCCTTCAGCCACAGCCACACATTGTATGAGGGCCTTAACACATTTTTCCAAATAATTTGCTATTTTGATATCAAAATTTGGTTTCTTTATCAACGGCCAGAACATTCTCTTTCAATCTATAGTTATCCAATTGGGCATCTTCTTTTTAAGCTTAATTTGAAGTTTGAGGGTGTATGGTTACAAGAAGATGGTGATGCCCTCAAAGTAGGAGAGCGAAAAAAGATGGTCGTCCACATTTCAGGCAAACTTTGAAAACTTCCTGCAAACTGGGCTATAGACAATCTAAAGAATCGACTAAATTTAAAATGTCTCAATAGAATCTTTGATTTTTTCAATTTTTGGTTTTGCAAGATAATTAAAAATGCATAAAAATGTATTTTTTTGTATTTTATCTCTTTTTCTTTAAGTTATTTATTTTTATTCCCAATAAACACTTTGTATTCTCTTTCTTTCTCTAAGCAACTGGAAATGTCTAGAAAGGGAAGAACAACTTTTTCTCTAACTGTCTTCTCCTCTTCTCTTTTCTCGTTATTTCCAGAATTTTCTCTCTGTCTAGTGCTCCTGCTCCAAATGCTATATAAACCAGTGGAATTAGCATGGAGACAATTCCAAACAAACTCAAGTTCTATTCCAATCTGTATTCTAATCTAATCTTCAACAATGTCTATTATTCCATTCGAGGACTTGTTTATGCCTGCTCGTCGTCCAGTCTACTATCACCAGCGCTACACCCCTGACTTGATGACCTCGCTTCTCAATGACTCTTTTGGCCAGTTGCAGCAGTTGGAACGTCAGTTGGGCCAAGCTGTGCAGGAAGATGGCAACAACTACAACTTCAAGTGCAGTGTGGCCGGCTACCGTCCCGAGGAGTTGAGTGTGGATGTGCAAGGTGAGCAGTTGGTGATCAAGGCAAACACCAACAGCAAGACAATGACCAGTCCATCCACCGCACTTTTGAGCGTCGTCTGACCCTTCCCCCCAGTCTTGACAAACAGTCTATCCAGTGCCATTTGGACGAGCAGGGTCGTCTCCAGGTGCAGGCAGTCAAGAAGGGGGTTGAGCAGCAAAGCAAAGTCAACATCCCAATTGGCTTCAAAGCTTCTTCAGACCAACAGCAGTTGACCAGTGGCAACCAGGAGGAGGACAAGAAGGGCAAGAAGCAGTAAATGATCTCAGATTTTCGAATCAATTACTTTATTTATTATTTATTTATTGTTATGATTTACTTATAAATTCATTATTTTTTCAATTTGAAAAAGTTTTACAAGAGTACAAGGTATGTAAAAAAAACTTAACCACCTTCGAACTTTCACTCTGTTTTTTACATTTAGTTTCTAACTAGCATCTCGGTCATTTTCTTTCGCAAACAGTCCACTCTCGATATAAGACTACCCCTCAGGACCGATTTAAGTGGACTTATATCAAGAGTTAACTCATAGTTAAAGTTTTGTTGATCTTTTATCTTGTATCCAGAGTGGATTGTAATTACGAGTGTTCACTTTTTTTTCAAATTGTTGTACAGAATCCTAAGTGAAGTTGAAGATTTTGGAGGGATATGCAAGGGGCTACCACTCTTGTCCACGCCTGGATTTTATCAACCATCAACCGGTTGATTGATTTCCGTTTGATCAACCGTTTGATAAAGGTGATCAACCGGTGGCCCACCGCCAAATCAACCGGTTGATAACGTGAGTTGATTGGCCAAGACTGGGGGCTACCCGTGAAAATTTTTTCTTAGATGGCCAAGTTTTTTTAGTTTCTTTTTTTAACCATTAAATAGTATTCAAGTACAGTTTCGGGGCTATTCATCTTGGTCTAGCAAAGGAAAAATGATGTGATAGACCACCCTTGATGTAAAAATTTTATTTCTCCACTTTAGTGAGAACTGGACTTCGTGAGTTAAAAAGTCCAGTTTTCATTATAATTGAAACTAAATTTAAAATCTTTTTCTTAAAACTTTACGCCGATGTCTTTTTCGTTGTAAATTAAGCATTCGATAAAATGACCTTGTTTCTTCAAAATAGTCAAAAATGGTTTTTGAATCATTGCATTATTACATTTTGGCAATACTACACAGGTTTCGTCTTGAAAAATGGATGAAATGCAAAGTTTATGTGCAGCGTTCGCTCATTTTTTACACTGTGTTTAAATCAAGAGAATGTAGAATGTCTAGCACAACAATAAATCATTCAAAAAAATAAACAAATCGATGTTATATAGACAAGTGTTTCCATTTTTTTTCATATTGCTCTGCTGATATATTTTTTGTGCTGAAAAAGTTTGCTATCGAAACATGCAATCTTGAAAATTAAAAACGATAAAAGATAATGCATAAAAAATTTAAAATTAAAAAAAAACTTTATAAAAGCGAATCCTTTTTTCTCACTGTTTCGGCGCTACCGTATGCGCTACAGTATACCGCCCCCAAATGAAATTTTTTTTGAACTTTTTCAAAATACCATTTTAACCATTATTAAGCATTTCCTACACGTTGAACACGATAAAAAAGGTGTTTTCACCTACTTTTTTCTATAAAAAGTCGATTTTTTCAAAATCTTGAATTTTGGTAATTTCTGTTTATTATAACTTAGTAAATCAGATGTTGAAGGTACCTTGACCCCAAAAAGATGGAATTTGAACATAGTTTTGTTAACTGGGGCCTACCGCATAAAGAAACTCTGGTATGCATACATTTTTATGCATCCAGAGTCACTCTCGAGTGATTTGTGTCTAAGGTATGTGGGTGTGCGCATCTCAACCCCAAGCAACCAAGCCCCCTGCGCCCCCGAAGGGTTCGCAGGGGCTTGGTTGAGGTGATTTTAGGTTGATATAGGGTGTTTGGAAACACTTTAAAAAAAATTCATTTGGGGGTTATACTTCGGTAGGGTCATTGTTTCTTATAAAAAGCACATTATCGTATAGTTGAGGGTTAATATTTAAAAACACCGGTTCGCCTATAAGTTTTTTTTTCGATTAGTGGCGTAGTGGATAAGCACTTGCATTTTCGGTCTCCGAAAAAAATCTCAGTGTCGTATATTTCGCAACCCACATTTTCCCCCGAGGGCAACGCAACCGTTCAGGTCTACACTTGGATGGTTAGGGCTGAGATGCGCACACATACATGCCTGGTACTTAAATCGCTCAAAAGTGAGGAACTAGTATAATTGGGTTTCAAAAACAAATTTCGAAAAAATGTCAATTTTTAAAAAATTCTTTGATCATTTTTAACTACTGTTCTTATTATTTTGAAACAATTTTTTTGATTCTATGGTTTTTTTAAGAAAATTTCCAAAAATATTTCCTTAAAAAAATTGGCATTATTCGAACAAAAATCTTTGGAAGCACCACAGCCAACAACCATACCACGCTCCCAACAATACCAACCAGCAGCGAGAATAAAAAAAATTATGATTAGAGTGAAATTTAAAAAAATTCAGTAGTGCGAAATTACGAGTCGAGAACTCTATAAATTACAGTTTCCAAATACGCCGAAATACCAAAGATTAGCTAAGATCGAACCTGACACCCATTTCGAGACCAAAAACCTTAATGCTTATTTACTACCCATCCATTACTAAAGAAAATTCACAGGGTGGCGCAATTTAGTTGGGTGAATGAATTTTGGCCATAATTTTTTTAATATTCTGACTAGAGTTGTCGATAAGATATGTCGATTTTGACAATTCCTGTCGAAATGTCGACATTTCTCGACATATCGACATTCGACTCGACACGACATGTCGAAAACTTTCGACTAGTGTCGAAATGTCGAAAAGTTTCTTCTCGATATTTTGATTCGACTCAATTTTTATCGCATTTAGCCTTCCTTCTTTGTCATTACAACTATATATTCTTATTTTACAGCACATGGCTCTAAGCTTAGTTTGGAAACAGTTAAAAAAATTTTTCCACATTTTTCGACATACAGTCAAACCTCGTATAACGTATCCCCGGTATAACGTACCCCTTGATATAACGTACCCCTTGCAGATAGCACTGATCTCTACGTTACCCTCGCTATAACGTACCCTTGAAAAATAGTGGGTTATATATACCAATTTCATACAGTTTTTGCTCTTTTTCTGCTTTTGCAATGTTTTCTGTAGTTATTAAATGTTTCCCTTTTAGTTTCGATGAGTACTTCAAAGCCGAAACGTCAAAAGGTTTCTTCTCCGCTATCCATTGATTGTTGTTTGTGGAAATGTTATTGTTGAACTTATGAATAAAATCACTTGAATATTTTACAAACCCCTGATATAACGTACACCTGTCATCTAATTTGTTTCTGCCCTCGATATAACGTACCCTCAATATAACGTACCCCTTTACCCGGCCCTCAGGGGGTACGTTGTATCGAGTTTTGACTGTATTGACATTCGACACGACATGTCGAAAATTTTTGACTCGGCTCGACATTTCGACTTGACATGTCGAAAATTTCGACATGTCGACAGCCCTAATTCTGACGAGATCTTTTTTTATTTGAAAGCTGAGATGTTAGGAAATCGATTAGTACCAAAACATTGCATTGTTGTTCCAGTTTTTGTTGTTGAAAACGTGTTGTATTGAAAAGCTAATTTCTGTTTAGCCATGGTCTACACAGCTCCAGATAAAGAAAAGTGCGTCAAATGGTTTGTTAACGGGGCATGCCCACGCTAATAACAGGTGGTGCCGGGGAATTCAAAATTTTTTCCTAATCATTGAACTTCTGTACGGATTTTTTAACTTGGTTTCTAGCAAAACCACACCTAAAATTGAATTCTAGGCCTTGTTACGTTAGAAACCAAGTTGAAAAATTCGTACAGAAGTTCAATGATTAGTAAAAAAATTTGAATTTCCGGGCACCACCTCTTATTAGCGTCGGCATGCCCCGTTAAGGAGGCAAAAGTGTGGCAGCTACATTATTGTACATCTTGTTAATTTTTTTGTTCATTTTCGCTTTCACTTGTACGAAATTTGATCTTTATGCAGACCGAAGGGTCTAAAAACTGGGCTTTGGTTGTTTAAAACTGGCTTGATGAGAATGTTATGAAAAAACGAAAAAATTTGTGTCTGTTACGGTAAACATTTTTCTGCAAGTTCGGTAATAATCGATTTCCTAACGTCTCAGCTTTTGAATAAAAAAAAGATCTCGTCGGAATATTAAAAAAGTTATGGCCAAAATTCGTTCACCCGAAAAATTGTTCCATCCTGTATATCTCAATGGCATATTAGAGCTCTTAAAAACTTTAATTTTAAAAACCAAAAGCCCACCTTATAGAAAGCGTCAAATGGTATCTTTTAGGGCGATATCTGTTGTGGGTGTGATGGTAGCGATGATTCCTGTGATGCCTCTGTTTCTTCAAGTGGACAGAAGCAGCAGAGACAGATTGAGGGTGTTGGTGAATGTCAGGCAAAAGAAGTGGCAGCAACATGACTAGCAGGAATAGGTGGTATATAGGACGCCTCCTCAGAGGCATTAGGAGGATAGCCCACCACAATAATAAAAAAGGAAAACCACCAAATCAGGAGTAGCAGGAGAAATAACTAGCAATTAGGTAGATAGGAGGTAGTTGGCTGTTTACTTACGGCACACATCTCACCCCTCAACCACCAATGCCTTGATTTGGCAATTATTTATGAGCCAGGGGCCTTCTTCTAAATTGGCTATATGCAAAACAAGTCATGTGTAAAACTGCCAATTTTGGTTCGGTTTTACAGGACACTCTCTAATTATTTCAGGGTGGGCAACAGCTTTGGAAATTGAACATAGTAGAAATGTAGAAATAACATAGTATAACTCAAAATTAAAGAATTTACTATTGTTTTGGGTTTGAAAACAAAAGTGGTTGTTTTAAATGTTGTTCTGCTTTTTTTTATTTGCATACTATATTTATTCTAATAGAAGGCCAGTCTCTAATAGAAGGCCTCCCCCACTCGAAGTAGCTCCAAAATAGATAATATCAAGAAATTTTGCTGCATATAGGTATTATATTGTTGTTGTGTTCAAATAGTTGTTTGTTTTGTCGTGAATGCGTTGGCCACGATGCATGTGTGCATTTATTGTGGAATCGATCAGTCTCGTGATATTTTGAAGGCGGCTGTAATACTTTTGATCGCTCATTATTTAGTTAGCTGTTGATGTAAAATTATGCGTCTTTCGTTTTAGCTGTAAAAGAATTATGGTCAGCTGAAGTGGCGAAAAATCTGACGGCAACCCGAGCGGTGGAAGTTCAAATCTCAGCCTAAGCGGTGGAAACTCTGATGGAAACCCGAGCGGTTGAACCCGAGAAAATGTTGAAAATGATAGCGATGTCTCGTTAGAATGTTTTTGAATTGATTGTTAGCTCGATTGTTGTATATAAAAAATTTTGAGTGAGCCAGTCAAGTGATAGAATAGTTTGTCAAAGAAGGAGTTGAAAAATATAAGGCCAGTCATTATTAGAAGGCCAGTTTTTATTAGAAGGCCAGTCTCTAATAGAAGACCACCCTCTGAGAATGGTTCAAAAATAGAAGACCATGACCCTCTATTAGAATTAATACGGTATGTATTTTTAGTGGTACAATTGGAAATATTAGCGAAAAAATTGTTTTAATTTTTTTGTCATTAAAGGAAAACAATATTTCAGTTTGACAACTGATTCTTTTTGCCGCTATCGGGAATATTTTTTTCATTCGCAAAAAAATCAATCGCTGAAATCAAAAAAGAATTAACTGACACAAAAACGTAAAAGTCGAGCAAAAACTATGCCTCGAGTGAGAATCATACACACGACCAACTTTTTTCTGTTCCCCCTAAATTTCAAATAATTCCTTTTTGAATTCACCTGATACCCGTGATTTTGAATTAAAAAATATTCCCAAACCAAAGCAAAGTCTAAGATTTAAAAACATAAAAGTGCTCATAAATTTCATTGACAGTAAACAAACTATATATCTATTAACAACAATCTTCTGCAAATCGTCAACATGTTTCTGCCAAAACAGCTAAAAGTCATAAAATAACAGCAGAAGAGCAAAAAATGTTACCTTTCAGCAACTCCTTTGTAAAACAAGAAGTCAAGAAAAATTAGTAGTCAACAACAATCAATGAATCACCCTCTAAATTCTAACAAATTAGCTAGAAAAAATAGGTCCTTCCAAAGAATACACTCGAAATTTCAAAAATTAATTAAATTATTTTTCAACCTCCCTCCAGAGGGGGGAGTTGTTAAAGGTGGGGGAGTTATTAGAGGGGGGGGGCTATTAGAGAGAATACGGTATGTCGAACTCGCACGGGACATTTGATTAACAATCCTGTGATTCCGATGCCTGAATCGTGCCAAGCGTAGTCAATTCACTAAAGAAACTTATCTTAAAACAATGACTCGCAGTTAATTATTGAATTCCTTGCGAGACAACAAACATTTGAATTCAAAATGGTTCAAATTCTCGGATTTCCTTGAGCGTTTTTTTATGTAAACGGGCGTCTTTTCATGAATAAATATCCTAATTTTTAGCCTCTTCAAGCCTTTATCATGGAGCTGGAGCTATGTAAATCGCAAGGAGGAAATGTTTTAACGACAAGGAGTATTTTTTTTATGAAGATCCGACATTTGGGTATTTACCCGGGTAAGTACCCGAAAAATAAATACCCGGGTATATACACAACCCTAAGTAGAACGCCTGGCGAAATATGTTTTTCTTGTTGTTTTCATTTATTTTTAGTCTTTCTTTTAAAGAAACCCCACCACCACAACAGCGGCTTCAAAGCTATTGCCATTGTTCTTAATAGACATTAATTTCTTCTAGGTTGAAAATGACTTTTTAAGTCGCC
Organism: Ditylenchus weischeri; assembly: GCA_029231635.1. Lineage (NCBI taxonomy): Eukaryota > Metazoa > Nematoda > Chromadorea > Rhabditida > Anguinidae > Ditylenchus > Ditylenchus weischeri. The sequence goes on along the minus strand of JAMRYI010000004.1, from coordinate 600,666 downwards.
GTTTTTTTATCTTCTTCCTCCAAAAGGTCGTTAGGACCTTCGGTCTACGTCCAAAAGGGTCGAATAGCAAAAAAAAATCAGTTACCGTATTTCTCGTAATAGGCCAACATGTCGGGTAATTTTTCAATCACACGAAAATCTTAAAATTTTGGGGTCGATCTCAAAATTTTTGGGTGAAAATGCAAAATGCGAAAAGCAAATTGGGTGGGCTTGTGGGAGTCAAAAAACGCAAAAAACAGCTTTTCGAAATGTCGGCTCTGCTGCGAGATACAGACCCTCAAAGTAGGTGGCGTCGGGTTATTGGAGACTGTCTGCCTGTTCGAGAAAATACGGTGTACTTCTCACAATGCCCTTTGGAGGTAGAAAATGAAAGGCATGAATTTGAAACATTTTAACACAGTAAGAACCAATGTCAAAAGGTAGCCGTAAAAGTCCACCCCTTTAAACAAAAAATAAACTATCTAAAACAGAGCTTAAAAAATTCAAAATAAATAAAATAAGCAATTCATACGCACACATAACTTATGTGACATAAGCTGTTTGTTGTATATAACCGCCAAAAAAAAGTTTACTAAACTCAAGCAAGTAGAGCAAACAAAACCACAAAAGATGAATAATAAACGCCCAACTAATATGTCCCCAGAGAGAACGGCCATATAGCAACAA